>JAJEJO010005264.1:263969-355145 GCA_020662805.1 Glaucomys volans
CTCTATCATTGAGCCACAATCCCAGCTCCTTCATTTCTTCTTTGTGAAATATTTTGCTAAGAATGTTCTATAGTGCAGGCTTTCTGGTTGCAAATTCTTTTAACTTTTGTTTATCTTGGAAGGTTTTTATTTCATCTTCAAATCTGAAGCTTAATTTTGCTGGATATAAAATTCTCGGTTGGCATCCATTTTCTTTCAGAGCTTGGTACATTATTCCAGGACCTTCTAACTTTGAGGTCTGGGTTGAGAAATCAGCTGAGATCCGAATTGGTTTCCCCCTATATGTAATCAGATATTTTTCTCTCACAGCCTTTGAAATTCTATTATTATTCTGTATGTTAGGCATTTTCATTACAATGTGTCTTGATAGGGATCTGTTGTAATTTTGCACATTTGGGGTCCTGTAAGCCTCTTGTATTTGATTTTCCATTTCATTCTTTAGATTTGGGAAATTTTCTGATATTATTTCCTTGAAAAGTACGTATTCCTTTGGTTTGTATCTCTGTGCCTTCATCTATCCTGATAAATCTTAAATTTGGTCTTTTCATGTTGTCTGGTAGTTCTTGGAAGTTCTGTTCATGGTTTCTTAACATTTTCTTTCCATGGTCAATTCTATTTTCAAGATTACATATTTTGTCATAATTGCCTTTGAGGTGGTCTAGTGTGTTGGTGATGCTTTCTGTTGAATTTTTAATTTGGTTTATTATTTCCTTCATTTTGAGGATTTCTGCTTGTTTTTTTCCCCAGAATTTCTGCCTCTTTATTGATCTTTCACTTCCTGTATTTTTTCTCTGATTTCACTCCTATACTGTCCTTTACTTCACAGATTAGTTTTTTTTTTTTTTAATTTTTGTAGCTGTAGATGGACAGCCTGCCTTTATTTTATTCTTATGTGGTGCGAAGTATAGAACCTAGTGCCTCACACATGCTAGGCAAGCGCTCTACCATTGAGCTACAGCCCTAGCCCCAGCCCTAGAGATTAGTTTAACTATGTACATTCTAAACCTCTTCTGACATTTTTCCACTGGGGTGTTGATGGATTCTGTTATTGGAGTTCTCTTGGTTTGTTTGGGACAATTGGTTCCCTTCTCATGTTGTTTGTGTGTCTACCCATGTAGATTAGTCTTGATCGAAAAGAAGTTGGCTTTGACTTGAGGGATTCTGTCTTACTGTGTCCAAAGAGAGCTCTGTAACTGGGTAAAACTGGATTCCTGTTTTATTTGAAAACCAGACTTGTTTTTGTAGTTAATTGGTGGTAAATGATGTATTTTTGTTTCTTTTTTCGTGGTAGTAGGGATTGAACCCAGGGTTATTCTGCCACAGAGCTACACCCTCATTTTGAGATAGGGTCTCACTCAGTTGCCCAGTTTGGGCTTAGAATTTGCAATCCTCCTGCCTCAGCTTCCCAAGTTGCTGAGATTACAAGTGCACTCCACTGTGTCCAGCTTATAAATGTTTTTATCTTCTGCTTAGTTTTACTTTGTCATGTGCTTATTTCAGGTAAAGAAAATTGAAATTCATTATGCCAAGACTGCCAAAAAGATGGACATGAAGAAGTTGAAGCAGAGCATGTGGAGTTTGCTGACAGAGTTCTCCAGAAAGGAGGCAGATGCAGAGGTAACAGTGATCTGTGGTTCTCTAGGTGACCAGTGTATGGGCAGGAGGGCTGATGTCTGTGGCTCCAAGATGCCTAGAAGTGGTTGATGGTCCATGGTTGAGATTCATTCAGAGTGCAGGGAAGACCCCTTACACCTGTGAGTGAAGTGGATCCAAGTAGGTCACACAAAAGGCAGTTCAGAGGGCAAGCCTGTGCCTGGGACATGGCTGTCACATGGCAGCTGTGTAGCTGTTGGCCAGTGTTGCCACGATGAGGAAAAGGAGCCTTCATTGACTGCTGGCAGCAATTTAGGTTGAAATATGACCTTTTGGGAGAATAAATCATAACCATATCTCAGGTGCCATTAGATGTTTTGATTAGGGAATGCATTCTTGGTAGGAAAGTAGTGGAAGAATAATTATGCTGTTAGATTCTATTTCTCCTTGAGATGGAGATGAAGCCTTGGTTAAGTTGGCCCAGCTCAATGTAACTCTCAGTCAGCTGGACTGCTTTCCTCCTCTTCTGGACCTCTCTTACTCAGGGAATTTTCTGAACCACTTCCTAGACCTTCTCCTTGCTGAGAAGTGAAAAATTTATGTAGTTGTGAATATATCTACAAGCTTCACTTTGTTAGTTTGCCATTATTGTAAGAGATGCCTGAGATGATTAAGTTGTAAAGACACAAATTTTCTTTTGACTCATGACTTCAGAAGTTTCAGTCTATGGTGGGTTGACCCATTTCTGTGGGCCATGGTGGTGCATTATGGCAGGGCATGTAGTGAGGCAGACTTCTCACCTCATGGCTGGAATGTGAACAAGAGGAAGAACAGGGCTTAGGGTTCCAGTGCCCTTCAAAGGCATGCCTTAAAGTCCTGACAACCTCTCGCTAGGCCCACCACCTCCAGTAGGGCAAATGTGGGAACAGCCCTTAACACTTAGACCTTCGGGTAGACATTAAGATCCACTATGGGGCTGTGGTTGTGGCGCAGTGGTAGAGGACTTGCCTAGCATGTGTGAGGCACTGGGTTCAGTTCTCAGAACCACATATAAATAAGTAAAATTCAAAATCCATTGACAACTAAAAAAATATGTACATAAGAAAAAACAAAACAAAAAACCCCAAAAGATCCACTATGGCTAGGCATGGTGGTGCATGCCTGTAATCCCAGTGACTTGAGAGACTGAGGCCAGAGAATCTTCAAGGCAGCCTGGGCAACTTAGAGAGATCCTGTCTCAAAATGACAAATCTGAAGGGCTGGGGATGTAACTTAGTGATAGAGTACATGCCTAGCAAGTGTGAGTTCCTGGCTCTATCCCCAGTATCACAAAAAATAAAAAAGTGAGCCAGCCTTAAATGTCTGACCTTTAAATGTGCTTCTTCTGTCAGGCAAATCACAGTGAAACCAGAAAGGAAGAGGCCTTGGAGGAGGTGACTGACAAGAAGATGCTGAGCGGGCTCACCAAGGACCTGCAGAAAAGGTGTGTGCTGGCAAACTTGGGGGCGCACAGAGGGTGCTGTCTTCCCAAGCCCCAGCTCAGTGCTTGGTAGGGGCTGTTGGCATGAAGGCCCCTCTGCTCACAGCCTGCTGCGGGTAACAGCTTCCATGTCCTCTCCAGTTGGAAACTAACTTTAAAAGCCACTTCTCCCTGCCAGTGCTGGAATGCAGTAGAAGATATTTTATTTCCAAATATGAAACTAGAAAAACCTGCTTATATGATGCAGTTGAAACCTTTCTTTGTTTCTCATTAGTTTAGTCATTGTGTTTGTCATTCATACTTCATGAAAAGCTTTTGTTGTTAGAATTGCTGGGACCTACTAAATACTTGCCCCTCTTTTCCAGCCTGCCTCCCCTCATGGCTCAGAACCTCTCTATACCTCTGGCTTTTGCCTGCCTCCTGCATTTAGCCAATGAGAAGGTAGGTAATCCTGCTGAATGCAGAGAGCTTGAGTATGCTGTTTCTGTTGACTTGGTGGAGCTTTTTATTAGATCTCCCATTGGTGACTGTCAGATATGTTGATTACACAGCATCTTAAATTCAAAAGATAAACCAGGTATCTTGAATTCACAAAAAGATGTCATCAGACTTGACATGCATTGAAATTGTGAGGAGAACACAATTGGGAAAGCTTCAGACAATGAACTTGTGATCAGTCCCTGTCCTCTGAGAACATAAATGCTTTCTCCCTCGCTGTGTATCAAACACTTTAAAAGCTAGAGCCTCTCAGAGCCAGAGTCAGGATGTGTGGGAGCCGTGACAGGAAGCCATTGCAGGAAGAGGGGCAAACATGGAGGGATGGCCAGGAGAGTGGAGTCAAGAACAGCGAGGAGGGCCCTGGGAAGGGAGCTGTCTGTCATAAGCGGGGGGTTCTGAGGTGACCCTGGCTCAGTGTGGCTGGCTCCTGGTTGTACCATGCCAGCTACAACTGAGCAGCTGGGGGAGTCAAGATCAGAGGTGCCCATCTTCTCAAGCCTGCATGCTTGGGTACTGCTGGATCCTTGGTATTCCTGCCAGCTGGTCCACAGCCACAGACTTTGGCATGTGTAGTATAGGACTACAGGCTGGGCCATGGCGCACATTCCACTCTTGAGCTGGGGTGCACAGGTTCCCTCTGGTCCCACCAGCCTAGACTCTAACCCTCCCCTAGAATGGGTGTGGGTTAGAGTGGTGGGCCTGAGGGAGTGGTGGGCCTTGGAGTGTGGTGCTGGTCTGAACACTGAAGTGTGGTAGGAGGGACTCCTTAGAGATTAATGGAGCAACAGCACAAGTGGGGTGTGGAGGAGGCCCCCGAGCTCCCCTGCATGCCAACACATGACCTCTGGCCTCGTGGAGTGAGCCATGAAGATTGGCCTGTTCCCAGTCTGGCTCTGCTTTGAAGAGAGCTTCCCCTTTAGGGTCAGGGTGCCTGGCAGTGAAGCTGCCCCTACCCCAGGTGTGCCACTTCTGGGAGTCAGAGCCTGTCTTTCTTTTGCCCATTCCTGAGCCCATGACCTCACTGAAAAAGAAACTATCCAGTTGGCAGAAGCTAGTTTGGGTTTGAAGTGGGGAACCAAACAAGCTCAGGAGAGCCTGAGCCAGGCCTTGGCCCTGCCTGTCCCTGAGGGTTGTCCAGCAGTGCTGCCTGTTGCTCTGTGACCACCAGATTGTATTCAGAATGGAGGCCTGAGCTGGGCGCAGTGGTGCACATCCATGACCCCAGGTACTGGGGAGGCTGCAGTGGGAAGAGCTCAAGTTCAAGGCCACCCTGGGCAATTTGGTAAGATCCTGTTCTCAAAGCCCAAAAAGATCTGGGGATGTAGCTCAGTGGTAGAGTGCCTCTGAGTTCAATCCCCAGTACTTCAGAAACAGAACAAAACAAAACTGAGGCCAGAACAGAAGAACCCAGCTTAGTTTCCAAGAAGGAATGATGGCGTGTCAGGTCACTGTGGATGGTTGTCTCCGGGGAGCGTTGAACTCCTGTGGCTGCTGGTTCTGTGGAGAGATGCAGTGTCTTATTCAGAAGCCCATGAAGGCAAGGGCGGAAGGCACACCGAACCTCCCTGAGTTATGGGAGATGGTAGGGGAAGTTTTCCGGGTGGTCCTGAGCCATCCAACGTCAGATGCAGCTACATGAAGAAAGAATGGGTAAGAGAGAACAAATGACCACAGATCACTGCTTCCATTTCCTTGGCAAGATGCCTGCACATGGCTCCAATGAAGATTCCCCATCTGAGGAGCAGCAAGCCACCTATCTGACATTCAGAAGTGTCACTGCTGGGCTGGTCTGGGGAGGCTGGAGCCTGGTGCTGTCCTTCCAGCACCCAAGGATCCTAAAGCAGAGGGTGCCCCCAAGACCGAGACACCCTTTTGAGTCCCATTTAAGAGCTTAGCAGCGTGCAGTTCCAGCTGCTCAGGAGACTGAAGTAGGAGGCTAACTGGGCAACATAGTGAGACTCCATCTCAAAAAAAAAAAAAAAAAAAATTACTGATTTCACTCATTTGCCCCAGTCCCAGGATCAGAGTGCTGCTCTAGGCTGAGTGTCTCCCCAGAAACCTGCCCTTCCCTAAAGAGCAGCTTTATGACATTCACTGGGTTCCCCAGTGGGCAGGGCAGGCAGCACATCTGACTACAGGCCCCCTGCTCTGCCTCCAGCTCTGTCCCCTTCCCCAGCGACAATGCGCTTTGTGCAGTTTGCTGTGGTCAAGTCTCCAGGGCCCCAAAGCTCTCAGCATTTGAAGAACATTGGCTATGACCTGAGTCTCTTGCTCGGGCCTGGCTTTGGACTTTTGAGGTTAAGTTTGTAACATTGGCTGTGACATTTACCATGATAATCTGCAGGGTCTGTGATAATTCAGACATCACGAGAAATAGTCTCAAAACCCTTCCCAGCCAAGGATGGCCTCCACCTTTCTTCTCAGTCTTTCTGCCCTCTGGACTCTGTGCTTTAATTACCTTCTAACCCATGGGACAGACCTTGTTCTTTTGGGGTTCAGGGGTACTGGGGATTGAACTCAGGGGCAGCCCTATTTTGTATTTTATTTATAGATAGGGTCTCACTGAGTCGCTTAGTGCCTTGCTTTTGCTGAGGCTGGCTTTGAACTCACGATTCCCTTGTCTCAGCCTCTGGAGATCGCAGGCATGTGCCACCTCATCCCACCAGATCTTGTTCTTTGTAGTCACTATTTTGCCACTATGATTGGATTTGATTTCATGATTCTTTATTCTCAGTTTACCAAAGTCTGACTTGATCTTCCCTCAGAACCTAAAGCTGGAAGGAACAGAGGACCTTTCTGATGTTCTTGTGAGGCAAGGAGATTGAGCGCCCTGCAGAGGTGGCAGCTGGAGGCCCATCACTCTCTCGGTGGCCAGGAAATCTCCACTCCAGTGGAGGAAGATGCCAGGGTTTGTAGCAATCTAAAGCCAACCACCAAAGTGCCTACTTGTCTGTTGCTTTTCCCTTCTCTCTACCAGAGTCTGGGCACCAGTGCCCTGCAGCTCAGGCCTTGCCTGATTAGTTTCTGTGCTGTAACCACGGGGGAAGAGGAAGAGAGCCGGACATGTTGCCTGTCTTAGGAAGGCCTGTCTGCTCTTTATGTCCATGTGAAGTTTTAGTCTCCTAAATGGGTCTGTTATTTTCCACACTTTACTCTTGTAGAAATTATTTTTCAGTAGGCACTTAATGTTGTCCCTAAAGAGCTACCTAATCCATGTACCTAGAATACATAAGATGTACACTTATAAATGTGTATATAATGTTTAAAAATAAAATAATTATGGCAAAATGTCCACTCCATATCTGACATTAGCATTAGACCTGGCTGTTCCCCTCGGGGGATGTACCCCAGTGATCCAGGTACCCTCATGGCAGTGTAAGGCAGGACATGCTGAAGGACTGGATAGTTTGCCTTGGAGGAAAGATGAGGTCAGTGTTTGAAGTCATCAACTCTGTTGGAAGACGGTGGCAGTGACACTTGCTGATAGTTGGGTGCTCACTGGTCCCTTCTGTGGATCCCTCACTTGGCTTCTCCACACCCCTGGGGGAAGGGACAGTCATCACCCCTGTGTACAGAGGAAAAGGGAACCCAGGTGAAGTCGCTTGTGCAAGGGTGGCCAGCCACCTGTCAGAGCTTGGCCTTGAGCTGCAGAGCAGCTCAGAGTCTTTGTTCCTGGCCTCCATGCTCAGTAGTGGACGAATAGCGGTGCCAGAGATGCTGGTCCAGCTCCGTGGAATTCTGTATGCCCATAAATACAGGATTTCTTCCCATCCTCTTGGAAGTGGGAGTAAACTTCGTTTGCAATTTGGAACAAGATTGTGGATGTTAATCCCAGGAACCTTGTCCTGGCCAGGCCTCAGGTACATACTGGAACCCATCACCACTCACTGGTAGAGTTGAGATCTTGGACTCTGGGCCAGGAGTGTGTAATTGGTGCTTATTCCTGATAATAGCTTGCTCCTCTGCCAAAAGCCACAAAACTGCCCTCGTCCTCAGGAATGTGCTTTCCCAATTGTATCCAACCTCTTGTCCACTCTGTTCCCGTGACAGGGGCTGGTGAACATGCAGCAGTAGAAAAGGCCATGGGACCCCTGGGGTGAAGACCCACTGTCCTGTGGGGTTGGGTACTCCAGCATGTTTCCCATGGACCTTTTGATTGCTTTTTAGTCCTGGGAATAGAACTAATAGCCTCTGCCTCCAGAGTGGGAGTTCTGCCACTGAGCAGAACTGCCAGCTCCACTGCCAGCTTCTTAATGACTCCCCTTTCCCTCCACCCGTTCTCCCAAGCTTCCCTCATTTCCATGCCTGTTGTGTCCATGAGAATTACTTTAGCCCCATATAGCAGAAAACCCAAGTAAGTGGGTACTGTGGTCTGAATGTGCCCGCTCCAGAATCCCTACGTTGAAACCTGACCCAGTGCAGCAATATAGGTCTGCACAGCTCAGGACGTGGTACCCTAGTGATGGGACTGGTGCCCTTATGGAAGAGGCCCAAGAGCTTGCCAGAAGGTGAGAACACAGCAAGAAGTGCCATCTGTGAGTCAGGAAACGGTCCTCTCCAGCCGTCGAATTTGCTGGTGCCTCAAGATACTCGACTTCTAGCCTCACAACTGGGAGCTCTAAGTTTCTACTGTTAATAAGCTACCCAGGCTGTTATTCTGGCATAGCAACCTGAACACACCAACACAAGTCCGCATGGCAAAATCTTCATTTCAGTTACCAGAGTTTTCAGCAATAGGATTTTCATTTTCAGGTTTTTATTTCTCTTGTTATTCCCTATTTCTTCATTGATTGCATGTTTTCCTTCAATTATTTGTTTTGTTTTGTTTTGTTTTGTTTTTTGGTACCAGGAATTGAACTCATGGGCCCTTGACCACTGAGCCACATCTCCAGCCCTATTTTGTATTTTATTTGGAGATAGGGTCTCACTGAATTGCTTAGCAGCTCACTGTTACTGAGGCTGGCTTTGAACTCACGATCCTCCTGCCTCAGCCTCCTGAGCTGTGGGATTACAGGTGTATGCCACAGTGCCTAACAATTATTTGTATTTTTAATTCATTGAACATGTTTTATAATAGCAACTCTGACATCTTTGCTGTTTCCTACACCTGAGCCCTTGTAGCATCAATTGGTAACCTTTTTGCTGCATATAAATTCCATATTCATGTTTCTTTGCATGTTTAGTTATTTTTGTTTGAAACTTGGATATTGTAGATAAAATGCACTGTCTGAATGCTGTCATGTTCTTCTGAAGATGTTTGCATTTTGAGTCTGGAATGCAGTTACTTTGCCCACGTCCAACCCTCAATCTTCACATCCCTCATGCTAGGCGGATGCTGATTTCTGTGTTGATAGCTACTGATGGTTCTGCTGCTTTAATGCCCCATACCTGCAGCTTTTCCCTCTGCCTGCCAAACTTGGTAGTTAGGTGTGGCCATGGTCAGAGATGGGGGCTCATCATCTCCATGAGTTCCTTGCTTCTCGGGATTCTCCCTGTCTCCAGCTGCTCTGCCTGGTGTGGGCCAAGTGCTCCCAGCCCATCCAGCTTCAGCTTTTACAACAGGAGATGGAGTTCTTACAAAGAAAGGAGTATCAGACTCACAGCTACCCTGTGCATAGCTCTTCTCTGGGGAGACTTCTCTCCCAGACCCCAGGGGTTTCCCATGTGTGCAGAGATGAACAGCTGAGGAAAGCAGCTTCTGCTCAGGGTTGTCTTGTTCCTTCAGAGGGTCTCATACTGCCAGACTCCCCCTTTAAACCCCTACCTGCTTCTCCTTCCCTGCCCTCTGATTTCTGGCATCCTTAGACTAAAGCTGGTCTCTCTCACAGCCATTGCTGTGGGCCTTGGGCAGTCCCTGAGTCCCATGAGCCACAGACCATTATATGTTTGCTGGGGATGGGACAGGTAACTCACCTCTTTAACTCCAATCTTCAGATCAAAAGAATTACATGGGAGCCACTCATAATTCTCATAATTGAGCAACCAGAACTGAGGCACCATACCCACAGCTGGACCTGCTTAGATTGATGGCACTCTGGGCTTCCAGTTGATAATTGATGGGATGTAACTTTGGGGTGCCTTGGGAAAAGGAAGTTGTATTCGTGAGAGTGTTGTGATCACAGAGCTGTCTTCCAGGATAATTGCCAGCGATCACAATGCCTCCCAGCATTTGTCGGTCTATGGTCTGCTTCTACACCAGGTCACGCCCCTATGTCTCTAACAGAATCTTGAAGAAATGGGGGCGTGCAGCTTACAAGCTAGGTGATAAAAGGCGCTGACTTCCATACTATAGCTCTTGGATCAGAGGAAGCCATTGTTATGCCATGTGGACACTCAAGGGTTTGGAGAGGCCTGCGGGGAGGGACAGCAGCTTCCTGCCAACAACCTGCACCAACTTGCCGTCCCTGTGAGGCAAGTGATCAGAGATGCAGGCCTGTCCAGCCTCAGATGACTCGCAGCCTGGTGATATGGTGCCTGTAGCCTCACGAATGCCCCTGAGCCAGAGCTGCCCAGTCGAGCCACTTGCAAAAAGCTGAAGCCAAGCCCTGCCAGCCACAACTTCCTGCTGCCCTCCAGAACATAAAGTGATGCTGTACTTTGTCATTTATCCAACCACCAGTATGTTCAGGATTTTTTTTCATATGTTAAATGGCCATTTGGATTGCTTTTCTGTGAGTTTTTTGTTCTTATTATTTATTCATTAAAAAAATTGGGCTTTTTTGCAAATTTGTGCATTCCTGGTGTAAGAGAGACCGTATTTTGGAGAATGATCCTGTCATGGCTTGATTAAGTGCCCCTCAGTGGCCCATGGGTTAAAGGGGTTGGTTGCCAGCCTGTGGCACTATTGGAAGGCAGTGGAACCTTTAACAGGTGTTGCCTAGTAGGAAGAGGTCAGGTCACTGGTTGTACCCTGGAAGGAAGGGGACATGGAATCACCTGCGCCTTCTGGCAAAACTATGCGTAAACCTTTCTTCTTAAGTTGCTTGTCACAGAGATTTTGACACCACAGTGCAAAGCTGGCTAACACAGATCGTTTGTCCTTTGTATAGCAGATAGCATTTTTCCAATCTGTTTCTTTATTAACTTTGCTATCCGCATGAGGCAAGTGCTACATATATTTGTACCAGGGATTGAAACCATTGGTGCTTAACCATGGAGCCACATTCCCAGCCTTTTTTTTTGTTTGTTTTTTTGTTTTTGTTTTTTGTTTTTTTTCTTTTTTACTTTAGAGACAGGGCCTTGCTGAGTTGCTTTAGGACCTTGCTAAGTTGTTGAGGCTGGCTTTGAACTGGCGATCCTCCTGTCTCAGCCTCCAGAGCCTTTGGGATTATAGGTGTGCACCACCCAGCCCATCTGAAGAGTATAATCTAAAAGGAGTCTCCACCAATCAGCAATTGAGCTTCCAGCCAGTCACCAGCTACAAACTTCCAAGACATGTTGGAATAAGTTAGGAGTGGCTCTGTAGTCACTTTTGCAGATCACTTACCTTTTCTTGGCTAGAAATATTCCCACCTACATCGTAAACTGAACTCTGAACTACTTTTGGTCTTCAGGTTCCTTCATTCATGAATCTTTTTTCTGCCCAATTAAACTTAAAGTCTAAAGTTTTTCCTTTTTAAGATTGGAACACCCCCCCCCCTTTTTTTTGGTGGTTCTGGGGGTTGAAATCAGGGCCCTGGGGATTAGAGACAGGCACTCCTTTAAACTGAACCCTCACCCCAGTCCCTCAGAACACCCCCCCCCCTTCTTAATAGATTCTCATGTGCCGAGATCTATTTCAGCATTATCAGTACCAGCCATCTAGTTATGGCTTCCTTCACAGCTATATTGTATGGTTAAAAACCGGTCTTGGGAGTATCAGATTCCCCACTTCTGGTCTTTTCCATGCCTACTCCTGGCCATTTATTCACCATGTAAACATAGTCCTATGTATGCAAGAACACCACGTGCCTTCCATCTGCTCAGATTTTATGTGCTAAGACTGGTTTTATAGTTGTTTCCCATGATCCCTTCCTTTTAAACAAATGTCTCCGTGTGCCAGTTCTGTCCGAAAATCTGCTCAACGAATGTTTATTGGATACAAATAGAAAGATGGAACCTACGTCTACGTAGATGGCGACTACGGAGGCGGGACCGCCGCTCATCTTCTCCAAGTCCGGAGCCTGAAGACCTTGGGGAAGGGGCAGGAGGAGACGGGGCGCTCGGGATGCGACCCAGTGGGGGACCTGCCCTGCCGGCTGCCGCCCCACATCCATGCAGCAGGGGGCGGTGCGGTGCAGGCTGGGGCTCAGGAGCTGGGGGAGCCGCCTGGTGCCCCGCAGCTCCCACGGCGAGTGCAGGCGGGCGATGGAGCCCGGGCGGAGGTGCTTGGCTCCTGCCACGGGGCCGGGACCACCGTCGGGTGGCAGGAGCCCCCCGGAATCTCAGAGTGGGGCGCCCAGGAACCCGGGGTGCCGCCTGGACCCCACAGACCCGCACCCCTTATTCCCGCTAGAGTCAGAATCGGGAGCGCAGGGGGAGGCAACACCGTGCACACAGGATGTAACTCAAAAGGGACGAAGGGGTGTGCGGTGCAAAAGCGGGGCCCTTCCCTCCACCCCGCGCAGGTCCGCGCCTTCTGTCTACACAAGGTGAACCACCCCGTGACCTCTGCAGCCTTCCAGATGAGGTCTGGGTTCTCGTTCCTCTTGAGTGAGATCCAGCATTATTTCATGCGTATGGCCGATGTACCGCGACACGCAGCAGTGCGGCCCTGGGGACCCTCCAGAGGAGCAGGGACCTGAACAGGTGGTGCCACTCTTGTCCTCGGCAGCGCTATTCAGAGAGCCCAAAGTGAGAAACAACCCAAACGTCTAGACAGATGTCGGGAGAAACAATGTGGCAGAGACAGTGAGGGATTGTGGCCCACGTGAAGAGAAGGGCCTTCCCACACACTCTACAACCGCAGACGAACCCGAGACAAGACGCAAGACGAAATCAGCAGCGACTTGATGTGAAATACTACGCAAGGCCTTAGTGACAGAGCCCTGGTTGCCAGGGCAGGAGGAGGGGACAGGGAATTACTATTTAAAGCGCAGAGCTTCAGTTTGGGATGATGGAAAAGTCCCAGAACTGCATAGTGGCGATGGTTGCAGGACAATGACAGTGTACTTAATGCCACTGAAACGCATACCTGGGAATGGTCAAAATGGTAACATGTTATATGTATTTTGTCACTATAAAAAGGTGATTGATGGCTGGGCGCGGTGGCGCACGCCTGTAATCCACGCGACTTGGGAGGCTGAGGCAGGAGGATCGCGAGTTCAAAGCCAGCCTCAGCAACTTAGCGAGGCCCTAAGCAACTCAGTGAGACCCTGTCTCTAAATAAAATACAAAATAGGGCTGGGGATGTGGCTCAGTGGCCGAGTGTCCCTGAGTTCAATCCCTGGTTCAAAAAAAGAAAAAAAGAAATGGTGATTGATGGGTTGGGGCTGCAGCTTAGTGGCAGAGCGCTTGCCCAGCACGCGTGAAGCACTAGGTTCAATCCTCAGCACCACAGGTAAATAAATTAGATAAAGGTCCATTGACAACTAAAAAAAAAAAAAAATTTTAAAGTGATCATTTAAATAAAAATATTAACAATAAAAAAGTCATGTATATTTCCTTTTCCATACTGTAGTGTCATTTAAGACATCTTTTGCTCAGTGGCTCTAATCACTTCTTTTAAAATTCTGCATAAAAACCTTCAAGGAAGAAATTATTTACCTACTCCTGGAGAGTCTCAAAAGTTTTTATATTGGTTGGGCAATGCATCAAAGTCATCAAAATACATCAAAGTCAGTGGCATCATAGTCAAGGGGTTAAACATTGTCACCATAACAATCTTAGTTTACACTGTAAAACACAAACACAATTTTCTATCACACATTAACCAGCACCATTTCCTGTAATAAAACTACACCGAAAACATTCATATTACTGTCTTAGGTTAAGAGTTATATTTGGTATGAGATTAATATAATTGTTGTTCTACACAAGATAAGGTCCTTCTGGTTTACTTATATATTTATTCCCATTTACCTTTGCTCCCCTTTCCATTCCCACCTTCGGCGACCACACCAGTGTGTTTAATGTATGTCTCCAACCAATATATTTAGGAGCATGCATTTTTATATAAATGATTTTCATTATATATTTGGCTCTGCCTCTTTTCTTTAGCATTTTTTTTTTTGTATTGGGGATTTAACCCAGGGGTACTTTACCACTGAGCCACAACCCCAGCCCTTTTTATTTTGAAACGGTCTCACTAAGTTGCTCAGGGCCTCACTAAGTTGCCGAGGTTGGCCTCGAATTTGTGATCCTCCTGCCTTAGCTGCCCAAGCCACTAGGATTACAGGCATGCACCATGGTGCCCTGAAGTAATCTGTTTTTAAGACCCATTTGTGTTGCTGTGTCCCAGCAATGCCAAGGGCTCTTACATCCCACAGCCAACCACGGCTGCAATACCCAGCTTTCTAATTTTTGCCAGTTAGTAGGAGTAGAGGACTTTCCTCACTGCTGGTTTAATTTGCTTTTTTCTGATGGCTGATGAGTTTGAGCACACCTGCTTATGGTTATCAGTCTTTGGAGTTTCCTCTTGAGATAATTGGATATACTGTACCTGTTTTTCTGTTGTGGTTTCTATCTTGTTCTTCATTATGTGTTCCTTGTAAATTCTGGACCCACACTGTCCAAGAGGGTCATCACTAGCCAAATCTGGCTATGTGAATTTAAATCAATTACAGTGAAGACTGCAGTGGTTGGGTTCACACTCGCCACTGTCCAAGTGTGCAGTTGCCACCTGTGACTAGGGCCCACCAGTAGACAGCAGGTATAGAACACTTCTATCCAGTCACCACCAGTGGCGCACGCCTATAATCCCAGATACTTGGGAGGTGGAGGCAGGAGGATTGTGAGTTCCAGGTCAGCCTGGGCAACGTGGCCAGGCAAGACCCTGTCTCCAAACAAAACAAAAACAAAAAGGACATTTCCATCAGCACAGAGAACTCTTCTGCGTGGTGCTGTGCTGGACATGAATCCCTGGAAGTCACAAAGACCTGTTCCCAGTTTGTGCCAGTCTTTTAAAAAGACTCGTTTGTGGGGCTTGTGTTTGTGTCCCTGTGACCAAAATACCTGACGAGAATAACTTAAGCAGGGAAAGATTTATTTTGGCTCATGATTACATAGGATTCTGTCTGTGGTTGGCTGGCTGCAAGACAGAACACCATGGCAGAAGGGCTTGGAGGAGGAAAGCCCTCCTCCTCACTCAGCTCGTGCAGCAAAGAAGGGGGGGGATGTCAGGGGAAAAGATAAACCTCTCCAGGGCATGCCCCTAGGGACCTACTTCCTCCACCTAGGTCCCAAGTCCCAGTAGTTCATTCAGCTATATCAAATCCATCAAATGGATTAATCCACTGATGAGGTCAGATCCCCATGCTTTCAGAAACGCATGAGTTTTCTGGAGTACAATCCAGATCCAAACCGTAACAGGGCCCTTGAGTAAACAGAAATCTTTAAATTTTATGAAACAAAGATTATTTTTCCTTGTAATTTCTGCTTTTGAAGTTTTGTGTAAGTCCCTCTCTATTAGTCAGTTTTGCCTTATTGCAACATAATACCTGAGACAGACGATTTAGGAAGAAAAGAGGTTTTATTTAGCCCACAGTTCTGGAGGTTCAAGGGCAGAGCCTGCATTGGCTCAGTTCTCTTGAGGGTCATGGATAGCAAGGGTGGGTGCAAGTTACACATCTCAACACAGAAAGTCAGAGAGCTGGGGGGGACACGTGCAGGCTTTTGTAAGCACCTCAAGAGCACTGCCAGGGGCCAGAGAAGAACTCTCTGATCCCTTCCGAGAACAGAGCCTCCAGGGACGTCCCAGTAGACCTCACTTCTCAAAGATTCCATCAGCTCCCGCATTGTTATACTGGAAACCAAGCTCCCCACCCATGACTCTTGGAAGAGAAGCCCATGACATCCTACTTGCCCTTGAGTCTCCCCAAAGGTTCCCTTTGCTTGATAGTTTTATAACTTTAAAAAGTCCTTATTCCATCAGGAAGACAGCTTTCATATGTGGTGTTGGAGAGGAATTCAGTCTTTCTCCCTATGATGAGTCGCCGGTCTCATCACCCAGTGTTAGACAGTCAATGCAAAGTGCTCATCACAGCAACCTCTCTGTATTTTGATCCACGTTGTTTGACTTCTTGCGTCACCACCACACTCGTCGTGGTTGTGTTTCACAGGGTGTTTTGGTTCCTGATAAACTTGAGTTAGTGTGCTAGTTTCCTAGGCTGCCTTAATAAAGTACCACAAACACACCGGCTTAAGGCAACAGGAATTTATTCTCCTGAGTTCTGGAGGCCAGCAGTCTGAAGTCAGGTGTCCGCAGGGCTGTGCTCCCTCCAGGGCACTAAGGAAGGACTTCTTGCTTCCTCTGGTGGCTGCTGACAATTCCTAGTTAGAGTTAGCCTGTAACTGTGTCTCTCCCATCTCTGCCCCCATGTCCCCACAGTCTTCAAGTGGTTCCACAGGGCCTCTTACAGGGACAGCAGTTATGGGATCTTGTGCCTCCCAAACCCAACATGACCTCAACTGCCTACATCTGCAAAGACCCTATTTTCTAGAAAGGTCATACTCCCTTCTCCTCCTCCTCCTCCTCCTCCTTCACCTCCCCCACTTCTCCTCCTCCTCCTCTTTTGGTGTCAGAGGGAGGGAAATGACCCCATTCAGTTTTATCAAGTTTTTAAAGGATCCAACTGGAACTGGGTCTGGTGGCACATGCCTGTAATCCCAGCTATTTGGGAGGCTGAGGTAGGAGGATTGCAAGTTTGAGACCAGGCTCAGCAACTTAGCAAGATTCTGTCTCAAAAAATAAAAGATGGGGATGTAGCTCTGTGGTAGAGCACCCCTGGGTTCAATTCCCAGTACAAAAAAAACAAGTTTGGGGCATGTGGCTCAGGGGTCAAGCTCTTGCCTAGCATGCATAAGGCGGTGAGTTCAATCCCCAGTACTGGGGGAAAAAATCAGCTGGAATTTGTTTTGAATTTATAGATTAATCTAAAAATTTTTGTTCTGTGGTTCTGGGGGTGGAAAACAGGGCCATGTACATGCTAGATACCACACTACCACAGAGTTACATCCCCAGCCAATTTGTGAGGGTTGATATTTTATGATATTTTGTAATATTAACCCATCCCATTCAAGAGGGACATATGTTTCTTCATTTATTCTGATCATCCTATGTGTCTTTTTTTTTTTTCTTTTTCAGTGCTAGGCTTAACTCAGGGTCCTCTACCACTGAGTTACAGCTCCAGCCCTTTTAATGTTTTTATTTTGAGACAGGGTCTGGCCTTGAACTTGCAATCCTCCTGCCTCATATGTCTTTTATGAAATCTCTAAAGTGTTTCCCATCTGGTTCCCCTCCCCACTCTCATGATGCTGGGATCACCCAGGGCCTTGTTCACACTCTCCCGCTGAGCTACATCCCTAGCCCACATTTTGTATGTTGTTGGTTATTGTGAATATTAAATTTGCATTTTAAAAAATTAAGTCTTTGACTATTGCCAGAACAGGTTGATCTTAAATCCATCAAGTATCTTAACAGTTGCTAAAAAAAAAGCTGCAAATCATTCTAGACTTGGACTTGGACTTCTGGACTCAGCTCTGCCCATCTATGTAGCTATGCCTGTGCCAATGCACAGCCCTCACCGCTGAGGTTGTAAGGTAAGTTTTGGAATCAGAAAGTGGGAGTTCTCCAGCTTTGACTTCCTTCTAAGATAGTTACAGTTGCCCTGTGCCCCAGGATTTCCATACAGATTTTAGAATTAACTTATTTATTTCTGCAAGGACAGCCAGCTGGGACTTTGATAGAAATTTGCTGAATTTGTAGATCCATTTGGGAAGTATTGCCATTGTAGCAATATTAAGTTTTCCAGTCCATGGACATGGGATATCTCTCCATAAGAGACCTCAATAAGAGGTCGTCCTTTTTAATTTTTTTTCAGTGATTTGTGGTTTTCAAGCATTTAATTCTTGCACTCTTGTTACATTTATTCCTATAAATTTTATTCATTTTTATTGATTCTTTTTAGTTACATATAACATTAGGATAGATTTTGACAAATCACAAAAGCATGGAATATAATTTGCTCTGATTCAATCCCTAGAACTTCTCCCACCTCCCCCTGTACCCCCAGAATGTACACATATATATATATATGTATATATATGATGTTGATAGACCATCATTTTATTTATTTATTTATTTATTTATTATTTAAAAATTTTGTTCTAATTAGTTATTTATTTTTATGTGGTGCTGAGAATCAAACCCAGTGTCTCGCACATGGTAGGCAAGCGCTCTGCCACTAAGCCACAACCCCAGCCCCATTTACATATTTTTTAATTAGTGTCTTGTGGATATACTTGATGTTGAGATTAGCTGTGGCTTATTCATATATATACATATGAAAGTTCAGTGGGATTCATTTCTCTGATCTTCCCCTTATCCTGTTCCAACTCCCCCACAATCCCCTTCTTCTACTCTACTGATCTTTCCTCTATTTTGATAGAATTCTGTCCACTTTTCCCCCCTTTCTTTCTCTCCTTCTCTCTCCCACTTCCCCCCTTATTTTCTCTGATTAGCTTTTGCATATCTGGGAAAACATTTGGCTTTTGGTTTTTTGCGATTGGCTTATTTCACTTAGCATGAGAGTTTCCAGCTCCATTCACTTACTGGCAAATGCCATAACTTTATTCTTCTTTATGGCTGAGTAATATTCCATTGTGTATAGATACCACATTTTCTTTATCCATTCATCTGTTGAAGGGCACCTTGGTTGGTTCCATACCTTGGCTATTGGAATTTATGCTTCATAAACATCAATGAGACTGCGTCACTGTAGTATGCTGACTTTAAATATTTTGGGTATATGTTGAGGAATGCAATAGATGGGTCAAATGATGGTTCCATTCCTACCTTTCTGAGGAACCTCCATACTGCTTTCCATAGTAGTTGCACCAGTTTGCAGTCCCACCAGCAATGTATGAGTGTATCTTTTCCCCCACATCCTCGCCAACATTTATTTTATTCTTAATTATTCTTGATAATTGCCATTCTGACTGGAGTGAGATGGAATCTCAGTGTAGTTGTGACTTGCATTTCTCTAATTGCCAGAGATGTTGAACTTCATATGCTCATTGTCCATTTTCATTTCTTCTTTTTGAGAAGTGTTTGTTCAGCTCTTTTGCCCACTTATTGATTGGGTTATAAGTTTTTTGAGTTTCTTATCTATTCTGCATAGTAATGCCCTAGCTGAGAAGCAGGTGATACAGATTTTCTCCCATCCTGTAGGCTCTCTCTTCATGCTCTTGTTTCCTTTGCTGTGCAGAAGCTTTTTGATTTGATGCCATTTCATTTATTGATTCTTGATTCTACTTCTTACACTTTTGGAGTCCTGTTAAGGAAGTCAGTTCCTGAGCCCCCATGTTGGAGCATTGGGCCTACATTTTCTTCTAGCAGTTGCAGGATTTCTGATCTAATTCCTGGGTCTTTGGTCCACTTTGAGTTGACTTTTGTACAGGGAGAGAGGAGTTAAACTTCGTTTTGCTGCTTATGGATTTCCAGTTTTCCCAGCACCATTTGTTGAAGAGGCCATCTTTTCTTCAATGTGTTTTTGGTACCTTTTTCTCTATCTCTTCTGTTTTTTTCTTAATATCATTTTCAGATAGTTCATTATTATGTGTATAAATAAATTTGATTTTTGTTACGTTGTTTTTATATTGACCTTGTCCTGTGACTTTGCTGAATTAACACATTGAGGAGATTTTTTAAAAACAAGAATTCTTAAGATTTTCCACATAAACAAACATGTTTTCTGAGGAAAATGTTTCCTTCTTGCTTTCCAATACCAATGCCTTTTGTTTCCCTTTCTTTTTCTTTTCCTTCTTGCTTGGTTGGGTTCTTGCAGGGTTAGGACTCCCCCCAACATGGACGATATTGAGTACAAATGATCTTTCAGGCTATCACCATTAACTCTGAAGTTAACCTTAGATTTTTTTGCAAAGATATGTATTATCAGCTAGAAGTTTCTTTCTATTCCCAGTTTTCTGGCAGTTTCTTTTTCATGAATACATATGACGTTTGTTAATTATATTTTTATGCATTGCTTGAGTTGACTAGTACTGCTTTTTTGTGGTTGTTTTTTTCTGTGGTACTGGGAATTGGACCCAGAGTGGATATACCTTTGAGCTATATCCCCAATCCATCATATTTTATTTTATTTTTGGTACTGGATATTGAATCCAGGGACACATTACCACTGAGTCATCTCCCCAGTCCTTTTTATTTTTCATTTTGAGACAGGGTCTTGCTGAGTCGCCCAGGCTGACCTGGAACTTGTGATCCTCTTGCCTGGGCCTCCTGAGTCTCTGGGACCACAGGCGTGTGCTGCCACACCCGGGACCATTACAGCTTATGAAAGTTCTGATCCAGGGAAATGGAATCCTGTTTGTTCCCTAGGGAGACAGAAGTGGTGACCCAGGTTTGGTAACAAAACTGCTCGAGAAAAGGAGGGATGTGGAGGTCACATGGATGGAAAAGTCTGGATGGATACCTGGGGCCAAGGTGTTGGAGCACAGAAAGGTAACAGGGCAGTAGAGAGAGGGGAGATGGCTGCCATGAGGCTGGGGTGAAGGGGTACAGAACATTCCTGGATGGGCGCTGGCATCTTCCATGGAATCTGCATCTCTTACCAATGCTTGGGGGACTGGTGCTTTTCCAGAAGAATCTCAAAAAGCAACAAATCCTACTGCAAACCAGTACAGAATACAAATACAGGTTTCCTGAAGGGAATTAGAACTACAGAAACTGCATGCGATATGGACGTGCATTTTGTCATTTAGGATAACAACACTTCCCCACCATGCTTCTTTGTTTATCAGGACCTGGTTAATTCTGATATGGAAATTCCTAGAAAGAAGGCCATCAAGCAAACAATGTTTTTATTCAAAAATAGCCAGCTTAAATATCTGCAATTCCAGAGTGAGTGAAAGACCGGCAGGGTGGTGGGGGTCCTCAGGGAATGGCCGGCCCTTCCTCTGGTCAGTGCTCCCAATGCAGAGCTGGGTTAGATCAAGAAGGACCATGTGGTGAATGCACCCAGGGAGCACCCCTGGGCCTGGGCCATGTGACTTAGCTGCTGGTCACTGGGCAGGAACCAGAGCCTCATTTGGAGCCAGCTGGGCTGGAGTTCTGCCGTGGCCCCTCTAGCTCCTGGTAGGCTTGGGGTGACACCAGAGCACTGATGAAAGGGGCGGGCATGCAGGAGGAGCTGGGCTGCCATTTCTTCCCTCCTGTTGTTCCCAAGTTCAATGACAGGCACATGGGATCCCCAGCCCATGGGCAGCAGCAGCACGCCTTGGCTTCCTCACCCCAAGATTCCCTAGAGCAAGCTCTCAGCCCTGTGAGGACCTGGCATCTCTGATGTTGATTTGGCTGTGGAATTCATTACTCGGTTTCAGTCCTGTCCAGACAACTGGTCCCTTCCCATGGCCTGTCCCAGCTGCTGTGGCTTGAGAACAGTATCCCTCAAAGGTCTGACTATAAAGCTTGGTCCCCAGGATGGTGGTTTGGGGACCTTTAGGAGGTAGGGCCTTAGGTCACTGGGGTATGCCAGGATGAAGGGGATTATGTGACCCCTGTTTCTCTGTCTCTCTCTGCTTCCTGGCCCCTGAGAGGAGCAGTTTGCTGTGTAACGTCCTTCCCTCATGATGTGCCATCCTCACCAAGGGCCCAAAGCTATGGGCTGCCTGATCTTGAACTGGAAACCCCCAGAACCATGAGCTAAAATCAGCCTGTCTGTCTATCTGTCTGTCTGCTGTCTCTCTCTCTCACTCTCTCTGGCCTGGAATTGAAACCCTGGACCTTGTGCATGCCTGGCAGGCCTTCTGCCACTGAGCTACATCCCCAGCCCAACCTTTCCTCTTTTTAGGTTAATTACCTCAGGTATGTCTTTATCACAAAGCTGACCAATGCAACAGCCCGTGTTGGCATGAAGGAATTCAGAGCCAGAGAAAACCACGAGAAATACAGACACCAAGACAAGGTCAATTAAATATCAAGGGGAAATGTGGCCTTCTAGTCAGGAAAACAGAATCATCAGTAAATGCAAAGAAGGGTGATTGAAAAAAGCTAACGATTGCGGTAGGCACAATACTCACCGTTTTACACACATTCAGCTCACCGTATCCACTCCGGATGTCATTGCTGTCATCCCCATCTTACAGACTGTTTTACTCAGCTTTTTCACTTCTGTGGCTGAAAGATTTGATAAGAAAGATTTTAGAGGAGGAAAAGTTTATCTTGGGGTTCATAGTTTCAGAGGTCTCAGTCCATAGATGGTCCACTCTGTTGCTCTGGGCTGGAAGTGAGGTAGAACATCATGGCAGAAGGGCGTGGAAGACAGCAGCCAGAACATAGCACCAGCAGAGACAGCTGCCCTCACCATGGGCAAAATATAACCCCCCAAAGGCCCACCCCCAATGATCCGCCTGCAGCCATGCCCCACCTGCCTACAGTCACCACCCAGTTAATCCCTATGGGGGATTAATGCACTGATTAGGTTAAGGCTCTCATAAGTCAATCAATTCACCTCTAAACTGTCTTGCATTGTCTCACACATGAGCTTTTTTTTAAAATATTTTTTTAGATGTCAGTAGACCTTTACTTTATTCATTTATTTATCTGTGGTGCTGAGAATTGAAGCCAGTGCCTCACACATGCTAGGCAAGCGCTCTACCACTGAGCTACAACCTCAGCCCCACACATGAGCTTTTGAAGGGACACCTCACATCCAAACCAGAATACAGATGAAATCCAAGCAGGGCAAAGTGGTTGACCCCCATTTTACCATCTGCAAAATGGGGGTGATGGTAGACCCTCTGTTGGGGTGTTAGGGTGAGCATCAGTGCACAAAAATGCCCAGGGCAGCAGGAGGGTTTACTTAAAAGCCAAACATCCTTCTGTAATGCGCTTTCCCCAGCCAACATGAGGCTTGTGAGACCAACGTGACGCTTGTAGCTCTAACTCTTTCATTGCGCGACCGCACCACAATCACCAGCTCTCCTACTGATGGCCTGGGGGAGGCAGGTCCGCCCGGGGCAGATGCCGAGACACCATGAGACGTGCCTGACACTGACTGGGGGAAATGGCCATGAACGGTAAAGGGGCGAGATGGAGAAGGTGGGCGAGCCTCAGATGTTGGGAAAAGGAGAGGAAGGAAGGAGGGTTGGATGAGAAGAGGAGAGAACCCCAAGACAGTTCTAAGAAAAGTCTGGCCAGGCTGATGAAAGGTCCTCCAACCAAAGTCACCATTTACAGGAGTCCCACATCTGAAGGAACGGGCCTGCCTGGAACCCACGTGAGAGGCTGGGAGCAGCCATGGGAAGCTGGCCCCGGCAGGGACAAGATGATGGATGTGGAGGGGAGGCAGGGCTGTGGGTCAACTGCACTCCCCACCCCACCGCAGAGGCTGGAGCAGGCTTTTCTGCAGGCAGCAGCCACAAGCCTGTGGGATACTTCACGTTTATCTCTGTTGCCTTTAACCTGAGCTGTGGTGGTGACCTGGGCGCCCTGCTGGGGTGGCAGCCCCCAATGCCCACTGACAGAACTGGATTTCTGTGCCACATAAATTCACTGAGGAGAAAAATCCAGCCTAGGGCATCTCAGAGCTCCGCCCCCATCTGTCTCCGTAAAAGGACACGTGCTCCCCACACAGACTTGGGAAATCCTTCTCACAAATGTTAGAAGGCTCCAACTCCAGGTAACCCAGGGCCTGCTTCCCCAATTTAGCTGAGGTCTTGATGTCTTCAGTCTCCATCTGGGGAGGCTCCAAGGAATTCTTGGTTTTCCCCTTTTAGGGAGCTCAGGGCTCTTGGGGTAGCCAAGTTCCTGTCACCCCTATGAGGGGACAGGCAAGAAGCCAAAATGTATTCGATCATTTCTCCCGCCTGCAGAATCCAGGGGGCCAGGGGAGGTTGGGAGGGGTCCTGGAGAGGAAGATGGTAGGGCCATGGAGGAAGGCCAGGAGGGCCGTCCTCTTGGGGTAACCCTTTTGTCTGAATTTCTGTTTTGTCTCCAAGTTGCCCCCTTTTTGTTGGAAGCTTTGTGGGATGTGGGGACCATCCAGGAGACTTGTGTCCATGGCAAATCTTAAATGGCTAGCCTGAGGCAAAAGAGTCTCTGGACTGGGATTCAGGGATGCCAGATTTAGTAGCAACAAGACCATGGACTGCTCTGAGTCCCTGAGCACATCAGACACAGCCTGGGGCCTCAGTTTTCCAGGCTGTCAAATGCGAATGTGACCCCTGCTCTATCTCTTGCTTCAAGCATATCTGAGGGACCGCTGGTTATACCAGAGCACCCAAGGCACCACCTCTAGGCTCATGAGGGAATCCTCACATCTCCTCTTCAAAGGAAGAAGCTGGTGGAGCAGGACAGCTGGTAGTGGGCACTGATCTGGCACCCAGGTCTGGGTAGGTTAGGATAGTGTCCAGCTCCCTCGAGGCTCAGCAATCATCCAGTCCCCTGTAGACTTCCTCTAAGTGGAATTTTCTAAACAGCTATGAGCAGCAACAGTCCTCTGAGTGTAGTGCTGGGTGGCATGGTGGGGGAGTCTCCCCTGCCATGAGGCTGTCGGAGGCCCCGCCGGACACAGCATGCTGGCCCTATGTGAACCACAAGCGTGCATGGGTGTGTGTGTCAAGAGGGGGGAGTTGGTGACCTGGTCCCTGGGGGAGGGCTTGTCAGGTGGTCCGTCAGGAAGATCTGGAAGTCACCTGGACAAAGGAATTTCCCCAGCCTCCTGGAAAGCCCCATCGCAGGTCTCTGGACCCCGTCCAGGCTGGTTACTTGCTACAGGGAACACCACCCCTTCTTGGCTGCACTTTTCCTTTCCTTTTCCCCTGCACGTGGTATCCTCGTGATAATGACGAATCCCATGCTCCCTGGGTTTCCTCTGATGCAACGCCTTCCATCGCAGCGACCTAGAAACTGGAGATTTACAGGAAACGGTAACGTCGGCAGCCTGCCTGTCCCCGAGAGCCTCGGTTGGGCTGGGGGGGCACCGATCAGCCCTCCGCGGTCAGCTGGTGCAGCAAGCCCCGCCCCGTGCCCTGCGCCCCGCCCCTCCCCGCCCCCGAAGCCCACCGCCCGGGGCTTACTTCCTGTTGTTCTGGGTTCCTCCGCAAGCCGCCAGAGCTTGGGCGTCCTTACACGTCTATATTCAGTGTTGTGGAGGGCTCTTTGGTTTTGCTTTCTGTTTTGTTTTGATGATTATTTTCTATTGACATATACTTCACATACCATAATATATATATATTTTTTTGTACCAGGGATTGAACTCAGGGCGTTTCACCACTGAGCCACATCCCAACCCATTTTTTTATTATTATTATTATTATTATTATTATTATTATTATTATTATTTAGAGACAGGGTTTCACTAAGTTGCTTAGGGCCTCGCGAAGTTGCTGAGGCTGGCTTTGGATTTGCCATCCTCCAGCCTCAGACTCCAGAGTCGCTGGGATTACAGGCACGCACCTGGCTAATATTCATATTTTTGAAATGTGCTAATTCAATGGTTTTCAGTATTTCACAAAGTTGCACAACCTTCAGCACACTCAAGGTTGGAATATTTTCCTCTTCCTAATACGAAACCGGTGCTCCTTACCTGTCACTCCCGGTTTCTCCCTCTTCCCAGCCCCTGGAACCCACTAATCTACTTGCTGTCTCCGGATTTTCCTACTCTGAACCTTTCATGTGAGCGAAGTCATGCTGTGTGGCCCTGTCACAGGCTTAGTCCCTGTTTCCCAGGCTCCTCTGGGTTGTATGTATATCGGCCCTTCATGCTTTTTAATGGCCAGTAATTTTACACCATGTCTAACACCACCTTTTGTTACCTCTTCACCAGCTGATGGGTACTGGGGTTGTTTCTACTTTGGAGCTGTTATGGATAAGTTTCCTCTGAACATTTGTGTACAAATTTGTGTGGATACATGTTTTCTGTCTCTTGGATGTGCAGGTAAGAGTGAAATTTGCTGGGTCCTATAGAAACCAAGTTTTTGACAAATCAGCAGACTGTTTTCCAAAGCAAATTTTTTTTTCTTAACCAATTTGTAAACTCATTTTTGTTGTAAAAAAGTCTAAACATTGCAGCAAAATGCACTTGTCCACTCCCCACTTCCTTCCGAGGGTAACCTCTCTTACTCTTCCAGATACCCTGCTACGCATTTAGCAACATGCATGCACACACTCATTATTTTATGTATTTGCCTGTACTTGATATTTGTTACATATTACATCCTGTATGTTAGCACAGTGACGTCTCATTCCTAATGACTGTGGCACAATGTTCCCTGACACACATAAACCATAATTGATGATTACCACTTACCTATTGATGAGTATGGAGGGTTTTCTAGAACATTCTGGCAATACTCAGACATTCCACCCTTCCCTGTAGTCCAGTAGCCTCCCATTCCCCAGGAGCGACTTTGTAGAGTGGGTGCTGCTGTGCAGCAGGGTGTGACTAGCTTATGTTTTAGTAGATAATACTTAGTAGATAATACTTGTGCTCAATCCATTTTTTTCTTTCTTCAAGGAATGTATTTATTGTGAATGAAAAAGAAAAAAAAATAAAAGCAGAAAACAAGAACTTGGGAAACATGGAAAGATGAGAACGTTCCAAAGCATATATATCTAATATGATATTGCAGCCCAAGGGACTGAGTGTTATTTTATTTTTGTTTTTAAAAGTATTTGTTTAAAATTTTATTGAAAGTATTTATGGACTATGCCATTTACACTACCTATGCAGCAAGTGAATTAAAAGTGATTTAACCAAGCGAATTAACATCCCCAGCACCCCACATACTTATCTTGCCTGTAGTGTGTGTGGTGAGAACATAAAATCTACTCCCAGCAGTTTTCAAGTATCTGGCATTTCATAATCAACTGCCCTTCCCACCCTGCCCTAGAGCCCCAGAGCTCATTCCCCAGTGCCCCTGAGGCTGGGCGCCCATCACCCTGCTCACCATTCCATTGATTTCCATTCCTTCCATAGCTCATTGCTGCTTTAATCTGCATCTTCCTGGTTCTGATGAACTTGACCACCTACTCACATGTCTACTCGCCCCACGGAACAGTGACCTTGACCACTTTCCTGGGGTGCCATTAGTGTACTCTGCATTGGTTGTAAGCGGGAGTACTGTATAGATTCAGCGTCACTTCATTGCCTCTTATATGTGTTCAAAGTCTCTACTTCTTGTCTATTAACTTGCTTTTATTAACACATATATATATTTAGATAGATAGATGTATGTTTTAGATGGGCACAATGCCTTTATTTTATTCATTTATTTTTATGTGGTGCTGAGGATGGAACCCAGTGCTTCACACATGCTAGGCAGGCACATTACCACTGAGCCATGACCCCAGGCCTCTATTAACTTGCTTTTTTAGTTTTATTTCCTCTATCTCTTTTTTAAATCATTTTTAGTCATAGATGGACACATACCTTTATTTTATTTATTTATTTTCATGTGGTGCTGAGGATTGAACCCAGGGCCTCATACATACCAGGCAAGTGCCCTACCACTGAGCTACAACCCCAGATCCTTATTTTCTCTTTTGTCATTAAGAAGCTTTTTTTTTTTACTTGCTGTTGTCAAATTTATTCTCCTTTTTTGACTTTTTAAAACAAGACATGTGTCTTTATTTTGTTTCAGCTTTACTGAGCTCTAATTGACATATAAAATGGTATATATGTAAGGAGGAGAAGGTGATGCTTTAACATATGAATAGATTATGAAATGATAGCCCCATCAACCTAATCAGCAAATCCACCTCCTTGCATATCTAACAACATCCCCAGGCTGTGCATTGAGTCTCCAGAACTTATCTGTCTTGTAACTGAAAGTTGGTACCCTTTGACCAACATCTCCCTGATCCCCACACAGGTCACCCCTGGGGCCTTAATGACCACCTTTTACTTTCTGCTTCTTAGATTCCATGGAAAAGTGAGATCCTGCAATATTTTTCTTAATGCATCTGGTTTATTTCACTTAGCATAATGGACCTTGTAGCTGCAAATGGCAGGGACCCTTCTTTTTTAAGGTGCAATATTACCACCACATTTTCTCTATCCATTCATCTGTCAATAGATACTTGTTTCCATATCTTGGCTATTGTTACAATACCACAGTGAACATGGGAGTACAAATGACTCTTCAAAATCCTGGTTTTACTTACTTTGGAGATGCATCCAGAGCAGAACTGCTGGATGATCTAATAGTTTAATGTTTTGAGAGATCGCCATACTCTTTTCATAATGGCCATATCGGATTCATTCCCTCCCATAGAGTGTAAGAGTTCTGTGTAAAGGTTACATCCTCACAAATAGGTGTTTTTTTGTTTTTGTTTTTTTACTTTTTGATCATATCAAAAAGTGTGTGGTGTGTGGTCATATCTCATGTGGTTTTGTTTGTTTGTTTGTTCATTTTTGCAGGACTAAACCCAGGACCTTGTGCATACTAGGCAAGTGCTCTACCACTGAGCCATATTCCCCAGCCCTTTTTATTTTATTTTGAGACACCCTCTTGCTCCATTCCCATGCTGGCCTCCAACTTGTAAACCTCCTGCCTCAGCCTCCCAAGTAGCTGGGATATAAGTGAGTACCACTGTGCCCAACTCATTGTGGCTTTGATGATCAGTGATGTTGAGCCTTTTTCATACATCTGTTGGCCATAGGGCTGTGGATTGAGTGTGGTTCATCTGGTTGAAGCTCACATTGACATTTTTAAAAAAATTTTTTTAGTTACAGATGGACAGAATGCCTTTATTTTATTTGTTTACTTTTATGTGGTGCTAAGGATCAAACCCAGTGCCTCACACATGCTAGGCAAGTACAAGCACTCTGTTCCTGAGCTACTGCCCCAGCCCCTCACATTGAAGTTTGGTTGTCATTGTGGCAGTGTTGGGAGGTGGGACCTGGGGGAGGTGTTAGGACGATGGGTGGAACCCTCCTGAATGGACTTCTGTTTTAGGAGCTGGCCCCTTTTTCTCTCTCCTGAATGCACCCATGTGTCCTTCCACTTTCTTTCACGAGTTGAAGTAGCACAAGGCCCTCACCAGAAGCCAAGAAGATGCCAGCACCCTGTTCTTCTTTCCAGATCCCAGAATAATGAGACAAAATAAACTTCTATTCTTTATAAATCTCCCGGTCTCAGGTAATCTGTCATAGCAACATAAAATAGACTAAGATATATGTGTTCTTTGGAATAATATCTATGCAGGTCCTGCCCAGTTTTTTTTTTTTGGGGGGGGGGTACCAGGGATTGAACTCAGGGGCACTGAGCTACATCCCCAGCCCTATTTTGTATTTATTTAGAGACAGAGTCTCACTGAGTAGCTTAAAGACAGGGTCTTACTGAGTTGCTTAACACCTTGCTTTTGATGAGGCTGGCTTTGGATCTTTGCCCATTTTTTATATCAGGTTATTTGTTTTTCTGCCATTGAGTTATATGAGACCCTAATATATTTTGGATACTAACCCCTTATTGAATATATGATTTGCAATTATTTTTTTCCATTTGTAGAAGAAAATACTTACGACCATTCAATAACTTTTGTTTTCACTTGAAACAATGAACTGTGAAGACTTTTCTCCACTAGCTTTCTCTTCCACTGCTGTTCTTGGGAGGAGTGAAGCAATTTTGATAGGGTTAGGGTGTGTGTGACCTTTTGGAGGTCAGTTTTCTGAAATTTGCTAAATGTAGTCAGTCCTCAACTTAGGATGGTTCAGCTTATGATTCCTTGGCTTTATAATGATGCAGACGTGATACTCGTTCAGTAGAAACCACACTCTGAAGGATCCTTTCCTGAGCTAGTGACATGCTGTGTGGTCTTCTCTCATGATGCTGGGTAGCAGCAGCGAGCTTGGGAGCCAGTCAGCCCTGACCACCGGGGCAAAGAACGACTGGGCCGTGTGAGAGCTGGGTTGTGCGGGAGGGTAGGTGTGTTCCATGCATTTGTGACTTATGATATTTCCAATTTTTTAAAAATTTTTATTTATTTATTTATTTTTTTTGTGGTGGTGTGGATTGAACCCAGGGCCTTGTGCTTGCAAGGCAAGCACTCTACCAACTGAGCTATATTCCCCAGCCCATGATATTTCCAATTTTTTTTGGGGGGGGGGGTACTGGGGATTGAGCCCAGGGGCACTCTACCACTGAGCCACATCCCCAGCCCTATTTTGTATTTTATTTTGAGACAGTCTCACTGAGTTGCTTAGGGCCTCGCTAAGTTGCTGAGGCTGGCTTTGAACTCGGGATCCTCCTGCCTCAGCCTCCCAAGTGCTGGGATTACAGGTGTGCGCCACCACATCTGTCAGATATTTCCAATTTTTGATGGGTTTACAGGAGGTGACCATGTCCAATGTGGAGGAGCGTCTGTGTACACAAGTGGGTCCTTTCACACTAGAATCGCATGATCTTTGGTTTGTGTAAGAACATCCTCCTCTATTCTTTCTCTAAATATCTATTATGTGAATGCTGGAGCTTCTAAAGAGATTTTTTTTGGGGGGTACTTTTCTCTCCTACTTTCCATTTTGTAATTTTTTAATCAATTAATTTTTTTCTCTTCTCCCTTCTAGTACTCAACTCCACTCAAATTTATCTTCAGACTATTTCATTGGCTTTATTTTTACCATCATGTTTAATTTCAACAACTTTTTTGGTTAATTCTTCCTTCCTTCCTTCCTTCCTTCCTTTCTCTCTCTTTCTTTCTTCCTTTCTTTCTTTCTTTCTTTCTTTCTTTCTTTCTTTCTTTCTTTCTTTCTTTCTTTCTTTCTTTCTCTTCTTGGTACTGGGATTGAACCCAGGGGTGCTGAACCACTGAGCCACATCCTCAGCCCTTTTTTTTTTTTTTTTGGGACAGGATCTTGCTAAGTTCCTCAGGGCCTGGATAAGTTGAACTTGTGATCCTGACAAGTGACTCTGGGGAGATGGAGCTAGATCATATAATTGAGGAGTGTCTGGATGTTAGTATTTTGAGAACTTTTCTCTGCTCAGAGGTTCTAGAGAATCCTTTTTCAATCATCTGCTTGAATATTATAATTGTAACCAGACTTCTGAGTCCTAAAGAGGGTGAGGGAGAGATCACTGTGCTTCAGCATTCTGTTAATAAATGTTCACTTAATGCCCCTGGATTCTGTAGGTGTCTACTGCCCTGAACAGTACCTGGAATCTTCCAGACCAAAGACCTGGCTTAGCATCCTGGAGAATACACTTCTCTAATCTTTCTTCTAGTGTTCTCTCTCCTCCATTTTCTTCTTCAGTCTCTATTGGATGGTATTTTGAACTTCAGCATCTATTCTCCATATCCCTTTCCATGTATTTGAAATCTTGGTAATTTTGCAGTGCATTCTGGTCAATTCCAGATCATCGATCCTTTTTTTCAGTTACATAATTTTTTTTATACCAGGGATTGAATCCAGGGGTGCTTAGCCACATCCCCAGCCCTTTTTTGTATTTTATTTAGAGACAGGGTCTTTCTGAGTTGCTTAGGGCCTCAATAAGCTGGCTTTGAACTCCCAATCTTCCTGTCTCAGCCTCCTAAGCTGCTGAGATTATTGTTATGTGCCACTGTGCTCAGCTCAGTTACATCTTTTCTGCTATTTACTCCATCTGATGAGTTTTTTACTTCAATGATTAAGTTTATAATTCCCAGGGTATCTTTTTTGCTTTTTTTACCCTTCTGCATCTCACTGTAGTAATCTGAAAGCCCAGATCTGTCTTGCCTATTTATTCCTATTTTTTTTTTCCGGATATGAACATTGGGTCCCTATTCTCTCATCATATCTGCTTTGCTGAAATGATCGGCTCTTCCTGGTTGTGAGCTCACCTTTGAATCTTTGAATTCCTTGCTAGGCTTCAGGCATTCTTACAAAATGGGATGGGATATGCAGCCATGATGTGGTCCATCTGTCTAAAGTGGAATGAAGAAGCCCCGAGGTAGCCTTCCAGACAAAGAGGCTTTCTGTTCTTCTGAAGGGCAGTTAGGCTCTGGGACCTTGCCTTGCCTCACCGATCCAGATATCCACCTCTCAGTGCTTCTGCACAACACCTCGGAGGTCCACTCTCTGGCCTGAGGTTAGCATTCCTGGCTGTCCATTCTGTGATGCTTCAGCCTCTAGCTCCCAGCTCCCATGTTCTGGTCTGAATCATCCCCAGAGCTCCTCCCAGCTTTTGCCCCAGTCGTCTTCTCTGATTTGGGGTCCATCCACAATCTGATCCCATACATTTTCTATCTTTTATCATGCTGTTTGGTTCACTAGGTATTTTCTATATTGTTTTCTAACAAAGTAATTAATTTATTTAGATCATTTGGAGCAATTTGTAGACTTGGAGTAAAAAGAAATAACTACTTGAACTTGGTCTGCCATCTTGAACTAGAACTTGAAAAGCTCTTTGTACAGACAATTTTAATGCTGGCTACATTGAACTGTAATTATTTATTACCCAGTGCTATTCCCAAAGACACAGGTGAAGTTGTGCTTGTACTAAGATGCCTTCTAGTGCCTGGTGTCATTGTTTTTGGAGTTTACTTGGTGACTGAATGAAGAAATGATTGCATCAATGTGGTTATAATAAGGATTCTAATTCATGTCCCATTAACAAGGGCCTCAGTTGGATCTCCATTTTTCTATCTATAAAATTGGAAGAAAGGTTCTAGATCATTCCTTTCATTGCAGTCTGAAGATCTTACTGTAGCTATTTCTTGTAAAGCAAGTGTGTTAGCAGTGAATTCTCTGATTCTTTGTTTATCATGAACTTTCTGAATTTCTCTTCACTTTTGAAGGACAGTTTTGCTGGGCATAGCATTTTTAATCTTTTCCTTCACTACTTCCAGTGTATCATCTGAAAAGTCAGCTGCTATTGAGATTCCCTTGTATGTCATAAATTCTTGTTTCTGTCTTTCAGATCTTCTTTGTTTTGATTTCTGACAATTGGACCATAGTATCTCAGTATGGAACTCATCTATCCTCCTTAAGGTGGAGGCGGAGTGGGAAATTAGAATGTTTATCCTACTTACAGTTTGTTGAGCTTCTTGTATATGTAGATTAATATCTTTCATTGAGATAAGAAAATTTGGACTTTTATGATTTTTTTCTTTTCCTTTATTATTATTTGGATCTTAGATGTCTACCAAAAGTTCATATGTTAAAGGCTTGTTCTCCAAGTCAGCTGTGTTCAGAGGTGGCACCTTTGGGTGGGGGGTGGTTGAATCATGAGAGAACTAGCCTAGTGAATAGATTAATTCATTGATGGATTCATGGCTTAATGGGCTATTAGGAGGCCATGGAAACTTTAGGAGGTGGAACCTTGTTGGAGAAAGGTTACTGGGGTATGTTCTTGAAGAGGATATTTTGTCCCTGGTCCCTTCCTCTCTCTTTCTGCTACCTGGTCACCATGAGATGAGCAGCCTCCTCTGCCACATATTCCTGCAATTTGATGTTCTGTCTCATGACAGACCCCAGAATGATGAAATCAAGTGACTGTGGGCTGAAACCTTTGAAATTTGTAATCCCAAATAAACATTTTCTCCTTTAAAGTTGCTTATCTCAGGTATTTTATCATAGCAGCAGAAAGATGACTAACACGCCTTTTATCTCTCTCTTCTCCTTCTGGTATTTCCATTATATGTTTGCTGGTGGACTTGATGGTATCTCACAAGTCTCTGAGACTTTGTTTCTTTTTCTTTCTATTCTTCAGACTAGATGATCTCTATTACCAGTTCATTAATCCTTTCTTCTGCCAGCTCAAATGTGCTGTTGGATCCCTTTAATGGATTTTTTATTTCACATATTCTACTTTTCAACTCCAGAATTTCTATTTTTTAAAATATTTTCTATCTTTCTACTGATACTCTACCTGCTGAGATATCACTGACATACTTTTTAAAATTCTGTACACATGAGTTCCTTTTATTTTTCAGTCTTGGGGATTGAACCCAGGAACTTGTATGTGCTAAGCACACACTCTACTTCTGAGCTACACTCCAAACCTCCTTTGTTCTTTGAACATATTTGTAGTAGCTGACTTAAAGTCATTGTCTAGAAAGTCCATCATCTGAGGTCCCCAGAGACAGTTTCTAGTGGCTAATTATGTGTGCAACTTTTGTTTCTTTATAGATTTCATGCTTTAAAAAAATACTGTAGCCGGGTGTGGTGGCACACGCCTGTAATCCCAGCACTTGGGAGGCTGAGGCAGGAAGATCGCGAGTTCAAAGCCAGCATCAGCAAGGGCAAGGCGCTAAGCAACTCAGTGAGACCCTGTCTCTAAATAAAATACAAAAAATAGGGCTGGGGGTGTGGCTCAGTGGCCAAGTGCCCCTGAGTTCAATCCCAGGTTACAAAAAAACACAATAAAATAAAATAAAATAAAATAATAAAAAATACTGTACTTTTTTAATAATATAATTTGACAGCCCTGAAAAATAAACAATTCTCCCCTACAAGCTCTGTTGTTGTTGTTGCTGTTTGTTTAGTGACATTCCTGGGCTAATTCTGTAGAGTCTGTATTTCCTGTAACATGCAGTCAGCTGAAATCTTTCTTCAGTTACTTTAGTGATTCACTAATGCTTGGACAAAGAATTTTGTAAATGCCTTGACCTCGTAAACTTCCACCCATTGTCAGGGAGCTCTGTATGTGGGTTGGGGCATATCTTCAGTCCCTTGGTAGCTCACATCCCTGTCTTGGTCTTCACTTCCTGCCTATCCAAGGCCTCAAGGTCAGCCAGAAATTGGGAACCCTCTGAGGTCTTTCTTGAGCATACCATAGCTTTTTAGATCCCTAGGAATATATCAGAATTGGTTTCTTTTCTTTTCTTTCCTTTTCTTTTCTCTTTTTTTCTTTTCTTTTCTTTTCTTTTCTTTTTTCTTTTTCTTTTTTTTTGGGGGTGCTGGGGATTGAACCCAGGGCCTTGTGCTTGTGAGGCAAGCTCTCTACCAACTGAGCTATATCCCCAACCCTATATCAGAGTTTTTTAACATGCTCTCTGAAAATATCATTTCCTAAATCTTCTTTTTAATTTGATGGCCAGCTCTTTGTTTGTCCCAATTGGCATCACATTAATAGGTAGCTATGATGTTAAGCAACTAAAGCTTATTAAAACTGACAAATGTCCTTAAGATAGGAATTTTCCCATGCAGAGGCCCCAAATGGGATTAATAACGTCCTGAGGATGGAGGCTTTTCCATGGAGATAGCTCCATGTTGGATTAAATGATAACATGCTGTAAATGAAGCTTTACCAGGGAACTATAGCACAGGTCAGATAATGAAAATACTTTCTTTTTCTTTTTGGTATTGGAGATGGAACCCAAAGGCATTTTACTGCTGAGCTACATCCCCAGCCATTTTTATTTTTGATTTTGAGACAAGATCTCATTAAGTTGCTCAAGGCCTTGATAAGTTGCTGAGGCTTGTTTTGAACTTAGGATCCTCCTGCTTCAGCCTTCCAAGTTGTGATTACAGGTGTGCGTCCTGGACACACACATACACACACACACACACATGATCCTAGCTGGGGAAGTATGGGGGTGCTTGGCAAAAGTCAGTGGGCTGGGGCTGGGGATATAGCTCAGTTGGTAGAGTGCTTGCTTTGCAAGCACAAGGCCCTGGGTTCAATCCCCAGCTCTGCCAAAAAAAAAAAAAAAAAAAAAAAAAAAAGTCAGTGGGCTTCCAGGACTTGCTCCTAGCCTCTGGTGCCTGGCTTACTGTTCTCCAGGCCCTCACCCTGGGAGATGCCATATTTTGAGTATTTGAAGCTAGAAGTTGCATACTCATGATCCCTGCAACTTACCAGCAAGAAAAGTATCTTATTGTCACTTTACAGATAAACTGAAGCTCACAGAGGTCAAGTCACATGCTGAAGGTCAGCGCACTATGGGTGGCAGAGAGGGATCCTACTTCACAGAGGTGTCACCCAAACCAACATCCTGACCCTCTGGCTGGTAATGGTGGCAGAGAGGTCACTGATGGAGGTGACCATCATTAACATTTTTGAGCATAATTGGTTTTTTGAGCATATAGGTTCTATTGCTCTCTCACCCAGGAAATGTCTCTTTAGAGGCAGTCACAGAGCAGAGAATAATAGTAAAGTATTAGATGTGGCTTCTCCTGCCACTCACACCTGCTGAGATTGCTCCCAGGTTAACTCCTGCCTTCAGTCAGGGCCAGATCTTCCAGACAGTGCACCAAAACCCAGGGTGGTTAGGTTAAAATCTGGATGGGACTTGAGGGCTGGGAGCTTTGGACCGTCCTCTGTATGTGCTCAGCTCAGTAGAGCCCAGGGTCCTGGGTGCCCAGAGTCCACCCAGTCCATTGCAAGTCTATGGTGATCCAGGGAGGGCAGGATGGTAGGTCACCAAATGTCCTAGCATCCTGACTAGTCTTGAGTTTCACCCCTTCCCACTGAGCACAAAAAGAGGACACAGTCATTATCAAAAAAAATTCACACAAAGCCAGGCATGGTGGCACATGCCTGTAATCCCAGCAGCTCAGGAGGCTGAGGCAGGAGCATTGCGAGTTCAAAACCAGCCTCAGCAACAGTGAGGCTCTAAGCAGGTCAGTGAGACCCTGTCTCTAAACAAAATACAAAATAGGACTGGGGATGTGGCTCAGTAGTCAAGTTCCCCTGAGTTCAATCCCTGGTACCAAAACAAACAAACAAACAAATCATGTAAGATGAACTTTATTGTGGTATTTCAGACTTGTTAAAGAAATCATAACTACAGTGCACTCTCAAGTATTGAATCATCTTTGGCTGCACAATCTCATCGCGACCTCACAAGCACCCTGAGAGATAACTCCAGATTACTTTGTAGGGGACACTTGAAGGAGATGACCCAGTAAGTTCTATGGACATGACTCCCTGCTCCAGGTTTTCAACACCTTGGGGCTGCAAGACAGAAATAGCGACCTTGGCCATAAAGTGAGGAATCAGGCTACTCTCTCTGCACACAGCACCCTGTGAGGGGGATACCCTGGTGTGAACAGAGAGGTTCTTCCTTGCTCACTGGCCCAAGCCCAACTTTCCACTGGGGAAAGCAGTAGAGTGACCACCACCACCTGGAATCCCTCTCTGTCCTGGGATCCCTGACCCCCAGCCAGGATGAGGGAGGGCTGCAACTGCTCCCTCTGTAGAGCGAGGTCCAATCTGCTGCATCTAGAAGCCTCTCTCATGAGCCTTCCCCAGTCCTCAATGACCACACTGTAGCTATTGCCTGGATCTGCCAGCGACACACAGGACACGTGGCGGTATCCCTGAAGATCCGCTGGGCACAGGAGCTGCAGAACTGTGAGTGGCCGCAGGGGTCAAGATAGGTGTCAGCAGCATGGTGGAAACAGATGATGCACTCGTTCTCTGGAGTGACTGAGAAAGAAGAGAACATAGGCTGGGGCATGCGGAGTAGGGGAGGGCCACTACTCACGATCTGACCCCAGAGAAGTATTCAGTACTCTGAATATGACCTCATGTGAAAATGTTCCTGATGTAATCAAGTGAAGAAAACTGGGAAGAAAACTGTAATACACATACAGTGGCCCTCCCTTGTCTAGGTTTTGCATTCCATGGTTACCTGTGGTCTGGAAATATTAAATGGAAAATTTCAGAGAAAAAGTCATGAATTTTAAATAATCAGTCTTACACTATACCATTCTAATTGTTCTATTTTATTATTCATTGTTGTTGTTAGTATCTTACTATACTTAAGTCCTAAATTCAACTTCTTCATAGGCATGTATAGGAAAAACTGAGTGTATAGGATTCAGAGGAACATATGTAACATGCCCCTGGGAATAAAGAGGGAATACAGATCATAAAATTCCAATTTTTAAAAAATAGTTCCCCCTTCTTTATTATTATTATTTTATTTGTATTCCATGCTAAAGATAGAACCCATTGGGCTGGGGATATAGCTCAGTTGGTAGAGTGCTTGTCTTGCAAGCACAAAGACCTGGGTTCAATCCCCAGGGTGCAATCCCCAGCACGGCAAAAAAAAAAAAAAAAAAAAAAAAAAGATAGAACCCGTTGCCTTGCAAATTAAGTTAGGCAAGCACTCTGCCACTGAGCTACAGCCCCAGCCCATAAAACTCCAATTTTGATAAAAAGAAAACAAAGTCCAACCCTTCTCCATCTGCACATGCATGAATATTTTATGCAATATTTTTATAGATAAAAATATTGGAAGAAATCCACCCAAAAGGTCATGATGGTTTAAAAATTTTTCTGCTTAGCCAAGTGCGATGGCACACACCTATAATCCCAGTGGCTCAGGGGGCTGAATCAGCAGGATCACAAGTTCAAAGCCAGTCTCAGCATCTTAGGCCCTAAGCAACTCAGTGAGACCCTGTCACAAAATAAAAAAGGGCTGGGGATGTAGCTCAGTGACTAAGAGCCCCTGGGTTCAATCCTTGGTACAAAAAAAAAAAAAAAAAAAAAAAAAATTGTCCCTTAATCTTATTTCTATCTGGGAAAATCTTACAATGAATGTGGGTTATTTTCTACAGCAAAAGCATAACATTATGTGCTGGTGACGATGCTCTAAGAAGAGCATTGCAACTTGTAAAGTGAGCCCATGCTCGAGAAGGCAGAACTTTTAGGTCTCCAGCAGGCAAAACCAAACCTTCTGGCCCAAAGCCTGTGAAAGACCTGACTCGGGGGCACAGAAAGACTTGACCTTGTCTGAGCAACCAGGACTTGGGCTTCCTCCCACTTCACTGCAGGGCTGGGTGCGGGAATTCCGGGAGTCCACTCACCTTCGGGCTCAAGCACAACGTCCTCACTGGGGACTGTGGGCATGGCTGTGGGACACAAGCTGGCTGTGGGACACAGGCTGGCTCTGGGACACAGGCTGGCTGTGGGATCTGAAGCAGAGGGAGAGTCAGGAACTGGGGAACAGCCCCGGGGCGCTCCATCACACCCTGTCCCCAGCCCCGCCCCTCCGCAGCCTGGGCTTGGGTCTCCACCTGTCTCACCCAGCAGCTGGATGGCCTTGGTGGTCCCATATACGTCCATCACCGCCCAGAGCGGGGCGCCCATGAGCACGTCTTTGCGCAGCAGGAGCCGGCGGCCCGCGTTGACCGTGGCAAACAGCCGGCCTCGGCGGTTCACCCAGAAGCAGACCACGTTCCCGGGAAGCACGCATCCCTCCGGCAGCACGGCCGCCCAAGTCGGGCTCTGCTCCTCCAGGTCCGGGCACACGAAGGGCGGCAGGCTGGGTGCCGACACGCGCGCGGGGTCCAGGCGCGTGAAGCCCACACGGAGGCCACCATACCAGCCACCCTCCTGCCGCAGCACGCGCAGCGCCACGCGCTCGCCGGGTGGCACCGGTCGCTGGCTGAACACGATGCCGTCGTAGAACGTGGCGCGCCTGCATGCTGTGCACCCCTGAGCGTCCAGGTGCACCTGCGCGCCTTTGGCGTCCTCGTGGAAGCGAAGTGCCTCTCTGGGAGCCTCAGCGGCTGTGGGGCAGGGTGGGGATGTGAAGCAAGTCAATGTGAGCCCAGGCAGACCCACTGGCTCCTTGGGGGAACTCACAGCACCCCAGGGGCCCAGCGCTCTGGGCCACCTTCACATCCCTGGGGGATCATGTCCACCTTGCCCAGCTCCCTTGACGACAGCACCATCCCTTAACAGACTCTTGCCCCTCACCCCAGGAACCCCCCTAAGATCTGCTCAGAGCCTGGTGGGAGCCCACTTTTTTCCAGATCTGATCTCCTCAGCAATCCTACTAAACCCTCAGTCTCCTCAAGGATGACTTATGCGGGTTCCAGCCGTCTAAACTCCACCCAGCCAATGGTATTGCCAGTGTTAAGTGAAAACAGCAGGTGCATATATTTATGTTTATTATATCCATATATGCTCACTACCAGACCCAGCCCAGGAGTAGCTGGGCCCATGTGCCAACTGGAATTACGCTGGCAGGTGGCCTGCAGTGTTTTGCTGTAGGCTTCTTTGACTTGACCTTGACATTTTCCCACAAGAAATCTGCTTTGCTTGTGGAGGCCTTGCGGCACCCTTCCAAGGTGAGGACCTCACCACCGCTCCCACTGGGTGGGGGTGCAGGCTAGAGAAGGAGGCCAGGGTCATCCCTTTGGAATTCAGGGTAGGAATTGCCAAAGACTGGAGTGGGCTTTGCAGCCAGGGGACTTCCCATCTGACTCCACTTGGCAGCCAGGAAGGGAAAGTTCTCTGGTGGACCTATCCTGGCAGACTTGAGGCCTGGAGGAAGCTGGTGGAGCTTCCTGCCCCAGGGCTGCCCCTCCCACCCCTGGGCCCTACTTCCTTCAGGGCTGCTTGGGCAGTGACCCTGCTCTGCCAGGGTTGGGGGCAGGGAAGCTGACTAATTGTTTGCAGTTAAAAACAAAAAGAGGTAAACTCAATCAGAACTTGAGCCAGAGCCCAGTCAAGACCCTGTCCCTGGTTTGGGTTGCTTTCCCCTGGCCTGCTCTGACCACGCACATGCCAGCCTCATCACAGCAGGGGCCAGGGAGGGGAGACTCCATGTGGTCAGGCATAATGGACACCTTTGAGACCACCGTGACACCCTTGATACGCTGAAATGTTGTGCCTTGTGACCTGTGAACAGCCCTTCACAGAGCCCTGCGTGTCCACGCTCGCCCACCTCACCCATGCCTTTGCTCCCAATGTCACCCTTTCCCACAATGATCTCATTCTCCCTTTCATCTGATGGGTGTACCAGACCCCTGTTCCTCAAGGCTGTACCTAGGCAAGGGAGAGCCTACTGGTCAGCACATCTGGACTAGTGCCAGACCAAAGGGCCCTGACATCAGCAAACCTGCCTTGTACCCACTCCTGAGTTGCCAAGGCATCTAGGAGCCAGGGTGGGTTATCAGTCATGTTTGCTACCCGGATTCTGGTCTGGACTCCTCACCTGCCGCTAATCTAGGCTAGTTCCTGCTGCCTGGGACCCAGTCTCCTTAGCCGCAGGTGGGAATGATATCCCTGACCGACCAAGGCCTGGAGTATCTGGTCACCTGCCTGGAGATATTGAACATGAAGCATTCATTGCTCACCTGGGCGGGAGTCAGGGGCAGGTAGGAGCTACTGGTGTAACCAACTCAGACCCAGGAGGGGGCACACCACCCCCGCCACACACACTCAGCCTGCTACCGAAGTGGGCACTGGAGAGAAACCCTGGAGTAGGTCAATCCTGTCACCTCCTGAGAGTGGGCAAGCAGTCCCACAGCCACTGGGGACAAATAGGAGTTGCCCTAGCCTTGCCCAGTATAAGCCCTGCAGGAAGCTGGTCTGTCCCTGTTGGAATGGGAACTGGAGACTGGTCATGCTCAGCTCCTGGGGCCTAAACACTGACCAGCAGAGACGAGCTCTTCTGGCTCTGATTGGAGTTTCTACCCCCATCCCATGGCCTGGGCAGCTGGGACAGAGACTCAGGCCAGCCTGACAACTGGCAGGACCTACTTGGTGTCAAAGGGAAGCTCACAGCCCCATCCACATCCTTGGAGGGGAGCCAGGGCACTGGCTGGCTGGTCCAGTCTAGGGAGGAGGGGAAACTCCCTGGGGATGTCCTCAGTGTGCACAGGAGTCCCTCAGCAGGACAGGGAGGCCTTGGGGACGCCAGAGAAGCAGACCTTGACTTGAATCGGAACTTGACAGTCTGCAGAGCTCTACCCTGCTTAGGAGCCTTCCCACTGAGTGGCCATGGGAGTTTTGTGTTCATGTCAACTACGATAGAGGAGCAGAACTGGAGGCACTGGTCCCTAGGTGGCCAGGATGCGTGAGCTTCCTTTTCCCAGCTGCACACTTGGGCTACTCTCCCTACTCCAGGCAGGCAGCCCCTTAGCAACTGCCTCCTGAGTGTTCCTCTTGCAAGGTGCCACCACAGGCAGGACAACATAGGGCTCTCCACACTCAATCTCCTGTACGGTTGTTTTGGTTGTTCACTGCACAAGGCCCAGGTTGAGTGGGGCTGAGAGCCACCCTCACCCAGCCAACCCAGCAAGGGCCTACAGGACTTTGTCCACCCACAGGGTACCCTTCCCTTCCTTTGCACAGGGCTCTGCCACCTGAGTGTGGAACTGGGTCACAGGGTCACGAAAAGGATGAACACCCATTTCCATTCTGCCTGGGTCCTCCCACAGAACCTTCACAACATAGGCAACCCAGTAATCCCATCCCCAGGGTGGGGAATGGCAGAGGTGGGCACGGGCCAGATGTGGCTCTTCAGGCAGGTCTGTCCTGCTGGCTGGGTTGACACAGGTTCAGAGAACCCAGGAGCCTGATCACTCTCACACCCAGAGTTGGCTGTTATTTGGGGCCCCATTTTCAGGCAGGATCCCGAAGCTCAGTGGAGCAGTGTGACTTACCCATAGAAGACCCTGTCCGCTGCTGCTGGAGGGAAAGGGACTGAATACTGGGCTGGACAAAGAACCCAACCTGGCAGCAGGAAGTTCAGGAAGCACTAGTCATGTGCTTTGGGATGTCTCCACCCCTGGACAGGTAGAGTCAAATTACAGAATCTTTGCAGCTAGGGTCTTGAAATTTAAGTGACATAGGGTCCGCGCCTGCTCCACGAGGGCCTCCTGGATCATCATTGTCTTCATCACCACCCCTCCAGCATCAAGGCTTTTGGGGTGCCAGGTGCCCACTAAGCTATCTGCAGCCTCTCGCTCTCCTCCCCTCACTCCGTGGAAGAGGTACTCAGAGCTTGGGGAGGTTGGGTGACATCCACGTTCTGCCAGCCAGAAGTGGGGGATCCCGGGCCCAGGTCCTGGCCACGCTGAACTGATGCCACCTCCTTTATGGCGCTGTCACTGCCCTGCCTGGAGTGCAAACGTGGTTGTCATAGCAATGGTGGGTCTGGGTGCTGGTATGTGAACCTTCTGTGCCCACCAGCGTGCCCTGAGCAGTGGCTTTGGCTCTTTGCCTGGGCGGGCACGTCCAGAGACACACAGTCCCGGCCTCTGAGGATGAAGGACCTGGTTCTCCTTCTTCTGCCGCCAGACGCCCTTCTACCAAGGAACACCTGTGGCCTCAGGTGAGGCTCTCAGAGGCTTCCTGCCTGATCGCTCTGTAGATTTCTTCCTTCTGGTAGTCCTGTAAAGCCAGCAGGGTGGGTTGCACTGGCCCCTGCCTACAGATGAGGAAACCAAGGTTCTGGGACCAAGCCCCCAGCTCAGCTCGGCAGAGCTGGGACTCCTGGTTATCTACAGACCCCATGCTCTCTCCTGTTGCCCACGCCAGTTGCTACTCCCTCTGCACAATGGGATCTGAGAAGCATCACTGTGGTGATCCTGGGCCCAGATCACCCAGGGTCTGCTGGACTTCTGCAGAGACAGGAAATGCACTCCTGCTGGGGAGCTGAGGGGTGTCAGACACCTGTCCTGAGCCATACCTGCACCTCTACCTCATGAGCTTCCACTGTGGCAATGACACACAGCCCTCGCCACTTCTTGCATTCCTGGCCCAGGAACCCAACTCAGGGGATGCAGGAGGTATACTTACAGGCCTTGGAGCAGAGGTGGGCACCCATCAGCCTGGGGTCCTTGGGCACAGGTCCCTGGGTCTGGAGGGAGTTGTCTGGTGAAGGCCAGTGATCAGGTTTCCAAAGACTCAACAGGTTCCCTTTTTTATGGGCCAGAGATCATGTTACAGAGTTGATGATTAATTGGATTGGCTGTCAAGCATTACAATATCCTGGGGATTTCCTGGTTAAGTTCTCCTGGCTTGCAGCAAACTTGGTACAGCTGAATGACCTGAGAAAAGGAAACAGGAACTGAGGATATGGTCTGGGTAGGTTTTAGGGTAGCCTTCTCTCTGACTTCTGACCAATCTCAACCTGACTGTGCATTATAATTGCTCAAGTCATGTTAGTAAGCACCTGTGTTCAGACTTGCCCACAAAGATTCTGGTTCCATTGACAGAGGTAGGACCCAGGGATGAGGAGTTTAAAAAGTACACCTGGTGAGTCCAGTGGACGGCCAGGGCGGAGGCCCACAGCTACAGACCCAACATACATAAGGTGCTCAATTTGCTGAATTGGAAATGACTTGAATGAGTTGCATCCCAGAACCTGTGAAGTCGTGTCTGCCCTGGGTCTCCGCAGAGGAGGGGGCTCTGCAGACAGAAGGGGAGAGGGGAAGATGGTTCCCCCAGACCTGCTGGAGCAGGCATTCTACTTTCCAGAATTTACCACATAATGCAAATGACCTCAGCAGAGGTCAAGCCAAAGGCCTTCTGGCTCCTAACTTGTTAGCTCTGGCAAAGAAGTCAGAGATCTTCTGTCCCTTTGATTGCCTGCAGGGAAACTGAGGCTCATGGAGAAAGGAACTTTCTCTTACCTAGTATTTTTTGTGGGGCAAAGAATCTCCCACACATCTTGTTAAAAGCAGATTGACTCAGAAGGACTGGGGCCTGCAGGGATTCTGTTTCTAACTTCAGGGACAAGGCCCGAGCATGTCGCAGGCCTGAAGTACCCTGGCCCTTGAGCCCTAGACTAAGCCCTTTCCAAGACCCAAGATCAAGGTCACAATCAGCCACTACTTGGAACTCTTTATGGGATGAATAGCTCCTGGGCATGTCCCGGGGGCTGCTGGGAACAAGAGGGTGCAGTGGCAGAGGTTGACCAGGGTGGGAGAGGGTGAAGAATCTGGAGACCCAGGCTCTGCTCCTGGTATTACCTCAGGCAGCTCCCTTGCTCTCCCTGGGCCCTGGTGTCTCCATGTATAAAGCAGGGAGCCAAGATGAGCTGGTCTGGGTGTCCCTTCCAGCCCAACATGCTGTGACTGTGGGCTTGGTGAGAGGAAGTTGACAGCAGCCTGGCCCTGGTTACTTTCAAAGACGTTGCTGCAAGCCTAGACCGTCTCTCTCATGCCACACCCTGGCCAGGCTCCTGGTTTTTTGCATGACAGGCAGTTTTCCAGAGGCCAAGGGCATCTGGGAAGGAGCCAATGCCAATCACGATGAGCGGAAGCTGGCAGTTCTTGGAGGTAACAGCTGGCCCTGTCTCCTGGTTTATGGTCCTGGTGGCCCAGTCTGAGGGAGCCAGGCTTATGGCATCCCCTAGTGCCCTCTGGCCGCCCCACCAGTCTCTGGGCGGTGCAGGAGCTGCCTCCCTCCTCCCTCTCCCAGGCTCCACCTGTAGGACCGGCTGCCTTGAGCACCTCGCTGATAAACCACATTCCCATAAGAGAGATATGTATGGCATCTTATCAGGGAAACCAGGACTGGAGCTTCAGTCTGTCTGGAAAAATACTGGGCGAGTTGTGGCCTGCAGGCTGCCTGGTTTGCAGGACCTCAGTGCGGGGGGACATGCTGAGATATTGAAGCCTCCTCAGGCCCAACATCCAGGGAACAGGAGTGCCGGGTGGGCCTCTCACTGGCTCCCATATGAATTTAACACACCGACAGGTTCGGTCCACGCCCCTCTAAAACATGGCTCCTCCACATTGGGGAATACGGCGGAAGTGGGAAGGCAAGAGTGGCCATGTTCTTCCTCCCTGAAGCAGATCAGAGGCCCTCATCGGCATCCTTACCTTTGAGGACAATAGAGGAAAGAATCTGGACAAACAGGCCTGGCTCAGCTCCCCCCAGCTCCTAACCCTTAGTTCCTGCCCCTCTGTCCAACCAAGCTTCTACACAACAGCCACACTTCATCACACTTGGCAGGAAAGCACACAGGTTTCCCTGTTTCTTCATGTCTTCATTTGTGAAGGCTCCTGGGCCATATATTAAATAAGCTTTCTCTTATTAATCTGTCTCTTGAGATTGAGATCTTAGCCATGAACCTAACAGCGGGTTAGCAAAGAAATAACCTCTCCCTTTCAGATCCCACTGTTCTAATTCCAGTACTATATTAACCCTGTACTCTTCTTGGAAACTCCTCGAGTCCTAGTTATTGTAACCATTCCCATCTTACAGATGGGGAAACCGAGGCACAAAGTGGTCAAGCAACTTGTTCTATCATCAGGAAGCAAGACTTGGTCCTTGCACGGTGGCTGAAGAACAGGTGCCTCAACTGCCCATTAGTCCCTCTCAGTTCCTCACTCAGGGTATTTGGCACCTGGTAAGTATTCTGCCGCTGTTAGTTAACGTCTGCCACAATGTGCCGTGCTGACATATAGTAGGAGCCTCATAAGGTTGCCTGAGTGTGTGCTGGAAACCACCCCACGATGGAGACTGCCGGTTTCCCTACCCTTTAGTGCAAGACAAAGCTGGTGCCTGGCAAGTCTTGAAAATATTTGTTCTGAAAAGTGACAGGCCCTGGAAACAGGGGAGCCTTTGATTGGAACGGAGATTGGGGCGGCCCCTGCTGGCCATATTCGGTACTGCCGGGTGCCCAGAGGCCCTGTGAACCCTCCAAGTGGGGTTGGGGTGTGGGAGGGTGGATCCCAAGGTCTGAGTCTTTTGGGGACTCAGTACCCACTCCCCCGCCTTGCAGCTCCCTACACCCCCTCTCTCCCCAGGGCAATTTTGTCACTTCACTAGGACCCTCAGTAATAGCCAGCCCTCAATTTGCCCAGGGCCCTATTATTAAAGTGCTTTTGTGTCAGGCACGGTGCACACACCTGTAATCCCAGCAGCTCAGGAGGCTGAGGTAGGAGGATCTTGGATTCAGACAGTCTCAGAAAATAGCGAGACTGTCTCAAAATAAATAAATCTCAAAAGGGCCGAGGATGTGGCTCATTAGTTAAGAACTCCTGAGTTCAAGTTCAATTCTTGGTTTGAGATATACATATATGTAATTTATATATATATAATTACGTCTGTATCAAACAGGCACAGATCTTTTTTCCTTGTCATTGTTCCCCAAGCAATTCAGACTAACAACTACGTCCATTGCATTAGGTTGCACAAGTAATCTAGAGACGATCTATAACTTATGCAAATAGTAGATCATTATATAGAAGGGACTTTAGAGAAGTGAATTTTGGCATCCCTGAAGGTTCTAGAACCAATCCCCATGGATACTGGGGCATGTCTGTGCTGTTTCCCAAGTCATTATGCATGAACCTCGGGCTGTGGTGTTGACTAAGAGAAATTCAGAGAGCACCTGCTGTGGGCAGGCATCCTCTTGGGCTCACGCAACACCAGCCTGTGGCGTAGAAGCCAGGACGGGGCTTCTCTTTGGGAGTTTGTGGTTGGGAGGCGCACAGGCAAGCCCCTGGGAGGCAGGTCAGTCAGGTGCTTGTACAAAGGTGTGCACACGTGCAGAAGAAGCCATTCGGGTGGACCCTCCAATGGTATGCAAATTGCATCCACCTTGGCCAAATTCCCTTTCTGCCCTAAAACTGATTCTGAATGAGCTGATGAAGGATGGAGCCTCCCAGGCTTGGCCAGCACTGCCACCTGGTGGAGAGAAGGGGACTGACTTGTCCCCATACCCGAAGAGAAACAGTGGGCCACAAAGACTGCCTGCCCACTCAGTGCCTGTGTCCACAGACAGTCACTTTTGGTCACCCAGTCTTTTTTTCTTTTTCTTTTTTTTTCCTTTTAGCCACTTCATGCGGGCCATGGTGTAGGGCTACTAGAGGGCCAGACTGAGACCCGGGAAACGGGGTGTGTCCTGGTGGGTTGTTATGTCCAGGGAATGGGCGAAGGTTTGTGGAGGAACAGATAGTTAAAATCAAGCCCTGATGGGGATTACAAAAATAAGCTGAATCTGGGATGGCAATAACAGCTCTGTGGTCCAGGGGTACCAGACCCCCTTTTCTGTTCCACCATTCCCACACTGGCTTCCATACTTTGGTCACTTTGTGGACCAAAAGGGCTGCTGGAGCTCTAGCTAGCACATCAGAGTTCCCAGAAACAAGAAGGAGCAAGGCCCAAAGAGGCATTCCTTCCATCTAGCAGTTCTCTATCAAACTGATTGACTACAGGGCCAGGGCACACTTTGATCACATGCCTTTGGCCTGAACTTTGTCATGCAACCACAATTCATTGCAAGAGGATATGAAAACTAGTCTTTATCAGAAGGACCAAGACAGACTGAATTTGGAGACCTCCCCCACATCTGAAATTGGGAATGGTGTTCTGCTGCCAAAACTGGAAACTGAAGGACTTGGCCCCTTCTCCCACTGTTTCTCCAATCTGTTCCTCCATCTCTAACACCCTCTCCTTTGGTATTCCAAGTTCTAAAGAAAGCCCTCTGATAGTGAGCTTATCTAGAAAGAAGATGCAGATGCTGGCCCCACAGGTCCCGGCTCCTTCTGATGTGATGAGGAGGCTCCAGGGACTTTACTCTGAAACTTGTTTTGTCCTAATGCAACTTTGCCTCTTCTAAAAGGTTTTGGGAGAAAGAAGCTTTGAAACAATTAAGTTTATCCTATTTTACTTTAAAATAAAACCATTTTCCTACCAATTTGAGTGTTTTTGGAGCAGCGAGTATTATGGCCTCACCTCTTCCCTCCCAGGTGCTTGGTAACAAGACCAGCTAAAACATGGGGTCCAATTAATAAGCAGGAAAGGGTAAATGGACACTGGATAGGCAGATAGCATGGACTAGCCCAGTGATCGAGTGAAGCACTGGTCCTGCAGTGTGTGGGAGCGGGGGGCAACAAGGCCCTAGATCACAAAGGTCAGCTGAAGGATTCTGAGCAGGAATTGAGGGTCAAGGGACCTGAAAGCAATCTGATTTTGGGAAAGAGTCATTGGTCATGTATTTGTTAGCTTTCTGTTACTGTAACAAATACCTGAGATAAATCAACTTAAGAGGAAAGATTTATTTTGATTCACAGTTTTGGTGCTTTCAATACATGACTGATTGGACTCATTGCTGTGGGCCTGTGACTGTACAAGCACATCATGACAGGAGCATGTGGCAGAAGAGGCCCAATCACCTCACAGTGCCCAGGTGCCAAAGAGGAGCAAGAGACTAGTGTCCCACAGCCCCCTTCAAAGGCACAACCCCAATAACCTAAGATCTCCCATCAGACCCTTCCCCCAACACACACACCTCTTAAAGGTTCTGCCACCTTTCAATAGCGCCAAGCTGGGAACCAAGCCTTTAACACGGGGTTTTTGGGGGATACTCAGATCTAAACTACAGCAAGACAGAAAAACGGAGGGATGTGCAGAGGTATTGTTAGGAGATGCAGAGGCAAGAGGTGGGGAAGGGCCCCATGAGACAGCAGAGGCTAAACCCTGGTGATAGCGGGAGGTGACTCTGCTACCAGGGGTGGGACACAGACCCCATAATACAGTGAGCTCTGGGTATTTGTGCTGGGGCAGCTGTGGTACTCATCAGATGGCTGGAAGTCACCTGCAGTGGTGAATCTGAATCGTCAACCTGATTGGACTAAGAGATGTGGATGATTAAGAGGCTTCTGGGTGTGTCCATGAGGGTGTGTCTAGGAATGATTGGCATGTGGGAGACTGAACTGAAGCGGAGACCCTCCCTAAGCCTGGGCAGCAACGCCCAATAGGATGGTGGCTTGGATGGAATAAAAGTTGGAAGAACAAGGAGGTAGATGCAGATGTAAGCTTGGCTCTTCTTGAATGGGTTCTTGATTGCTGCTTCGATAGTCTGAGGAATACGGACTCTTGCTTCCTCGCTCTTCCAAAGTGGACTCGGCCAGTGATTCTCCAGGGAGTTTCCAGAAGCCTTGGTCCCGGACTAGGGTAGCACTGTAGATCCCCCTTGTTCTGGGGCCTCCGCCTCTTGGACTGCACAGCTGCTGGTTCTTCCAGCTCTCCCGCTGCAGGACAGCCATTGTGGACTATCTAGCTTTTGGTCGTGTAAGTCAATCTAATAAATTCCCTTTTATAATCACACTTCCTGTTGATTCTGTTCTCTAGAGAACCCTGATTAATACACATCCCATTGGCCAATGCTTAGGCATGTGACCACAACCAGCCTCAGGGACCTGGGAAATGCAGACGGTAGGGTACCCGGCCAGAAACCAGGGTGTCCCAGTGTTAGGAGAGGAGAGAATGGAGCTGGAGGGAAATGTGCAGTCAAAGCATGCAGGGACGGTGTGGCCGCAAGGGGCAGAGGCTGTCTCCAAGGCCATGTGCGCAGGGGGCTCAGGAGAGGAGTGACCATCCCATAGGTGCCCTGAGGCCCCCTCCACCATGGCACAACTAGACTCCAAGTGTCCCCTGCTGCAGTGGGTTCCAGCCCATTTTCTCTCCCTGGGCGCCTCTTCTGTGTCCACTGGGCTTTAAGAAGCTAGAGAAGGGGGTTGGGGTGTGACTCGGGGCATGCACCCACCTTGGGTTCAGTCCCAGCGCTGCAAAAAGAGGAGCAGGAAAAATAGAAATGCCGGGTTCTAAATTTCCCTTGGGGTTGGGACTGACTTGGCCTAAGCCATAGATGGCCTGTGCGCATTTAATTCCTGCCACTCCCGAGTGCCCGCGTATTTTCTCTGGGGTTTGAACACAGGGGCGCTTAACCACTGAGCCGCATCCCCATTATTTGGAGATAGCATCTCGCTAAATGGCTTGGGGCCTCGCTAAATTGCTGAGGCTGGTTTTGAACTCTTGGTCCTCCTGCCTCAGCCTCCCAAGCTGCTAGGATTACAGGCATGTGCCAGGTCCTCTTGTTGATTCTTTCAGTCATACAGTCAGCAGACGTTTCCTGGTGGCTCAAGATGTGCCATCCTGTGACATGCACTGGTGTCTCTGCCACCTGCTGACCCTGCGACTTGAGGACACTACAGATGGGGAAAGTGAGACTCTGAAGACTGAGTGACTGGGACTGAGTCCAGAGCTCTTTCTCCTCCTGCTAATTCTAAAACAGAGATAATTAGGCAGAGTGAGAAATGTGCACAAGTAGAGTGCATGCACCGGATGCACGCATTCCCTTGTTCTCAGGAGTGCCCCGGAAAGTGAGGCAGCAACCCAGAGGCTACCGGATAAGTGAGGGGCTGCCATCTTTGGATGGCTCTGCAGTTGGAGCAGCAAGTGTTTGCGTCACTCTGGGTGGGCCTGGCATATGAGCTCCTAGAGTCCCCTAGCCCAGTGGGGTGTGCTGTTACTTGAGCTGAAGTAAGAGTGTATAACTCCTCACAGGCAGTGGTGTCCTATGCCTGTCATCCCAACGGCTCTGGAGGCTGAGGCAGGAGGATCAAAAGTTCAAAGCCAGCCTTGGCAATTTAGCAGAGCCCTAAGCAACTCAGTAGGACCCTGTCTCTAAATAAAATACAGAAAAGGACTGGGGATGTGACTCAATGGTCAAGTGCCCTGAATTCAATCCTCAGTACCCAAACAAACAACAACACAAAATGTACTGCTTCTCCACCCATGTTCACAGCTAAGCTGTGGAACCAACCTAGGCGCCCTTGAAGAGATGAATGGATAAAGAAAGCGTGGTACATATACATAAGGAATATTACTCAGCCATAAAGAAGAATGAAGGGGCTGGGGATATAGCTCAGTTGGTAGAGTGCTTGCCTCACAAGCCCAAGGCCCTGGATTCAATCCCTAGCATAAAAAAAAAAAAAGAAGAAGAATGAAATCATGGCATTTGCTAGTAAATGGATGTAAGTGGAGACTATCATGCTAAGTAAAATAAGCCAATCCCAAGAAACCAAAGGTCAAATGTTCTCTCTGATATGTGGATGCTAACCACAACAAGGGAGGGTGAGGAGGGGAAGAATAGAAGTTCATTAGATTAGACAGAGGAATGAAAGGAAGGGAGGGGGGTGGAAATAGGAAAGATAGTAGAATGAATGGGACATCACTGTCCCATGTTCATGTATGGATACATGACCAGTGTAACTCCATATCATGTTCAACCACAAGAACAGGAAGTTACACTGCATGTATGTTTGATATGTCAAAATACACTCCACTGTCATGTACATCTAAACAGACCAAATTTAAAAATCAGAAAAACTGTCCAGCTCCTCTTTTTCAGTTCAGAGGGAAAGCCATGCCTGTCCCTCAAAGGCTCCAGGCCTCCAGGGCAGACGTGGGGCAGGCAAAGGCTCTCTCTTGCCACATTTCTTCCTTCTTTTGAATTCCCTGCTGCATGCCCTTTCCTCTGGGTATTTTCTTCCCTACAGCCGAGTGCACCCCAGGGAAGTTCTTCTCTTGATTTTACTCAAGTACCACTGATGCCTGCATGTGTGAACAGCAACTCTCTGGTTTGGATGTGCTGGGTCCACGTGCTAGGATCTTGGACATCAGGGCAGTGGTGCTGGGAGGGCTGAGGTCCCTTAAGAAGTGGGGCCACTGGGTGTGGTGGCACACGCCTGTAATCCCAGCGACTCAGGAGGCTGAGGCAGGAGGATCACGAGTTCAAAGCCAGCCTTAGCAACTTATCGAGGCCCTAAGCAACTCAGTGAGACCCTGTCTCTAAATAAAATACAAAATAGGGCTGGGAATGTGGCTCAGTGGCCTAGTGTTCCTGAGTTCAATCCCCGGTTCCAAAAAAAAAAAAGAAGTGGGGCCGAGTGGGAGGGAGGTGGTTAGGTCATTATGGGTGCTGCCCTTGGAAGGTAGTAATGTAGTTCTTGTGGGACCCTGGTCAATTACAGAGGGAGGGGGTTAAATAAAAAATCGAGTCTGGTCCCTGAATCTCTCTGGCTTCCTGTCTCACCATGTGATCTCTCCTTCTATGTATTCCCACAATGGTGCCATCTGCCATGTTGTGACGTAGCCAGAAGGCCCTCACCAGAGTGATGCAGGTGCTGTTGCCATGCTCTTAAATCTCCGGAGCTATGAGACAAATGACCTCTTTTCTTTATAAAGTACCCAGCCTTGGGTATTTTATTATAGCAACAGAAAATGGGCTAAGACAGTGCCTTTTACTGAAGGTTTAGGGCCATGCAGTATGTGAATGGAGGGGAGAGCTTACAGTGCAGCTTAACATGGAGAACAGAGTTCAGTTGTATCTCAGCCAATGGCTCTTCTCCAGGGTCTTTAGATGTTGGTGATACCAGAATTTCTTACTGTTCATTCACTGTGAGCCACAAACCTTCCTCCACCCTCCCAGGTCCTCAATTCTTCCTCTTTCTCAGCATCAGCCCCCATCCCTCACCCCCACAGCCCTGCTTGTTTCCCATGCAAAGCAGTTTAGCTCCCCAATATTACCTCCAGGCCTAACTCTGCGTGCCCCACGGCCTCTGGGGTGCTCGGTCACACATCAAGACCATGCTCTCAGGTTCAGGTGGCATCATGAATCCAGATGCCACTTCCCCTGCAGATACTGAGAATTTCAGAATGAAACATGACCGAAAGATGTTAAAACCACACTAGTACTTGGAAAAGGGCGAGGAGATCTGGTGCACTGAGAAAGCACAGAGCCCAGTTGGGTTTCGACCCAGGTGACCCAGTGAGGAACCCGAAATTGATATGGGGATGATTCAACACCTACCTACAAATAAGGGGTGTGGCCTTAAGGAGAAATGAAACTGAGTCCCCTGTATAAAGCTGGAACTCTGGAGAGGCTCCTCCCTCTAGGAAGAATCTATCCACCAAATCAGAGAAGTGGCCATGATGCTTGAATCCTGTCTGAGCTTAGGCCTTTGGGTGAGAGGAAAGTTTTCTGGTAAAAATCAGACCTTAAAACCAAACCTATTCAGTGGGATAGCATCCAAATTTATGATACCCATATAGCAACAAATTCCCAAACAGAATATCTGACATAAAAATATTCCCCTGAGGAGGGAAAAAAATATACAAAATGTTTTAGGTCATTTTTACAACCCTGGACACGCTGATTCCTACAGAACAACAGCCCCCTAGAGGTGAACTCACAGACAACAGCTGAAAATCACATGAAGAAACTATCAGCCAGGCACCGTGATGCACGTCTGTAATCCCAGTGGCTTCAGAGGCTGAGGCAAGAAGATCACAAGTTCGAGGCCAGTCTCAGCAATTTAGCAAGGCCCTAAGCAACTCAGTGAGATCCTGCCACAAAAAATAAAAAAGGGCAATTATCAAGAATCAAGCAACAATAAATGCTGGCAAGAATCTGGGGGAAAAGACATACTCATACATTGCTGATGGAAATGCAAAATGGTGCAGCCACTCTGGAAAGCAGTATGGAGATTCCTCAGAAAACTTGGAATGGAACCACCATTTGACCCAGCTATCCCACTCCTTGGCCTGTACCCAAAGGACTGAAAATCAGCATACTACAGCAACACAGCTGTAGTACACACACACACACACACACACACACACACACAAAATGGAATACTACTCAGCTTTACAGAAGAATGAAATTATTGGAATTTGCTGGTAAATGGATGGAGTCGGAGAATATCATGCTAAGAGAACTAAGCCAAACCCAAAAAAACCAAAAACTTTTCTCTGATATTTGGGTGCTGATTCACAATAAGCAGGGAAGGCTAGGGAAGAATAGAGTTACTTTACATCAGGTAGAGGGGAGTGAAGGGAGATGAAGGGGTAAGGGGGTAGGAAGGATAGTAGAGTGAAACAGACATTATCACGTCATATGCATGTATGATGGCATGACCAGTGTGATCCTACAACATGCATAATCAGAAAAATGAGAGATTAAACTCCATTTATGTATGATCTATCAGAATGTATAAATGCATTCTACTGTCATATACAACTAATTCTAACAAATTAAAAATTCAATAAAATGAAAAATTTTCATAAAAAATCAACAAACAAATAAACAAAAGGACTAGGCCTGGGGTTTAGTGGTTAAGCACTCCAGGGTTCAATTCCAGCACCCAAAACAAACAAATGAACAGGAGAAAATACAGCTTACTTAAAAAGCAGTTTGGGGGCTGGGGTGGTGGCTCAGTGGTGGAGCGCTTGCCTGGCATGTGTGAGGCACTGGGTTCGATTCTCAGCACCACATAAATAAATGAATAAAATAAAGTCCATCAACATCCAAAAAAAAAAAAAGCAGTTTGTTAGGGGCTGGGGCTGGGGCTCAGTGGCAGAGCACTGGCCTAGCATGTGGGAGGCCCTGGGTTGGATCCTTAGCACCACACACAAAAAATAAATAAATAAAATAAAGTCATGCTCTCCATCTACAACTATAAAACATTTTTTTAAAAAGGAGTTAGATAGTTTTCCATTACTATAACAAATACGTGAGATAATCAGTTTATAAAGAGAAAGATGTATTTTGGCTACTGTTGTAGAGGTTTCAGTCCCTGGTGGCTGGCCCTGATGCTTTGGGCAAAGCAGTGCATCATGGCAGAGGATGTGGTGGAGCAGAATCACTCACCACGTGGGTGGAAAGTGAAAAAGAAGATCCATCACAGGAGCAATGTCACATTCTGAATTTTATTAACTATAACGTTCCACAATAATAGAGTCCATAAAACAGTAAACATAAATATCTCCAATATGCTAAAGGAAAGTAACCATTAAATGAATTCCAGATCCATGAACATTGTTATCCAAGAGTAAAGGGGGCCGTGCCAAGCAAGGTGGAGCATGACTGTAATTCCAGTGGCTCAGGAGGCTGAGGCAGAGTTCAAAGCCAGCCTCAATAGGTAGCGAGGCCCTAAGCAACTTAGTGAGACACTGTCTCAAAAATAAATAAAAAGGGCTGGGGATGTGGCTCAGTGGTTAAGTGCCCCTGGTTTTAATCCATGCACCCCCACAAAGAAAATAAAGGGGGCCAGAAGACAGGCGTGGTCATGCACTCCTGCAATCCTAGCTACTCAGGAGGCTGAGGCAGGAGGATCACAAATTTGAGGCCAGCCTCAGCAACTTAGCAAGGCCTTAAGCAACTCAGTGAGACCTTGTCTCTAAATAAAAATATAAAAAGGGCTGGGGATGTGGCTCAGTGGTTTTTCTTGTCATTGATCCCTAAACAACACAGTATAATAACTATTTCCATGGCACTGACATTGTATTAGGGATTGTAAGTCATTTAGAGATTATTTAAAGCAGATGGGAGGACATACATGGGTTCTATGCAAATAGTATGCCATTTTATTTATTTTTTATTTATTTTTTTTAAATATTTTTTTAGATGTTGATAGATCTTTATTTTATTTATTTATTTATATGTGGTGCTGAGAATCGAACCCAGTGCCTCACACGTGCTAGGCAAGCGCTCCACCACTGAGCCACAACCCCAGCCCAGTATGCCATTTTACATAAGGGACTTATGTGGGGTTTGGTGTCGGTAGGGGTCCTAGAGCCAGTCCCCAATGGGTACCAAGAGACAACTTCCCCACTTTACAGATAAGGAGAGTGAGGCCCAGAGAGTTCTGTTGTATGCCCAAGGCCACACAGTAAGGGGCAGGGTTGGAAGTTGCTCTGGCTGAGAACTGGATGCCTCTGTCTCACAGCCCAGCAGGCACCTGGCCTCCTCCCTGTAGGACCAGTGCTACAGGATGCCTCAGGGCTCAGACCAGGAGGCAGCTGGCCTGCAGGGCGGAGTGACTGATGGCCACCCTCCCCGTCAATGGCTTCCTCTTGTCCCTCCACAGTCAACAAGTTTCACTTGGGGTCTCATGGGCTCCCCACTTCAGGGAAGCCTCTTGACTTCTTATCCTGGGGCAGTCCAGGGGTATCCAGGAGGCTGGGGCAGGAGGATCTTTTGAGTTCAGAAATTCAAGGCCAGCCTGGGCAACACAGCAAGACCCTCCATCAAGGGAAGGGGAGGGGAAGGGAGGGGAGGGAAGGATCCTGGATTGTACTAGGTCAAGATCTAGACTCTCCCCAGCCCTCCCAAGGCCCCTGCAGTTGCCAGGGAGCCAGAGCCTGCCCAGCTTCCTCCTTGGACCAAATACTCATCTAAAAAAAATTCCTGGCCAGATGAGGTGGTGCACACCTGTAATCCCAGAAGTTTAGGAGGCTGAGGCAAGAGGATTGCAAATTCAAATCCAGCCTCAGCAACTTAGTGAGGCCCGAAGCAACTTAGCAAGACCCTTTCACAAAATAAAAAATAAAAAGGACTGGGGATGTGGCTAAGTGATTAAGAGCCCTGAGTTCTATCCCTGGTACCAAAAAATTAAAAAATACATAAAAATTAAAAAAAGAAAGAAAGAAAGGAAAGAAAGAAAGAAAGAAAGAAAGAAAGAAAGAGAAAGAGAAGAGAAGAGAAGAAAAGAAAAGAAAAGAAAAGAAAAGAAAAGAAGAGAAGAGAAAATGATGCCTGGACTCTACACCCAGGTCCTTGGTTCATCATGTGCAGATATCACCAGTTTTTATAAGAGAAGCAGCAAACCATTAAAACAAAAAGATACATATGTGACTATATATGATCCTCTTTCGAGGACTAATTGGGACAGAAACTACAGGTTGAGGCCAGTTCTGCCCCATCTCCATGGAGACATGTACAGAAGGAGCAGCGGTGTCCAAACCATAATCCTGAATCCCTGCAAAGAAACTCAGTGGAGTCTCCACTTCCGTGGACTAGCTGGTGGCAGATTCCGCTGGTGAAGGCGACTCTGCTTTTGAAGCTGACACTGGACCACGAGCTTGGCTCTGTTCTAGTTCCTCTCACAGCCTAGAGAGTGATCACTGTGCACATTTTACAGATAAGGAAACTGAGGTTCTTGAGGTTAGGTAACCTCACCAAGGTCACATATTTAGAAAGTGGTGGAACTTTTCAAAATACTAAGTTGGGGAAATGCTCATCATTTGTAGAAAGGTTTTCAATGAGGAATAAGAACATAGGCTTCCAGTTAACCCTCAGTTACCCAGAAAAGTAAATTCCCCAGAACCTTCTGCATGCCACATGGGTCTGTGTGTGTGCACGCACTTGATATTCTGATTAAAAGAGCTCTTGGTAAACAGGCTAGACCACAGGAAGAAAAAATGTACAGAAATCAGTAATAGCATTCTCTGAATTCATTGCATGCTTGGAGATCCCCAGGCAAAAGGAAGCAAAATATACTTTCCAAGCAAGTGGCCAGGGACGGGGCATGTAGCATTCACCACCATTAGGGACATAAGTGTCCACTGGGGTCCTTCCCAAGCCCTTGCTCTCATGGGGAGCTGATCCAAGGCTGAAGGCCACCTCCCTCTACTGTCTGCAGTGTTGAAGGCAAAACAGGTCCTGAGCAGGCCTTCTTCCTTCTTTGGACCTTAGTGTCCTCCTCTGTGAAATCAGGGGACAGCAGACTGCAAGGGACTCAGGAAAATCTCACAGGTTTAGTTGATGATCCCAGGACCACTGCCCCCGCCCCCCGCCCCCAGAGGCTCCTCCCTCATGGTGGGGGTCTTGAAACTTGAGGACCTGAATTGGGATCATTCCTGGGAAGCAGGGAGTGATTCCCTGAAGAGTCTGGCGTCCAGGGGGAGCCAGCTCCCTCCACCAGGGGACTGGAGGACTGAGCACACCACCTGGTATTCTCAGCCGCCCTGTTCCCCTGTTTCCCTTTAACAGGATTGGAGTTCATCTGAAGCTGCTGCCTAGCAAAGAGGGAGGGTGCTCTCCCACACAGTGAGCCCAGTTCATGGGGCACGTGTGTATGCAGGACAGCATTCGGACCCATGGCCTTCTGGTGCTGTAAGGGAAGCTGAGGGACCCTGGGGCACCAACACTTTGGGGCTGGGCCTAAGGCAGCCCTTGCCAGCCTTCAGTGACAGACCTATGTAGGGGCCCAGGCTTTCCAGAAGGCACTATGACAAGGCAAATTCACCTCTGTCCCTGCCCTGCCCTCAAGCTCTCTTCAGTGTCTTAAAAGAGATGGTCCCTGTTCTCTCCTGAAGCACCTTGGGATTAACAGGCACCTCCCCATGTGCACCTCCAAACCACTCGTCATAATATTGAACATACTTTGGTAGCAGTATGAGGGGCTACACCAAGCCCTCCAAGTGGCCCCACCACGGGGTGCCTCTGAGCATACCCCCTTTCAGATTTTCCAAAGCTATAGCAACTACAGGGACTCTGACCAAGTCTTCTGATAGGTCAGTGGCCATGTCCACCCATCCCTGCCGCCCCACCTTACCATCTCTTAGTGCCTGTTGCCCTGGAACCCGGGATTGGGGATGGGGATGGGGTTGCAGGCAGAGGTACTCCTCACATGCTCAGCTGACCCTGCATGGCCCTGACCTTGGCCATTTCTGGCACTCATCCTTGTGCGTGCCATGCACCATCCTGGACCTGTGTCCAGTCATCTTGCTCTGGGTGAGAGCAGCTGCGTGCCAGCCTCACCTGGGATCTCATGCCGGTCTGGCTTACAGGGCGAGTTTTGTGCTGAGACAGCAACTGGACCCAGGCGGCGGAGCAGCAGGCCTGGGCCAGCTGCTCTGGGCAACCAGGGAGATAAGCCAGCAGCAAACTCCTGCCCACACCTGTCCTGAGGTCAGGAAGAACAGAGTCCAGCAGGTCCCCACACTGAGTCTGCAAAGCCCAGGCCACCCCCTCAAGACTAAGGGCAGCCTGCAGCTGAGCCAGGGTCTGGCAGGACCAGAATCCACACAAGTGACCTTGAGGTTGGACAAACTGGTGAGAGGAACCCCTGGTGCTGCCTGACCCACTCCATTCTGGCAGTTCAGCCTGAAAAGATAATTTGTTAAAATAAATAAGTAAATAAAACATAGGTAGATAGACAGGTCAGTGTCTCTCCAGGTGAATGTCAGCTCAGTAAACCCTGTTAATTTGGGCCTTGCTGTGGCCACTAGGATGCTGGCCAGAGGGCAGAGCAGCAGGCCTGGACATGCAGTTGTCAGTCAGGGCGGAGGGATGGGCAGGTTCCTTAGATGAACCTTGAGCAGTCCTTTCCAAGGTGGCCTCCAGCTGGTCTCTATAAAAGGGTGCCTACAAGTTCTAAGGGTGTGTAGAGTCCCCAGCAGGATCAGCCTTGGATTTCTGGAAAGCTTCACACTTTGCCCCAGGGGGCCTGCGGGCCTTTGTTAGCTGCTGAGAGGGCTAGAAGCCTATAGAATGGTCTGAGATGGGCCAGGGTGGGGCGGGTAGAGGGAGGCTTCCCAGAGTGGGGAGGACCCTGGGCGCCCAGCAGACAGCAGGAGGCGACCTCCCCTGCAGGTCCCTTCCGACCCTTGGCCCTTCCTGGCCCCTTTTCCTGGTGGAAAGAGGAACCGTGCATGCTGATGGGGCTTTCACTGAGGCCCGAGGGGCCAGCGATGCTCTGACCCTGGGGCTCCCTGCCTGGCAGTCGTTTGGACCCCAGAGAAACATCCGCGGCTGTGGCTAACCGAATTGTTCTTTCGGTTTGAGCCAGCACCCCTTTTTGATTCAGATCCGGCAGAGCAAGGAAAGCACTTTCTAGAACCCCTGCCCTGGTCCTCCAGGGGCAGGAGGAACTGCAGGATTGAGGATCCTTGGCGACCAAGCACGTGCTTGGCACCAAAATAGGAAAAGCAAATGCTTGGAAAGAATTTGCTGTTTCCCAGCGACAGTGGAATCCCGCTCTCCAAGTCCCTTACACTGACTTAACTGTCCTGAGTTGTTGATTTCCAATCGTGTCAGCGGGTGGGCATTGGGACCTTCTTCAGGGTTTAGTGCTCTCCCCACCCCCAACAACCTGCGGACCTCCAGGTCTCTGTGCCCCCCCACGACTATTTCAAATCCCTGGGGTCACAGGGCTGCACAGCTGTTTGCAGAATTTTTCTTGCAGCGGATCTGCAGTTCTGCTTATTGCTCCTCCAAGTGACTCACAAGGGGACGTGGGGATTTCTGAGCTGTTTCAAAACTTACCCAGAATATTAGAGTTTTCATGCAGCCCTGGTTTATTTAAAAAGAAAGAAAGAAAGAAAAAAGTCCCAAAGCTAACAACATATGACACACAGACACAGAAGTGGGGAGGGGGCCTCCCAGGACTAATGGCAGGTCTGCATGTTGGAGCTGGATTGGAACCTAGGTTTCCTGCCCCCATTCCCCAGGCCTGGTGGACCTCTGCCTTCCACTTCGCCCTGGGAGGTGCATGAGCACTGGTAGAATTCATGAGGGGCTTCCTCCCGTGGACACCATGCTAAGGCCTTTAAAGGAAATAACTCACCTGGTGCATATCACTGGTGAGATGACAGTTATTATGCTGTCTCCATTTTATAGATGAGGACACGGAGCATGGGTAGCTAAACAGATTGGGGGCACTTGGTTTTCATCGTTTCCCACTCTGCTGAGGCAGATCCTGCCTAGTCATGAGCAGGTCTCAGACTCTCCAGAGGAAGGTTCTTGTTGTCCCCAACCTTCATTTTGCAGAGACAAACAGAGGGAGGCATACCTGAGCTCCTCAGGGTGCTGAGGTCCTAAGCAAAGTCCAGGGTCCAAGATTTGGCTCACTCTCTTCTACCTGGGGTCAGCAGCAGTAGAGACCTGCTGGGTTGTGGGAAAGGTTAAGTATTTACTTCTTATTTCTTTCACAAGCTCAGAAGCACCCCACTGTGGTTTGAATATAGTGTGTGTCCCCCAAGGGTGCATATGTTGACACTGAATCTCACTGTGAGGAATCAAGAGAGTGGAACTACAGTCTTATGGTGTTTAGAGGTGGGGCCTTTGGGAGGCCATTAGGATTAGATAAAATCACCAGAATGGGACCTCATGATTGAATCTTTGTTTTATAAGAAGAAGCAGAGACCAGAAGACAGTCTCTCTCTCTCTCTCTCTCTCTCTCTCTCTCTCTCTCTCTCTCTCACACACACACACACACACACACACACACACACTGTCTCTTGGTATGTGCTGATTCCCTGCATGGCCTGGGGACTCTACCAGCAAAAAGACTGTGAGGGACCAGATGTGGTCCCTCAACCTTGGACTTCCAGAACCATGAGCCAAAATCAACCTCTTCTTTTTCTTTTGGTAACTCACCCAGAGCCTGGAGGACTCTGTTTTAGTGACAGGCTGAGAGGAAGCCTCTTTGGTAAAGGGATTTTTGTTTGTTTGTTTGTTTGTTTTTGTTTTTTAAGGGATTTTTTAAAAAAGTGCCTAACTCGCTTCAAGGATCTTAGAACTGTGCTGTGTCCACCCCAAAGCATTGGGTGGTCTGCTTGAAACTGGCTGGGAAGCCAGGGGAAGGGCTCTGGGCCTCTGTGGCCTAAACTACGGAGGATCCAGGTTAGGGCCACCAAGGACAGCGTCTTGATCAGCTCACCTCCCCAGTTCATCCTAGTCTTGCCCCTCAGATGTCAGAAGGAGAGCTAGTAGTCACTCTCTGCCCCCAACCTGGGTATCCTCCTAATACAGGACAACTAAGGAGAACAAGTGACAAATGGAAATTAAGAAACACCCCCTCCCCGCCCCAGCACAATGCTTTTCCTGGAATCAGAGGCAAACTGGAACCTCCTCAGATTGAGGACCCTCCTTTCCCTCCCCCATGTCCCCAGTCCTTCTTTGGCGGGGGAGCAGGCCTGAAGCTATCAAATGTCAACTCGAATTGGGGGCGGGCAGAAGGTTCATGGAAGAAAAGGGAACCCCAGATCTATCAGGTCCCATCCCTTTTCACATTCCCCTCGCAGGGCCGCCACCACGAGGGACACCAACTGCCTTGAGAGGAGGCAGTCCCAAACTGAGCAGAGGGATCAACTTGTGGCTGGGGCTAAGCCTCGGTGGCGGGGTAAACCGAGGCCAAGGCCGCACTCGCTGCCGGGCAGCGCCCGACATCCCGCCGCGCGCCGGGGCAGGGGCAGCGCCGCGCTCCTGGCCGCCCGGCGGCCCGCAGCCCGCCTCCCCGCCTCTGATGTAAGCTGATATTTTAATTCTCTTACAAGGAATGGTGTTTAGAGAAATGACTTAACCGGATTACTCATCGTCTATAATGACTTGGCCGGACTCCGAGGCTATTCCTAGACGTGACGCTCGAGGCTTCGATTCTTTCTTTACTTTTGCACACCCCCCCCCCCCCGCGGTGTTTTTTTTTCTCAATCCAAGAAATTACATTCTGACTACGCGGCGGCTCCTCCCCCTACGCCTGCCCCTTGCGCGGCATCCTGGGAGGTGTAGTCCCCCCTGGGCCCCAGGGTGCCCCGCTTGCTCAGCCCTCCCCCATCAGCCCCAGGGGAGCGTCAGAGGTGGGGTCCGGCCAGGCAGAGGCCCCATAACCGCTGCATGCCTCAGTTTACCCATCTGTCAAATGAAAGGGCGATCACACAACATAGGGTTGAAGGGCCAGCTGAGATCTCCTTTTATGTAAAAGTGCCGCACAGACCCCTTTACTAAAAATTCGTCGCCCTGTGCATTTTGTACCCATCTCCTGTCTAGATAACCACTTGGCGACACACAGCGGCCAGATCCTGAGACCTGGGACCTGGCACCTGGCACACAGTCAGCCCTTCCTTGCTCCTTCTTCCTGCCAAGCCTGTGAACTTGTACAGTAGTGTCTGTTCCTCGTGTCCTCAAGAGCACTACGGGGACAAATATAGTAGTCGCTTCTAGGGACTGGGGTGATAGTAACTGAAATAACACATGCCAGATGCAGATGCAGTGTTGGCTGGAGTAAACCCTGGTCACCCCTCTCAGCCCCAGTCCTCTGCTCAGTGACCAAAGGAGTGACCAGTGCTCCACAGTCCATGGAGCCAGGGCTGCACCCTCTGTTGCAGGAAGTTAGGGACTTGGTTCTGGTTGTTACTTTGTCCCAGTGTCTATCTCAGTGTGGCACATAGTAGGACAACAAGACACACATTGACTGAAGGATTAAATGAAGGGTTAATTCCCTGCTTCCAGATGAGGCACCTGAGCTCCCTGAGGTGAAGTGACTTGCGCAAGGCCACACAGCTGGGCTGTGTCTGAGCTGATGAAAATCCCAAATTTCTCTCCTTGCCCTGCCTCTACTCTTCCCCTAGGGGGATTTGGTGTTCACTGCTAGGCTCAGGAAGTTCAGGATCTTGGGTTCCTCCCTCCTGTTGGGTGAAGTGGTTGGGGTCAAGGAGGGGCCCTCAGCCCAGCCCTAACCCAGTAAGGGAAGGTGGTCCAGATTCAGCGGGAGGCTGGAGGGAGCCTAGGGTAGGTGTAGACAGGACTCCTGAGTGTGGACAAGCACAGGAAGCCGGCCTTCATGTGCCCTGGAGGCCATGACCAGAGCTCTTTCAGGCCGGAAGCCTACTCCTGGTGATCAAGGACTCAGCCCTATACCAGCACCTCTACCACCGCCACCCCCCCCCCACTCCCTTATCCCCAAAGGCCAAAAGCTATTCTTGTCTTTTTCTAAAAGAGGCATTTGAAACCATGAGCCAATTTTTTCCATTCCTGAGCTTGGGTATCATCTATTTCGGGCGTTTGTTGTTTTCCATGAGTTGCAAATGCCACCGAGAGCCGGCCTTTCCTGGACAGCTAGGCCGGGGAGGGCGGCAAGGCAGCGCCAGCGTTAAAAATACTTCCCGCTTCATTTCTCCTTTGAAAACAAAGCCCTAGGGGACTTTTGCAATTGCTGAGCCTGGGAACAGAGCTTCTCAGGGCAGAGAACTGGCTGCGTTTCTGTTCTCTGAGTGCAGTGAATGGCTTTGCAGGTTTCAGAAGAAGCCACAGCACTGACTTTGCTCTGTGACCTTGGGCTATTTGCTTAACCTCTCTGGGCCTGGGGACCAGATAATCTTGAATCATCTGAGAGTTCCAGGGTGAGAAATACCCCAGGGTCAGTTTCTCTTCTTAGAAACAGGCCAACAAGAGGTGTGAGAAATCTGCTTTAGCTCAAAGTGTCTGGGAACACTTTGGGAGCTCCTGGGCCTTGAAAGTGTTCTAAGGGGATCTAGAATGTTCTCAGCAGGATTCATGTACTTGATAAAAAGATTAAGGGCCATTAAGAGGAGAGTAAATACACTATGGTAGAACCCTGTGGAGGGACCAGGGGTTACAAGAGAAGCTGATCTGTGTTGTAACTGGAAAGTTCCCCAACATCTGTAGTTGATTGAATAAGCAGAATTGATACAAGTCTGATTGGGATGCGGCAATCAGAATTGTATCATTTACTTACACACACACACACAGAGAAAACAAAGATGCATACTTTACAACACTGTGGATACATGTATTTATGAAAATACATAGGGAACATTCTAGAAAACTTTATCCAATCTGATAATGGAAGGGAACTGGATTTGTGGTAGTGCCAGAGAAGACTGATTTATTTGTAATGTTTTTACAGGAAGAATATGTTTATTTGTGATGGTTTGTTTTTCTTCTGGAGACATTGAGGGGCTAGGTGACTCCTTCGGGCTGTCCTAGCCTGGGATCCTGTGGTTGCAGAAGGAGGCGGCTGTGGGCTGGGAGTGGAGGTGTGTGAGATAGAAGCTTGAGCAATGGAAGTGTTTATGCTTTTAGGGAGGCAAATAGAGATATCATTCCTCTGCAGGATTTATTGGCCGTTGTAAATTATTTTCTATTGCGAATAATGCCCTCAGGAAGCAATTAAATTTAGATCATATTGTTCTCAGGTTGGCCAGGCAGGTGTTGACTTGCTGGGCCTTTGCACAACAGCCCCAGTCTGTGAGAGTGTGCTCATGCTCAGCTGCCCGAATAGCAGCATAACCCTGTCCTGTGGTGTGATGCACAGCTGCTCTGTAAGGTAGTGAGTTCCTCATCCATGGGAGTATCCAATCCAGGAGGGAGGGGTGGCCTAGACTGTGGCTCTACGGGCAACATCCATGTCTTCACATCCTGTGGTGCAGTAGTGTCTGCTTCAGTGATGGGGCTAGAAGCCTGATAAGCTTCCCCATGTCATCCCATGGTAGTGTCTCTGTCACAGCCTGAGCTGTCTGGGAGGAGACAGTGACTTGTAACCTTGGAAGTGGGAGGCATTGTTAGAATCACTATGATAGTGATTATTCTGGACAGTTAATAAATATTGACAATGAGGTGTCTGCTAGCAAATCTGCAGGTGGTGTCTCTTACACACCAACCCATGGGGAGATGGACAAGGGGTTTATTCTAAAGAGCCCACAGTGCTGTCTGCTCTGGGCTAAGCCAGGAGAGATCTGTTATCCCAGGGGCAAAGGATAATGGCCAGGGTGTCAGGATCACCAAACTGCAGCCTGGTCCCTTCATTTAGAGAGAACCTGGCGTGCTGGATGGATGGCGGTGATGAAAGCAGAAGATTGGTGAGCTCTTGGGATGGGAGCTCCTCTTCTAGGCCCCAATGACTGGGTTTAGCTCAAGCTCCACCACCTACTGGCTATGTTACTTGAGCTAATTAATCTCCCAGACCTTCATTTTACCCTATAAACTGAGGAGGATGATGGTGTAAACTGCAAAGAGCTGTTATGAATGTTAAAATTAATCAGCAAAACTTTTGTATATCTACTATGTGCTGGAACAGGTTTCAAGTCCAAGCTAGCTATTTGCTGAGACTTTATGCTCATAATATCCAAGCCTCTGTTTCCTCCTGCACAGGTCCAAGGGACTGCTACGCCTGGCTCCACACCTCTTTTACTCACCCTAAGCCTCACCAGTGTCTCCCTCAGCAGGGGGTCATTCCCCCTCTCTGCACTGCTCAGCTGGTAGCTGCCATACTGTGTGACATATGTGGACACTGGCTATTAAGGTTGGGCTGGAGACATCAGGTATTCTGGAATCCCGCAGAGCCTAGGGCAAGGACTCAATAGTCTAGTCCCTATTAGGCTAAGGAGAGCCACTCTGCTTTCTACCTCGGGCTGGGTGGGGCTTAAAGGACCACTTTAAGTCAACGTCAAAAGCACTTTGCTTACCCGACTCAGCCCTGAGCTATTGCAGACAGCGAGAGAGATTCTTCCAAAACTCTAGTTTTGCCCCTAAGGGGACAGGGTGCCAAGCTGTAATGATTCCTGAATGTCCTCCTTTCTTTCTAGGTTGCGCGGACGAAGAGTGGCGCACACTACAAGTCCCAGAAGTCCTCGGGCTCACGGGGTGGGCCCTGCCCCCTCCCGAGAGAACCGATCTACCAATGGGAGCCCAGAGCCCGGCGGGCTGCGCCCGGGCGGGGCGGGGCTGCGGGAGGCGGCGGCTGGCCGGGCCGCGAGTCAGTCGCGCGGGGAGCGCGGGGTTGGGCAGCATCGCGCCTGCGGGGTCTTCGGGAGGCAACGCGGGACCTCGAAGGGCCATGGGTAAGCGGCTCTGCGACCCGGGACGGGGCTCGGCGGCCCGCGGGGAGGGCGAGAGCTGAGGCACCGGGTCTCCTGGCGGCGGACCGGGCGGGCGTGCGGTGCGGGGCGGAGCGGGCGCGGGTTCGGGTTCGGGTTCTGGCCGGGGCTTGGGCTCGCGGAGCGAGCGGGGACCCGGGCGCCCGCAGCGGCTCCGGGCACCGGAGGACCAGGCTGGGCGACCGCGCGCGCTCTTCGAAAAAAGGAAAGATGAGAAGTTTGGCGGCCAGGGGCTTCCCGGGCGTTTATTTCGAAACTCTTCTCGCCGTCTCTTGCCTGAAATTTACCAAACCCTGCAGGGTTGTCATCCCACTTCCTGCTGCGGTTTCAATCTCGAGCTGGGCTCAGCTAATTTGTTGTGACAGCTGTCAGCACAGTCCCTCTGCCCCCCGCCTCTCGCGCCCCGTGACAGCCCCGCGGGTTCTCAGAACCCGCCGAGCCGCCGAGAAGAGGCGCCGGGTCCGCGGCGCGCGGCGCGTCCCTCTGCGGCCGCGTTTCCTGAAAGTGACTGCGCGGGTTTTGAAGAACTTGCTCAACGCGCTTTGAAGAATCCACCGTTCCTCTTTCTGCCGAGGGGATATTGCTTGTCCGCGGTCGCTGGCGGCTGGCCCCCTGACCCTTCCTCGCTCTTTTCTTTTTCTGGTCCCTCCTCTCGTCTCCCCCATCTGTCTCTTGCTCAGCCTTCCCAATCCAGGGCAAGGAAAAAGTAGCTTCCCTTTGCTCTCCTCTTCTCCCGGGTCTCCAGCAGGGACTGGGAGGTGGTCCGGGGAGTGAATGGGGAAAAAAAGGTCAACAGTGCAGGTTGCGAGCATGCATGCAAGGAGAGAATGTTCCGCTTCACTCTCTCCCAGAGCTGGGGGCGCAATCCCAGCGCCACATCTCCAACGCTTTGCAGTGTCCAGGGGTAGCTGCCTGGCTGGGGTCGCACGGCCCTCCACCCCTGCCCGCTCCAGCGCAGTGGCTGAACACGGACATAGGGAGCCCGAGGGCCCCGGGAGGTTCTTCGTGGTTGCGCTTTCTGGGCCCAGCATCTCTTTGCTTGTAGAGTCTTGGGCCTGAGGGGGAGGGTCCGAGGGGCCCAGGGAGAGTAACAGGTGCTTCACGCCCCCCACTGTTGGGAACTGATGCGCCTATGACGGTCTCTGCCCCTAAAGGTGGTATTAAGGCACAGGAGGGTGGAGAGGGTGGCTAGGAGGTACTGCCTCCAGAGCAGAGTTGCAGAATGTAGTCTGAACTCACCTTGCGCCTGGATCTTGACATGGTAGAGGTAGAAAGGGCCTCATAATCAGCTCCTCCACCTTTGATTTATAGTAAGGGAAGCAGAGGCAGAGACCCGCTCAGGTCTCCTGTTTGGGAGTTGGAAATGCAGCTGGAATGGCCCATATTCCCTTGAAGGCCTGGGACAGCAGGCTTGGAGGGCCATGCTGGGTGGGGACAGAGAGAGTAGAAAAGCCCAGAGGCAGGGGAGGTCCCCAAGAGGGGATCTGCCTCTATTGTTGGGTGACATCTTGGACAAATCACCTGGCCCTGCATCCTGTTTCTCCATGGGTGGGGTGGGAAAACAGAAACCATCTGCAGAAGGAGATCTTAAGGTTACCATCCCGCATCTCCCAGATTGGGCCAGGAGGGACAGTATGGGTTCAGCCCCATCCTGGAACAGGATCTTTTAGAACATTCCAGAACTGAGTAAAGAGGGTCAGGGCACTCCAATCGGGCTCAGGAGTTGGCAGTCACATCTGATACCCCAATGCCCTTCTGCCTTTCTGTACCTCTCAGTGTTCTTGGCTTGACTGAGCTGCTCCCAGGCCCTGTCCCCACCCACTTCCCCCAGCTGAGGTACTGAGCTGGGTTCTGGTGAGTGCTGCACGCTGAGTCCTAGGGTCCCCTGCCCAGCCCCTTTGTCCTCAGTGCTGGTTGTTGGCAGGTCTCCCTGCCCAGACTGCCCACTGGAGTGAGCCATGCGGAGACTGCCAGCAGCCTGCTTCTGGGCCTGGGAGTGGACTGGCCGCTTCAAAGGCTGTCTTTGTTTGGGCTTCAGCTTTCACTAAGAAACTGCCGCCAACAACCTCAGGCGAGGGGGTGGGGCCGTGGCTGCTGGTTGCTATTCAGGTTGCTGATGCCATTATTTTCGTAATTGACACAGTGTTCCCAGTCGTGACTTTTCATGAAAGGAAGTGTCACTTCCTTCCCATCACACCAATGGTGATTGGCAGGGTACACTAGCTTAACAGGCCCCCAACTCCAGGCTGTGTGGCCTCCAACTAGTCACAGCCCCTCTCTGGGTGTCGGGGCTGTGTGAGGTCAGGGGTGCTCATCCCACAGGCACAAGCCTGGGGAGACTGGGGAGGACAGGCACATGTGGCCCTTGTTCAGGGGCATGTGTACACATGCCTGCCTGTGGTTTGTGGGGGAAACCTCATTTTTCATTTTCTTCCATTTAAAACCCTTGGCCCATTGAGTGTAGCACACCCCTCTCATAGGTGGGTAAACCAAGACACAGAATCAGTGACTGAATTGGCAAAAGATGCACCTGTGTGGTGCCCAGCGCCCTGCCCAGCCTTCCTCCTGCCCCACTCTTGATTTCTGCCATTGTTTGGCAGGGGAGGGGTGGGCTCACCAGGGCCACTGACTTACCCTCACCCACCCACCTTCTTGTCCTGGCAGAGCCCAGGTGAGATTGCTTGAGTCTCTGTGCCTTCAGCTTCTTCCCTTTGTGGGGACTCCCTACCTCCCACCCCAGTAGAGAGCCCTGGCCCAGGAGCCCACCCCCTACTCTGTGGCAATAGGTGCCAGTTTCTCAAAGGAATATCAATGGACATCAACGGTTTTTCCTTCTGTCCTCAAGACTGTGGAGACAACAGTCCTTATTCAAAGTTGGCGGGGCCTCTAAGGATCTCTGAGGCCAGGGAGATTGACTCACACAGTAGAGGTTCTTTCTGCCCAGGCCATAGCCTATTGACCAGCCCCTCCTGTCCTGGGGTAACTGAGCAGTCCACACAGACCAGCTGTTAGCAGAGTGTCAGGGGTCATGTGATGCAGAGCCAGGTGGAGAGGGTGGGGAAATTTGCATCCTCTGAACAGAGATGAGGAAATCGGGGTCTCCTCAGTCCCATTAAGTCAACCAAAGTACTCTAGATCTCAGGGTTGACTGACTTGGAGCAGTCAGACTGCTCTGGTTCTGAATCCCAGTTCTGCCACTGGAAAGCTGTGTGACCTGAGGCAAGTTATGGCATGCCTCTGAGTCCCAGGTAAGATAGCTGTTAAAGCAGGGGACAAGTAATACCCACAGTGCGGCTGGGAGGAGTCACTGAGGCAGGTACAGGGCACCAAGCCCAAGGCCAGTCAGGGATCTGATCTGAGTTGGTGGAGCATCAGGTGCAGGAAGGGAGCTAGGGACTGGGTGTAGTGGCACTCACCTGTCATTTCAGCAGCTTGGGAGGCTGAGGCAGGAGGATCCTAAGTTTGAGGCCAGCTTCAGCAACTTGGTAAGACCCTAAGCAACCTGTGAGACCCTGTCTCAAATTTAAAAAAATTAAAATGGCTGGGGATGTGACTCAGTGATTAAGCACCCCTGAATTCAATCCCTAATTCCAAAAACAAAAACAAAAACAATTTAAAAAGGGGAGTTGGGGAAGCGCGTGAGCACACACATTCAGGGAGCACACTGTCTTGGGAGTAGGTGACCCAACTCAGCTCTTCACTACCACAGCCCAAGATCTGGCCATTGAGTTTGACTCTTGCTTGAGCCTTGGAACTGGACAGAAATCAGACTCCTAACCCACGAGGAGCCTTGGGCAGAGCTCCTGCTGACCCCTACCACACCTCACTGCCTAGCGAGGGGCTAAGGCACAGGGACCCTGGCTCATCTCCTGACCCAGCCACCCACCCTCCTTGGGTCCTCTGCCAGCAGGAAGCAAGGAAATCAAAGGCGGGCGGGTAAAATCCTACCCTCTGTGATCAGGACTTCCCTAACACCATGATGGAACTGCACAGAACTCCAGGCAGCCAGGAAAACTCTCTGAAAGGGCACAGGGGCTTTAGGAGGGGAACCTGGCAGTGGAGATGTGAGGTCCCCGGAAAGAAAGATGGACATCAGGCGGGTGATTTCTCCTCTAAGTACTTTCTAAATGGGCATGTAAGTCAATCAAACCCCCCGCTGGTATTTGGCTCTTTTGTTGTTGGTGGTGGTTGGTTTAGAGAATGTGACCGACCTCTCCTAACATTCAGATGGAATCTTTTAAAAGAGGAGTGCTGATGTCTTGCCCTTTGGATAGTAAATTGTTTGACAAAGCTACAAAAATTAAGTGCGCACCTGTGCCAGCATTCCACCACCAACAGGGCAGAATAAAAAGTCCAGAAATAGCCCCAAAAAGGTTCCTAAAAGTGTTGAGATTGTAGGGAGAGTGGCATTTCAGTCCCTGGGGTCAGTACTGGCAGCACCTAAGGCCAGGGGCAACATGGTGATCCCTCTGTCCCACCTCACGCCATAGCCTCCAGATGTGTCATGAGTAAACAGTGACACATTCATCACCATTGTCATTATTGTTTCCTAGACAGAAAAGGTCATGTCTGAACAATGTCTGTGTAGGGAGCGAGGCTTTCTTTTTGAAGCTTGATCCACCTCTCCCTCACAAATAGGACACAAATAGACCTTGTCCATGAAGGGACATTATACACACTCAGAGCAAGATACTGAGCAACTTGGTGGTTCACGGCAGTGGCAGTTATGCAGGGGCAGTTGGGTCTCTTCTGCAGGTGGGGAGGGGATAGGAGACCAGGGTCCCCAGCTCCATAAAGCCCCTTCCCACCCATGCAGAACCAGGCAGGCAGGTCCCCCCCCCACCCCAACATCTGTGGAAGCAGGTTTCCAACTTGTTTCTCAAAGCAGAACCCTTTTTCCCAGTGAAGGTTTACCGGAAACCACAATCTATAAATTATCAGGGATGTGACAGATTAGAGTGGCCAGGGACAGGACAGAGGGCACCTGGAGCAGGAGAGAGGGGCTCTTCTGGCTCTCATCTAAACCTGCAGCATCCGGGGCCCTACTAGGACAAACAGTAAGCGCTAGCCCTGGTGGGGAGCGAATGGAGACCAAATTCATTTGGGGACTCAGCAGGATACAGAGATAAAGAGTGTCTCCCTTTGTGACTCAAGGCAAGAGCTCTGGCCCTTTTCCATCTGGGCTTCAACAGCTCTGACTGGTGACCTCCTTTCCAGGTAACCCTAGTACCCAGCTCCAGAAGGTTTTCCCTGAACGGGAAACTTGTGAAGCAAAATCTAGCAGAAGGGACTAGAGGTCCTCTGGTCCACCTGACCACCTGCTGACATGGCCCACATAGGATCAATCATAAAAATGCTCCCCCAAGTGATTCTAATGGTCCATCCACCTTATTTATTTATCTATTGTTCTGCTTTTGAGAAGGGTCTCGCTGTGTTGCCCAGGCAGGCCTCAAACTCCTGGGCTCAAGCGATCCTCCTGCCTCAGCCTCCTGAGTAGCTGGGACTACAGGCATGTGACCCTGTGCCTGGCTCAACTAACTCATTTTTTCTGAAGTCCAGGGATAGTAGCGTGGCCGGTGAGAAGCCAGGTCACACTCAGAAATGGAGAGAGTCCTTTGGTGCCAATGCCCAGGATCTGAGGCAGCGGGAAGGAAGAGGGAGAAAGGGCATGTGTGCAGCAGGCAGGTGGGGAGAGAGGGAGGGCCAATGGGAAGAGGTGCCCTGATGACCTGGAAGCTTCTGGAATTCAGAGTTAGTAAAGGATTTGAGGCCTTTCTCCCATTTCACAGAAGGAATGACCAAGCCACAGTCACCAAGAACTTGGTTGGAAAGGCATCACTCTGATGGGTCAGTTGTTAGCACCCAGGATTCCTGGAGACTGGCTGTGTCTTGAATGTCAGAAGCCACCAAGAAGGTTACCCTGGTTTTTCTCTCTGACCGGACTTAGGATTGCTCTCTCCAGACTTGTTGAGATTCTTTTAAAATTTTTTAAAAATATTTATTTAAGGGCTGGGGATATAGCTCAGTTCATAGAGTGCTTGCCTGTCAAGCACAAGGCAATAATAAAATAAAACAAAAATAAATAAATAAATAAATAAATAAATAAATAAATAATTTAAAAAGGTATTGTGTCCAACTACAACTAAAATATATATATGTATACATATATTTTATATGTATGTGTATATATATATATATATATACATATATATATATATATATAAAATTTATTTATTCTTTTTGGCAGTACTGGGGATTGAACCCAGGCCCTTGCACTTGCGAGGCAAGCACTCTACCACTGAGCTTCAGCCTTTACCAGGGTTTTGCACAAGTTGATGATGGCCACGGCGGCCTCTCCACCAGTGTCAGGCAGGCTTTGTTTTGTATCCTGGTCCACCAGGGAGACAAGCAACTTAGCCTCTCTGGCTTCAGTTTCCCCCTCTTTAAAATGGGATCCTTCCCAGACTGAGAGAAGGTGCATGAAAGAACAAGGAACGTGAGCAAGCAGTTGCAGGCTTAGCAGGGCCTCATGAACCACCAGCCATCATCAGAGGCAGATTCTAGCACCACATGCCTCTGGTTCCTGTGGCCCTGGGTCACGTTGGTACCAGCTTATTGTTCCAAGGGAGTTTTTTCTAATCTAGGATGGAGGGGAAGTCTTGCAGGTTTCCAACAATACAGATATCCAGAGCTGGAGCAAAGAGAAGTATGAGCCCTTTCATACCAAAATAACTAAAAGAAAGAAAAGAAAAGGCTGTGAGGCATGGGTTCCTGATCTTAGAGATGCTATCAGTCTGCTTCATGGCTGAGGTGGTTTCCAGTGGTTGCAATTTTTGCAGAGACAAAGGTGTTGCATTTTTGCAACCATAGGCACATGGCTGGCTGCCCTTAGTAGGACAGACCCCACATTTGGGAATGGTTGTCATGAGCCTTGCTTGCTCCTGCTGATCTGCACCACTGGGTGGGGGCGCTGGAGGCCTCCCTGGGTTACACAGGTGACAGACACTTCCTCCAGGATGACTGAGCAGCTAAGACAATGAGAGAGGAGTGCTGGGGCTGGGAAAGGCCACCCAGGGGAAGGGACTTGTCAGAAGAGACCTATAGGGCCCTCAGGACCCTTGCAAATATGGGCAGCTTGAGGCCTAAATGGGGCAGTTAGAAGGCTGCAAGTGCTTAGGGACAGGCCAGATGGGTCACAAGTGGATGCTCATCTCTTCTGCATCATCCCTGGAGGAGCACAGGTCCAGGCCCTCGGGGTGGTGCTTTGTGGACCACAGACAGGAGCCTTGGTAGTACCTCTGATTCTACCGAGTTGCTGTGAAACTTCCTGCCTGGACGTAGGGGCAGGTTTGGGGGTCTTACCCACCTCCTCTGACTTGCCCCCAGGAGGCTTAGGGTCTTTAGAGGTGTGGAAGAGAAGGGAGGAAAGAGGTGGTTGAGTGGGGAGGGCAGGGTGAGAACCCTGGGGGCGGGGGTGGTTTAGAGGGACATCCCGAGGGCAGCCAAGGTTGGGCAGAGGACACTGTGGAAGGAAGGTGAGGACACCCTGGGAGTGGAGGATGCCCCTTGGCCCTGTTCCTCTTCACATCTCACAGGCTCTCCCTGCCTTTCCCTCTCTCTCTTTCCCTTTCCTCCCTCTTTTCCAGCAGCACCCCCTATCAAAGGGAAAAGAAAACAGTCAGAGGAAGGTGACCCTGTGGAGCCCCCTGCATCCCCTAAACCTGACGGAGCACAGAGCAGGAGCCAGAGCCCGACCCAGCTGGAGGTGAGTTCTGTGACTCCCCGGGACCACTCTCTGCCACCCTCAGCTTCCAGGGGAACTTGGAGCCTCCTCAAACTCTCAGGAAGGATCCTGCCCCCACCCTACAGAGCCAGCTGGGGGCTTATGCCAGAAGTGCAAGAACTGGGCGCTGAGCAGACCAGGGGGCTTGCCCATCATCTGTGGCAGCAAGTTTCAAACTTAGATTTTGTAGCAGAAGCCTCTTTTCAAAGGAAGATGGTCTGCATGCTGACCATGAGCCAGGCAAAACACTGTTCCTGAGGTCAACCTGCATTTCCACCCATCCATTCATCCACCCACCCAAGTTGGCATCACATTGACCCACAGGTGGGTGGGTTGCAGCAGAGGCCTGGTGGATGCAGCCTGAGGAGCAGCTCCACAGTGCCTAGAAGCACTGGGCACCCAGGGGCCTAGAGGTGCCTTCCAGGAACTCAGTCTGATACAGGCACCAGGAGGAAAATGAACAAATCAAGGGCAAAATGAAGAAGTGATCCTGGCCAGGAGAAGGCAGGGGCTGCTCCTGTGGCTTCCACAGCCATGTAACTCCTGGACGCGGGCACTAAGAGCTGGCCCTGTGCCAGTGTGACCCAGAAACTGCAGTCCTTGTGCCCATCCTGTCTGCAGCCCCATACTCTCTTGGTGCCCTTGCAGGTGACAGTGCAGCCCAGGGCAGGGGCTGGGGCCAGCACCTTATTCCTCCCCACAGCCAGAGGTCTCTGGTGTGCCTAGCCACCCACCAGCTGAGACCCATGCCCATGCCTCCCGTTCTTTCCCTAGGACTCCCCCGAGGCAGGCAGGGAGCGGGAGGAGGAGCAGGCCTTCCTGGTCAGCCTCTACAAGTTCATGAAGGAGCGGCACACGCCCATCGAGAGGGTGCCCCATCTCGGCTTCAAGCAGAGTGCGTCCTGGGGTGCAGGCAGGGAGGGGGGCCCAGCAGGGGATCCCACCCCGGCAGAACATCAGGGCAGGCTCCTCTGCTCTGGCGACCCCAGACACTGCCAGCCCACAGGGCTTCCAGATAGAAAGGATGCCTCCCGGCAGGTTCAGAGTCAGTAGAGGTGGACTCCATCCACTTGACCACTGGGCCAGAAGTGCACAGGGCCCAGCCTGCCTGGCCGTCGTAGTGGCCCCATCTGGGGGTGTGCAGGGTGCAAGCTGTCCCTGCTCTGCAGAGTCTGAAAGCGGCCCTGCCCCTCTTCCCTCAGTTAACCTCTGGAAGATCTACAAGGCGGTGGAGAAGCTGGGGGCCTATGAGCTGGTAAGCTGAAGGCCCCCGAGCCCCCGCCATGCTGTGTGTCCCCTCCCTGCACGTCCCTGCTGCACCCTGGGGGGGCTGGGCAGAGGGAGCCGCAGGGCTGGCCTTGCTGCAGACAGGCAGGGAGGAGCCAGGACCCCCGGTCCAGCCCTGCTTGCTGCAGGGCCGAGGAAAAGTCCAGCCAGGGAACTTTGCTGTTCTAGCAGTTTCCTCTCTTCCCCATCTGTTCTGCCCTCCTGTGCTCCAAAAGCTGCCTGGGCTGCAGTCTGGGGCTCCTGGGAGGAGAGCTGGCCAGCAGTCACAGCCCCTCCAGCCTCCCACCCTGGCTGGAGGAGTCCCCCGGAAACTTCAGTGCCTGCCCCCATCCCTGCAGGGTTAGGTCCCTACTGCCCTGACTCGGTGTCCTTGCAGGTGACTGGTCGCCGCCTGTGGAAGAACGTGTACGACGAGCTGGGTGGCAGCCCGGGCAGCACCAGTGCAGCCACGTGCACGCGCCGCCACTACGAGAGGTATGGCGGGGGTGGCCGCCACGAGCCCCTGGGCACCCAATGTGGGGCTTCCCCTCCCAGGGCCCGGGCAGAGCATGTAGACAGTTGCTGTTTGTCCGGATGTGTGTGCCGCGGGCCAGCCCTGCAGTGGGCGCCTTGCACATGCCCTCTGACCTCACGGAGCCTGGGCTGTAGGGTGGCAGTGCACACTGTCAGGATGGAGCTGGCAGCTTTGGGATCAGAAGGGAGGGAGGTCCTGGGGGTTGGTGGGGAGGTGGAAAGGTGGTCAGGCAGAAGCCAGCAGTGCAGGTGCCTCTGGCCCCCTACAGACACACCTGCTCCTCTCCAGGCTGGTCCTTCCTTACGTGCGGCACCTGAAGGGGGAGGATGACAAGCCGTTGCCCCCCTCCAAGCCCAGGAAACAGTACAAGATGGCCAGGGAGCCCCGGGGGGATGATGGGGCTGCCGAGAAGCCGAAGAAGGCCAAGGAGGAGAGGCAGGTGGACCAGGTGAGCTGTCTGGTGGTGGAGTGGCCCCTCGCAGGTCCCTCTGTGGCCCTCCTGCCCACCCTGACTGTGGCCGCAGGGCCACCTCTGGGGAGTACGCAAGCTGACTGTGGAAGGACACAGAGGGGCTCCAGGTCCTCTGCCAGTGGTTGTGCATGGGCCCTGAAGTCCAGCTCACCTCTTCACCAGGCCCCGTGTCCTGAGGCTACACTGTATCCACTCAAGAGCACAGGACACCTTGAGAAATTTTTTTCCCAAAAGTGCTGCAAAGGCCCACAGGGGCCCTGGACACCCCTGACCCCTGCTGCAAAGGCCCGGGGTCAGGAGGCATGACCTGCACCCAGCTCTGAGGCGTGGCCTTTTCTCATTCTAGATGGTTCCAGGAAAGACCAAAACAGATACAGCAGACCTGACACAGCTTCCCAGCCAGGAGCCTCCAAAGGACAGCACAGAAGAGCAGGGCCTAGCTCCCTGGCCCGCCCTGCCTCCTGTGGGTGCCGGAGGCTGCCCCGAGGCATACAAGCGGCTCCTGTCCAGCTTCTGCAAAGGGACCCATGGCATCATGTCGCCACTGGCCAAAAAGAAGCTCCTGGCCCAAGTCAGCAAGGCAGAGGCCTTGCAGTGCCAGGAGGAGGGCTGTCTCCATGGGGCAGGTGGCCCCAACAGGGAGCCCCCGGAGAGCCCCGGGTGCCCGGAAAGGCTGGTCGAGAACTTCAGGCCCCAGCTTCCCTCTCAGGAGGGACTGCAGGCCCTTGGTGGCAGCCTCAGGGTGGAGGCTCAGGCAGGACCTTGCCCACCAGCGTCCATTTTCACGGGCTGTTTCCACACCTACCCCACTGAGGTGCTGAAGCCTGTCAGCCGGCACCCCCGGGACTTCTTCTCCAGCCTTAAAGACAGGGTGCTATTGGGGCCTCCTGGCAAAGAAGAGGGGCCTTCTATCAAAGAGCCCCCACTGGTGTGGGGCGGGGACGCCAGCCGTCCTTCTGCATTCCATAAAGGTGGCTCCAGCAAGAGCAGCTTCTTCCCCAAGCCCAAAGCCTGCTGGGTGTCCCCCATGGCCAAGGTCCCTGCCGAGAGCCCAGTGGCCCCACTCCCACTCCCCGGCAGCCCAGGCTTTGGCAACAAGCGTGGCTGGGAAGAAGAGAGCTTTGCCCATGGTGGCAAAAAACTGCGGGCAGTGTCACCCTTTCTTAAGGAGGCGGATGCCACGGAGGGCAGGACCAAGCCCGCAGCACCCGGCCTGGCTGTCTCATGCCTGCTGGGCCCGGGGCTGGGGCCTGCCCCACCGGAAGCCCACAGGGGCACCATGCTACAATGCCCACTCAACTTCGCCAGCACCTCAGACCCTCTAAAGGGCCAGGCCGCACTCCCCTTCAGACCTCTGGTCATCCCGGCCTTCCCAGCCCACTTCCTGGCCACTGCGGGCCCCTCACCCATGGCTGCTGGCCTGATGCACTTTCCACCGACCACCTTTGATGGCACCCTCCACCACAGACTCGGCCCAGCTCCATCTGTCTGGCATGCGCCACCCGTCACAGCCTATGCAGCCCCCCACTTCTTGCACCTCAACACCAAGCTGTAGGTTGGTCCTGAGGTGCTGTGCTGGGCAGGATGCTGGGGGCCTGGGCTGCAGACCACCAGCCAGGGTGCCTGCACTGGCAGCCCTGGCCCAGGCAAAGGGGAGGCAGTGGGGAACTGGCTTGTCTCAAGGAAGAAGCCCAAGGCCTCGGGAAGGACGGGCAGGGTGAGCACCTGCTACCTGGCATCCCAGAGCAGAGCCCAGGAGCTGGGTGAGGGGTTGAGGAGCTGGATGGCAGGTGGAGGCGTCCAGGTGGTCTCCCACGGAAAGTCTAAATAAAAAGACCCCAGTGTGATCACTGCCAGCCCTGAGGTGTGTACAGAGGGACCTTTGCAAGGGCAGGCAAGGGGGACAGGCCTGTGGGTGGGACCTCCAGCTGGGGAGCCATAGAGATGAGATGCTGCCCTGGGATCTGGAGGCCACCATGCACTGGAGAGCAGGCCCGCAGCAACACGGCCTCCCCGCTCGTCTCAGCAGGCCTGGGTGTGTCCTGTGCCTTCCACCCTCTTCCCTGGTTGAGCTTCAGGACTACTGAGGCTCACTCTGCAGCCAGGAATCCAGAGCTCACAACAAGGCAGGGAACCGGCTCCAGCAGGCCAGGGCAGGGCCACACACTGCAGCCAGCCCTGATGACCTGTGATCAACTGAGCCATGAGACTCCTGGTCTCAGAGCTGTGTGAATCCAGGAGCCAGAGCTGGAGGGAGGGTCTTGATGCCTTGCCCAGGCTGATCTCAAATTCCAGGGCTCAAGTGGTCCTCCCGCCTTAGCCTTCCAAGGGACCACAGGAGCGAGTGTTGAGCTAGCAACCCTGAGGCTGAGTTGGTTTGCCCTGGTGGTGGGCACTTCACACTGTTCCTGCAGAGTCAGGGGTGGCAGATGTGGGGCCAGGTCAGCAGATGGTCTTTGATCTGCACCACCAGAACCCACCCTGCCTGCTGGAACCAGTGCTGCATGGAGGTCCCTACTGCAGATCATGGGAGGGACAGCTGATGACAGACCCAGAGTATGCCTGGCACTGGGGGGTGAGTGCCCAGGGTAGGAGGCAGCTGCTTGTGGAGCAGTGTTCAGGTGCAAGTTCCCCCCAAGCAAGATCAGCAACAGGTGGCCAGGGATGGTCGTCCTCATTGTTGTGGGCACTCAGACTCAACAGGGCCATCTCCTAATTCCTTGTCTCTCTTCTGAGGGACACTGAGGTGCCAGCCTAATTATGTGTGACCTGCCCTGAGCTCCTGACTCTCACATCCACACACTGCCCATCACTGCTGCCCAGTGGGTGATCAAAGGTGGAAGAACTGAGTCCTGTCTACAGGAAAATGCACTGGGGGCTCGGCCACAGGTCATGGGGAGTCAGATCCCCTGGCTAAGGGGAGGTGGGGGCATCCTGCCTGGGATGGGGCAGGATCTGCAGGGTTCCCTTCGTCTGCAGAGTAACACTGGCCTCACTGGTAGGATAGTGGCCCTGTGGCCCAGCAGCTGGGCTTGGGCACAGTGTGCAGCACTGTGGCGATGGCGCCCTCTGGAGGCAGGTTTGGGGAATGCACTTCTCGTGGGGACAGCGTCCTGCAGGGGAGGACCGAGCATCCTCTACCCGTGTGTGACCGGGCTGCAGGAGCTGGCAGGCTGTAGGGAGGCAGAAGATGAGCAAATAACTAAAACACGGTGCCTAGAGGAGATGCTGCTGCTGAGAAACTGGGCCGAGAGTACCATGTGCAGTTTTGTTTGCTTTGGGGCTTGAAATATGTTTGCCATTTAAACCGTTCCTAAGGGTACAATTTGGTGACGTTCAATGTGCATTTGCAGCGCTGGGCAACCAATCACCACCACCCATTTCTGCATGCATGAGTTCAAATAGAGGGACCAGAGAGGGCCTCTAGAAGGTGGCTTGGGGTAGTGGCTGGAGGAGGGGACAGAGGGAGCTGTGTGTGTGGCAGTAGGAACAGCAGAGGGAATGTAGCATCAGGTCCCCCAGGGCAGCAGGCAAGTGATCCTAAGAGCTAGAAGCCCTGAGAGTTTGGAGCGGAGGGGTCAGGAGGTGACCCAGGCTGGGGGAGGGGGGCTTCCAGGTCACTGAGGCAGTCAGGCTTCCATTTGGAATAAGAAGAAGACAACAGTGTGTCCCAGCAGGTTTTTCTGTTTGTGTGCAGTGCTGGGGTCCAACCCAGGGCCATAGGTGTGCCAGGCAGGCGCCCTATCCTAGCTACACCCAGCCCTGGTCAATATTACCCATGGCTTCTGGGTCTCCTGGGTGCCCCAGGGACAAGGGCAGAGAGGAAGCCCATTCTTGGAGTCAAGGGAAGATACGGTGTCTGGGTGCAGGTCTGGGGTGGGTGGGGCTGTGGACCTGTCTGGCCAGTGCTTCCGTTGGTCAGTGGACAATGAGACTGGGAACTGGGTTTGGAGGAGACCAGTGATCTCAGGAGCAGACAGTGGCTTGGAAGGCCCCAGGCTGCACTGGACACAGGTGACATGAGTTTCAGTGAAACCAGGCACCAGCTGGGTGCAAACTCAAGTTGGAGTTGGAGCAGAGGGTGGGTGGTGGCACCCACAGATTGCAGATCCCTTTAGACTCCAACAACTGGGGACATACAAGGAGGTGACTGGGGTGATATGAGGGCCATGGAAATGGCAGTCAGGCATGTCCACAGGAGCCCATGCAAAAACAGTGGGAAGGATCTCAGAGAGCCTGGTTGTGGGGAGCCTTGAAACCACCACAAAGTGGGACAGCCTTGAAACCACCATACAGTGGGACTGCACAAGCAGTGACCAGGGGTAGGTCCACAGGGACACAGCAAGGTCACCATGCAACGGGGTGGGGGGCACAGTTATCTGGCAGCAAGGGGCTCCCCTTCTGGGAACAGGGTGGAGAAGTGACCCACACAAGTCGGGATGGTGGGGAGAGATCTCCAGGGGGACACAGCCTCAGGCCGGCAGGGTCAGCACTAGAAGGGCAGCTGGAGTCCAGCAGGTAAATTGGAGACTCCCATGGCTCAGCAAGGATTTGGTCTCAAGAATGGAGGTTGCTGATAGTGGACTGATGTGTGTGTGTGTGTGTGTGTTAGTGGGGATTTACCTCAGGGCACTTTTACACACTGAGCTCTATCCCCTGCCTGGTTTTTTTTTTTTTTTTTTTTTTTTGGTGTATTTATTTATTTTATTTTGAGCCACTGTCATCAAGTTACTGTCTTGCTAAGTTGCCCAGGCTGACCTCAAACTTGCAATCCTCCTACCTTGGCCTCCCACATCTCTGGGATTATGGTGTTTGCCTCTGTGCCTGGCTAAATTTTTTTTTTTTTTTTTTGCGGTGATTGATGGGGATTGAACCCAGGGCTTTATGCTTGCGAAGGAAGCACTCTACCCACTGGGCTATATCCGCAGCCCTGGCTAAATGTTTTTTAAAATACAGTTGCCTGCTCTTAAAAATAAAATTTTGCAGCTGTGGGGAGGGGCTGAGGCAGGAGGATCCCAAGTTCAAAGCCAGATTCAGCAACTTAGTGAGGCCCTAAGCGGCTTAGCAAGACTGTGTCTCAGAATAAAAAATAAACAGGGCTGGGGACGTGGCTCAGTGAGGTGCCCCTGAGTTCAATGTTCAATTCCTGGTACCGGGAAAAAAAAAAAAATCAAGTTTCACCAGGTGTAGTGGTGCATGCCTGTTATCCCAGCAACTCAGGAGGCTGGGGTTGAAGGACTGCGGGTTCGAAGCCAGCCTCAACAACTTAGCAAGGCCCTAAGCAATTTGGTAAGACCCTGTTCTCAAAATTTAAATTTTTTTAAAAAAGGACTGGGGATGTGGCCATGTGGAACCACTTCCTGGAGCTGAGTGGTGACTGCTGGCCCTTGGATAGGGCGACCTCCATTCACCACCGTCCCTGCCGTCCTCTCTTGCCCATCTGGGAGCCAGCCAGGCCCCTGCCCTGGGCTCACCTTCACGCAGAGTCTGGCCACCACTCACTCAGACACTAGGGGGCAGCTTCTGTTCTTTGTTACTGGATGATCAGCTTCCTAAATAAAGACTCCTGGCATTTCTGCTCAACATTCCAGAGGGTTCCAGGCAGGATGGTCATTGTGCACTCCTGCAGGGGGCGAGGCAGGGTAGTGAGGTGGACAGGGACGGACCTGGCTCCCAATCCCCCCGCTCCTCGGGTTTGAGCGGCCTCTACTCTGCCCTGGGCCTCGTCTGCACATCCATTCAGTGACCAGTCATTTGTGTGTTCTCTGATCCAGAATGAGGTACAAACAGGGCCTAGGGGCTGGCAAAGGGCAGGTGACCCCTGAACACATCCTGGGGAGCCCTGTCTCCCCAGCTCCTCTGGGCCCTTACCAGTCCTGGAACACGAGCATCACCTGCCCACAGCTAGGGTCTCTCCAGCCAGTGCTCCTGGGTGTGGGGGGCCCCACAGAGAGGAAGGAGCTGGGGTGCTGGAGGGGGAGCTGGGGTCTTAGAAGAGGGCTAGTCTTCCCACCTCTGTGCCTTCTCGGAGGCTCTCACTCCTCTCCAATTCTTGGCCTTGTGCCTGGGCGGTGGAGCAGAGAGAAAAGGTCAGGGAACTGGGAGCCAGCCAACCAGGCTCAGTGGCACACACCTATGAATCCCAGCAACTTGGGAGGCTGAGGCAGGAGGATCTCAAGGTTGAGGCCAGCCCCAACAACTTAGTGAGAACCTGTCTCAAAACAAAATAAACACGACTGAGAGGTGGCTCAGTGTTAGGGTGCTTGTCAAGCGTGCGCAAGGCTCTGGGACCAGTCTGGTCGGGGGAAGAGCCGGAAGCCACACTGTTCCCAGGACCTGACTTCCCACAGATCAGTGTGTCAGGGCAGCTCTCAGGTCCTTACTAGCAAGCAGCAAGAACAAAGCCCAGACCAGGCGGGAAAGGGCCCGAGTGGCCACTGAATGTAGAGAGAACCCAACACCAGGCAACAGTGGGTGGGGGCATCTGGCAGCCCCACCGTGAGTCGCAGCTCCAAGGTGAACCTCCAGGAGAGGATCTGAGTTCCGCCCGTTGTCAGCGCAGAAGTGTGTGGCCAGGTGCAGTGAACCCTGGTGACACCAGGTGCACCCGTCTGCACTGGGCCTTTGGTGTCCCCGTCTGTGACACGGAAGTGAGTCACCCTAGCCTCAGGAGTGTGGGTACCTGGTGAAAGTGCCCTGTAAACTAAGGTTCCGAGATGGTGAGTCATCACCTCCTGCAGCTGTGGTTCTGCTTGGTCCCCTGCCCTGCCCTTAGCACTTTTGAGACTCCTGCGTGTGTTCTGACCGCTTCCCTCCCACTTGGCTTCTGACTCAGCCACCCTGACCTTGGGATCCTGTCTGTCTGGGTCAAGAAGGGCAAGTTGGTTCCCCTCAGGTACCGATGCCGACTAACTAATCATGGCTGTCTGCAGTGCCACCTTGAGTCAGTGTGGAAGTGATGCAATTGATTAGTAATGTCTGCCGAGGCCCAGGGAATGGGAGCTGGGATTCGCCTGCTGATAGGGCTGTCTGCCAGGGATTCTGACCTCACTGCCACCTCTCCACCACAATAGCCTCCCACTCAAGCAAGGGCTGAGTGGGGAAGCAGGGCTGGCACTGGGAGCCAAACCTATAAGCCAGGGTGGGACATGGCTTGAACTAGGGAGTTTGATCCCTGAGTGATTGTTCGAAAAGAAGAAAGAAAGAAAGAAGGAAAAGCTTCTCTCCCAGGGGCCAGGTGGAGAGGGCTGATCCGAGATCCACACCGACCTTGGGGTGTCAATTGTAGGGCAGCTGCAGTGCTTTTGAGAGGAAGTCACGGGAGAAGATGTGTCTGCACAGAAGGGTGGGAGGAGTTCCCAGAGAGAAGCGGGAGCTGGACTCGGGTCAGAGGCTCTTGGCATGCATGACAGAAAAGAATGACAGCGTGTGCCAAAGGCAGACAGAGGCCTACCCAGGAGGCAGATGAACGTGAGGGATGCTGAGATGCCTTGGGGTAAAGCAAGGAACTGCAGAGGGAGGGAAGCGGCCAGCTGGGTGGGCGCTGATGTTCACAGCTGGAGGAGGGTGGAGCAGGGCCGAGCCACACAGCTCTCTCCAGTGTTCCCCAGGCTTGGCACTGTCCTCATTTGACAAGGCTGGACTGAAGGCACGTTGTTCAGGCGTCAAAAACCTTGCTAGGCACTTCCTGCACCTCAGTGGCTCATGAATATTTGCTTTAGGATCTGGTTTCTCTCTCTCTTTATCCTAAATCCCTCTCTCACCTGCTACACCCACGCTTTGTTCCCTTGATCTTAAGAGTTGGGGAGGGGTGAAGATCCATCTTCCATGGTGGCTTCAGGCTGATCAGGGGCAATGACCCTGCCTCGGGAGGGATCAAAAGTCTCATCGTGCCTGGTGTGGTGGTGCACACCGTAATCCCAGCAGCTCAGGAGGCTGAGGCAGGAGGATCACAAGTTCAAAGCCAGTCTCAGCAGTTTAGCAAGGCCCTGTGTCAAAATAAACATAGAAAGGGCTGGGGATGTGACTCAGTGGCTAAGCACCCCTGGGTTCAATCCCTGGCATCCCCTCCCCCCCAAAAAGGGAAAAATTCATGTTTTCCTATTCTGTGAAATTCTACTTGCCATTGCCCCTCTGGCCATTTTCTTTATTCTGATTCTGGAATTTTCATTAGTTAAATGTTCAACCTTTTCCACTGATAACTTGTAAATTATATTTGAGTCTAATTTGGAGGACTTATTTCTTTGCCTCTTATCTAATCATTTCCTTGGAATTTACTTTGGCTTTCCTCTCACTGACCCCCAAGGATCATCCCCCGAGGTGCCCTCTCCATGACCTCTTACTCCTCCTTTGTTGGACTATCTTTTTTTAAATCTTATTTTGTTATTTTTCCCATGGGATGTCATATCGCATCATAAATCACAGTTTGAATTTTTTTTACAGAAGTCTTCTTCTGACCCCCCACTCTGTTCCCTCTGTCCCCACATCAGGGACACATGGCTCTTCTTTTTCTCAATATGTCATTCTTTAATCACACATGTGATATTTCAGTAGCACTCATATACTGCACTGACCAATCCAGAGTGGCTCTCACTCTGTCTCCGTATCTGCTTTGTGCTGGGGACCTTTGAGCCCCTCCTAGCCATCCAGGCATGGGAACCAGGTGGTGGTGAACTGCAGTCACCCCCGAGCTAGGGACACTAGAACTCACCACGTTTGGTGCCGAACCTCCCTCCATCTCCCCTGCCCGCCTTCCCAGCACCTAGTAACCACAATTCTACATTTATTTTTACATTCTTGTCTTCTTTTTTTTTTTTTTAACATCCATGAACAAAAGAATATGCTGTATTTGGGTTTTGTTTGTTTTGTTTTGGTACCAGGGATTGAACCCAAGGGTGCTTAACCACTGAGCCACATCCCCAGCCCTTTTTATTTTTTATTTTGAGAAAGAGTCTGGCTAAGTTTCATAGGGCCTTGATAACTTGCTGAGGCTGGCTTCAAACTTGCGATCCTCCTGCCTCGGCCTCCCGAGTGCCAGGATTCTGGGCAGGTGCTACAGCACCCCGCTAGTCTTCTGCCCTTTGCATGTTGAGTGGAAGCATGTTGCAGAAGCTAAATGCTTGGACTCCGGGGTTTTGCTGCTTACTAGTTGTTGAACCTTTGGCAACTGAAGTCTTCTGTGCTTTGTTCTCTGTGTGACAAAATGTAGACAAGAGAGTGTCTACCTCCTCTGGTTTCTGTCAGCCCTAATACATGTAAAATGCTTAGGAAATCATGTGCACTGCAGTTAAATAATAATGCTAATATAATAAGAAAGAGTAAAAAAGAAGTAAATTATTTGCAAAATCGACCCCTTTAGTGGGTCTCCAGTTTCCCTCATCCTCTCCCTCTAGGGAGCCCAGGAGTGAAGGGCAGCTTCCTGCAGGAGCACACACTCACACGTGTGCGTCTGTGTGCACACATACACCCATGCAGCTATCACATCAAGTAAAAGATTATCCAAATGCAAGTAACAGTAAGCGCTGGCGAGGATGTGGGGGAAAAGGTACACTCATATGTTGCTGGGCTGCAAACTGGTGCAGCCACTCTGGAAAGCAGTAGGGAGAGTCCTCAGGAAACTTGGAATGGAACCACCATTTGACCCAGTTATCCCACTCCTTGGTTTATACCCAAAGAACTTAAAATCAGTGTACTACAGTGACACATCAATATTTATAACACTTCAATTCACAGTAGCTGAGCTATGGAACCAACCCTTGGTGTCCTTCAAACAGATGAATGGATAAAGAAAATGTGGTATATATACACAATGGAATATTACTCAAACATAAAGAATGAAATTATGGCATTTGCCTATAAATGGATGGAACTGGAGGCTATCATGCTAAGTGAAATAAGCCAATCCCCCCCAAAAAACCAAAGGCCAAATGTTTTCTCTGATGTGAATGCTAACCCATTTCAAGGGAGGGTAGGGAAGGGAAGTATAAAAGTTTACTGAATTAGACAAAGGGGAATGAAGGGAGGTGGAGAGTGGGATGGGAAAAACAGGAGAATGAAGTGGATATAGCTTTCCTGTGTTCATATATGAATACCTGGCTGATGAAATTTCACATCATGTACAACCACAAGAATGGGAAGTTATACTCCATGTATGTATGATATGTCAAAATGCACTTTACTGTCAGGTATAGCTAAAAAGAACAAATAAAATAGAATTAAATCAAATTTAAAAGAAAGGTTACCCAGAGCTGGCTGCAGCAGTGTACTACTCCTGTAGTCCCGGTGCTCTGGAGGCTGAGGCAGAAGGATCACTTGAGCCCAGGAGCTCAAGGCTGCAAGGTCAGCCTGGGCAGCAGGGCCAGACCTTGGCTTTAAAAAAAAAAAAAAAAGGACCCACTTCCTATCTCCCTTCTTACCACATCCCCATATTTCCCAAACCCAAATCTGGACATACAGTTTGGTAAGATTTTATTTTGAATTAAGAAATATGAAACAAAAAGAAAACAAGAAAAGCATTTTTCTCTTTCTCAAATTAAAAATATACAGTGAATCCGAGTGCGGTGGCACATGCTTGTAATCTCAGCGGCTCAGGAGGCTGAGGCAGGAGCATGGCAGGTTCGAAGACAGTCTCAGCAACTTAGGCCCTAAAAAACTCAGTGAGACCCTGCCTCAAAATAAAAAATAAATATGGACTGGGGATGTGGCTCAGGGGTTAAGCACCCCTGGGTTCAATCCCTGGTTCCAAAAACGTGTGTGTGTGTGTGTGTGTGTGTGTGTGTGTGTGTACAGTGAGACGTGATTTTTAAAAAATCACGATGAACATTCCCGGTGACAATGCAACGTCTCGCAGGCCCCTTGGTTGTATTGAGAGATGTGAAGATGTTCCTCCCATCTGCTCAGTGGGAGTTTATTGTCCAAGGTGGTTGGAGATGCTGGATAAGAGGGGAGCCACACCTCTGGCACCACGCCTCTGGCAGGTGGTGATGTAGGGAGGTGATGAGCACGACCATGTGTGTTAATCACATAGCATTATTCTTATTTATTAAGTCATCTTCTGGAGCTGGGGATGGGCCCCTGTCCTCGTACATGCTAGGTGGGTACTCCACCAATGAGCTCCACCCCAGCCATAGGAGTGTCCCTCCAAGAAGAGCAACGGGGACCATCCGGGTACTTTAAGTTAGAATTGAAAGCAATGTTTGGAGAGGGATGATGCTCACACCTGGAAGGCCCTGAGGACCAGGCCTTGGGAAGCCAGCCACATCCTGGGGACCAAGGAGTAGAGACTGGGCACAAGTCAGGCCTGGATCAGAAGGAACCTGCCCCACTGCCTCTGCCCTGTGTCCCTGGGCTCACAGAGTGTGACTGAACACTTGGTCAGGAGCGTCCATGGCGGTGTGGCAGGCACTGTCCGCCCACCTAACAGCCGTGCCCTGCTGGTCCTTGCTGACAGAACCCTAGCTGGATCCGGAGCAGCCCAGGAAACAGGATGTGATTGGCGTGAGCCTGTGGCAATCATTCTGTTCCCTCCTCCCGGGTGGGGCAGCCCAGAGCCACAGGACCCATCTCGGGCCACTGAGATTGGTTGTAGACCAAACTGTAAAATTCAGTCCCTGAAATATAAAATTGTGCCCCTAAAATTCTAATGTTGAAGCCCTGACCCCTGAGTGACTGTACTTGGAGAGGGTGCCTTTCAGGGAAGGAATTAAGATGATGAGGTAATAAATGAGGTTCAGTGGAGTCTAATCCAACAGGACTGGTGCCTACAGGAGATGCAGGGCACGGTGCTGTGGCTCCTCCCTCTCTGAGCATGAGCCCAGCAACCACCACATGGGGACACAGCGGGAGAGGCAGCTGTTTGTAGGCCAGGAAGAGGCATCCGCAGAAACCCCCTTCAGGCACCTCAGTCTGGGCCCAGTGGCCTCCAGGTAGTAGAGATAGTATGGCTGCCCAGCTGGGACCAGACCTGTCCCGAATTCTGGGATAGACGTTGCTTTCTCTTTTACCCCAGGGAGAACCACTCCCAGATGGGTGTGCTCAGAATCTTCATTGAGAAACTTCCACTCTGTGTCCAGCTGTGGCCTAGTGACTGTCACGTGGCCCCTGTGAAGGGATACTGCTGTTGTCCTATGCCTTTCCCCTCACTGTGGCCTGGTCAGGTGGGGGGGCAGCTAATGTTTCCTTTTAGTTCACAAGTATTTGGATACAGGGAGGATACTCAAGGAGCCTCATCCACACTGGTGACCTCTGATTTAGAGGATGACAACCAGGATCTCAAGCTGATGCTGTGAAGGGTTGAGGCTTCAGGAACTTTGAAGGCAGGATGAGCACATTCTGAGCATGGGAGCTCAAGAAGGTTGAGCTGGGCTCCTGGTTTGGGTCCACAGTGCTTTTAGGCCTGCTGTGATAGCGGGCCCGTTAGGGAGAACAGAGCCCATCAGAGCTGCCCAGCTCACGGCCACCAGCCCAGACGCAGAGTGGGCTGCAGGAAGGAGCCGGAGCCGAACAGCACCCTCCCAGGGCACGCCCCCCACAACCTGCTGCCTCCCGTGAGGCCCACCGAGGCTGGTGAAGTTTCAGCTCCTGCCAGCAACCCTCCAGGCTAGAGTCCTGAATCAAGGATCAATCCACCCATGAGGCCAGAGCCCGCTTCAGAACACTGCTGTGCTGGGGACCAAGCCTTCTGCACTGAAGCTTTTGGGGACATTTAAGATCCAAACCACAACAACCCCATTTGGGACTTTTGATTTCCAGAAATGTAATCTAATAAATTTGTGTTATTTCAAGCCTCTGAATTTGTGGTGATCTATGGTAGCAGCAACAGAACACGAGTACAGACAGGAATGTAAATAATTGGTGGCCTGAGGGAACACTGTGGTAGTTTAAAATGTGCCCATAAAGCCAGGCATGGTGGCACTCACCTGTAATCCCAGCAACACAGGAGCCTGAGGCAGGAGGATTGATAGTTCAAGGCCAGCCTCAGCAATTTAGGGAGGACCCAAGCAATTTAGCAAGACCTTGACAAATCTAAATTTGTTTAGCAAATTGAATCATTATTCTGATGCACTTTATTTTCACAGCAAATATATTTTGCAATTTGTCAACTTAAGATATTTCCAAAATGCAGGTAACAAAACCTTCACCTGGCTGGGGTGCAGCTGTGTGGTGGAACACACGCTCAGGCCCTGCGTACAACCCCCAGCACTGAAAAACACACAGGCCATGGACCAATGCCAGTGGATGTCCACTCACCCAACTCCAGGTCAGTTCTAAGTGACACAACATACAGAAATGTTAATCAGAATTGTGAGTGCATGTTTTTGCCCTTTTTTTTCTTTCTTTTTTTGTGCCAGGGATTGAACCCAGGGGTGCTTACCACTGAGCTACATCCTCAGCCCTTTATTTCTTTATTAAAAAACTCCTTTTTTTCATACATGTATATAGGATAATAATGTCAGTCTCAATCTATCTTCCTTCCAATCCCCACCCGCTTCCCCCTCCCCTTATTCCCTTCTGTACAATCCAAGTTCCTTCATTTTTCCCTACCCAGCTCCACTTTGGATCAGAATCTGCTTATCAGAGAAAACATCTGGCCTTTGATTATTTGGAATTGGCTTATTTCACTTAGCATGATAGCCTCCAGTTCCATCCATTTACCTGCAAATGTCATAATTTTGTTCTTTAAGGCTAATATTCCATTTTGTATATGTACATTTTCTTTATCCATTCATCTACTGAACGGCACCTAGGTTGGTTCCATAATTGTGAATTGAGCTGCTATAAATATTGAGGTGGCTGCATCACTGTAGTATGCTGTTTTTAAGTCCTTTGGGTATAGACTGAGGAGTGGGATAGCTGGTTCAAATGGTGGTTCCATTCCAAGTTTTTTGAGGAATCTCCATACTGCTTTCCAGAGTGGTTGCACCAATCTGCAGTCCCACCAACAATGTGAGTGTACCTGTTTCCCCACATCCTCTCCAACACTTACTATTGCTTATATTTTTGATAATTGCCATTCTGACTGGAGTGAGATGAAATCTTAGAGCTCAGCCCTTTTTTTTGGGGGGGGGGTCTTGATGAGGCTGGCCTGGAACTTGTGATTCTCCTGCGTCACCCTCCTAAACTGCCAGATTACAGGTATGTACCTGTGTCTGGCTTACATGTGATATTAACTTGCAATTTCATAGATGACAGCCAGCTGGTAGCCCATGACAAGGTCTTGCTCATCAGAGCCCTGCTTCTGTGTTGCCTGACACTTCACAAAAAAAGCAGTGACAATAGTCATCATCTGTTAGTTTTTAAAGTGTGAACTTGGTTTCAACTTTTCTTTTAATTTAAAATCTGCCATCTTTTAGGGTAGTGGTTTCAGTTGAGGATTCACACTACATACCTATGGACTTCTCTAATCTGTATTTGCTGAATTACTTTTCTGACATTCTTAATATATTCTGGTTGTCAATAAAAGAACAACAGGGCTGGGGATATAGCTCAGTGGGTAGAGTGCTTGCCTCGCATGCACAAGGCCCTGG
>JAJEJO010005264.1:355245-658799 GCA_020662805.1 Glaucomys volans
CTCCTGAGTTTTGTCTTTTTGTACCGGTAATTGAACCAAGGGCTGCTTGACTACTAAGCCATATCCCCAGTGACCCCTTTTAAATTTTTTAAAGCAATTTTAAATTTTTTATTTTGAGACAGGGTCTCACTAAGTTGAGTAGGGTCTTGCTAAGTTGTTGAGGTTGGCCTCAAATTTATAATCCTCCTGCCTCAGCCTCCGGAATTGCTGTATTACAGGAATGTGTCACCATGCCTGGCTAAGGCCCTGGTTTGATCCCCAGCACTGCAAAAACAGAAAAGAAAAAAGAAATAGATTTTATTGGGAGGATCATTGCAGGGGAGTGTGGTGATGGTGGGGAGACTAGTAGTATTACCACGTGGCTCTACTACTGCCCAGAAGAGGCCAGGCTATCATGCTCCTTGCTCCAGAAATATTTGGAGTCAAATTAGTGGGAAAAGAGGTTTTATTCAAAGCAGTTTTGAAGGAAGACAGAAGAAACTTGTTTCTAACATTCCATCTATGAAATCCCTGAAAATTAGCAGATATTTAAAAAAGAGGCAGGAAGTGACCAAGGGTCACAGGATGTGCACTTGGCCAGCCTGTGCTGGCCAGGCCTGCTTGAGCAATCTCTGCTCCCATCTTCCCTGGCGCCTGTCAGGGAAGGAGGTCACAGCCTCCACCTCTACTCTCAGCATAAGCCATTCCCAATTTCAGATGGGAACCTAGTTCTGTCAGTTCAAATCCCCCTGTTAAGTTCATCTCTTGTTCATTCCATGTCATCTCGCCAGTAGTCCACTGTGGACTGGTGTGCACAGCTCAGACACAAGAGGTCAGGCGCTTATTTCCAGAGGAGGCAGATTCAATAGCTCTGCCTATGAGAAAGGCTGGGGTAGTCTGTAGAAGAACTCCCTCCACAACCTCCCCAGCTCTTTGGTGGGTTTGACAGGTACCTCCATGAGGTTCTCCTGTCTGAACGATTTTCTCTGAAGAGTCTTGATCAGCTGCCAAGCACCTTGGCGTCCACACTGCAGTTTTTGCCCTTCTTTGATCTGAGTGGTCCCACGTCAGAGGGAAAGCAACAGACAGTTTGAGTTAGTGTCCAAAGACCCCCTTTTAGCCAATTTGAAGCAACAGATGGTTTTGGAAAGATTAGCTCTTAGGTCAGAAAAATGCAAGCCACAAATAAAAGCAAAATAATTGATTTGTATAATAGATTTGAATTAATACTAAGAAAAGCAATTTGTCTGTAAAAAGCAATCCTGCAGATTTGCACTAGAGACTCGGAGCCAATCAGGATGCTTCCCATGCAAACAAAGGGTAAGCACCAAGGGGGGGGTGCAGTATCTTTAGAATTGAGGTACATTTTACAGAACTGCAGAAATTTTGAACACAGATAAGAATTACTGTCATTCCATCAATTAAGAACATACATATATACTGAAGTGTACTTCGTAAAATGTCACAATGTAAACAGTTCAAATGAGAAACACCCTTTGTGAAACAGTCTGTCTTACAGGCAGCCCGTGTTGAAACCTAAGTCTGTCTTGAGGTGTAAGATGAACAAAGCAAGACACGCCCCCCCACACTTTTTTTTTTTGGTACTGGGGATTGAACTCAGGGGCATTTGATCACTGAGCCACATCCCCAGCCCTATTTTGCATTTTATTTAGAGACAGTCTTGCTGAGTTGCTTAGGCTGACTTTGAACTATTCTCCCGCCTCAGCCTCCCAAACTGCTGGGATTACAGATGTGTGCCACTGCGCCGGCCTAAGATACCCCTTATTAACCACAGGGACCTTAGCTCACATTATGTAAAATGACTATAAAACAATACAGTGTTTTTATTTCTTACGAAACAGCAATTAAGCAAAACAATTTAGTTACCTGTACAGAATGTTACGATAACGATCATGATTTACAGCATCATATTCAGACCATCAGATTTTTAAAGATTTACAGCATTTCTATCAATAAAACATATGACAACATTGTAAAAATTGTAGTTCATATAAGTAGTTACACACCACAAGGCTTTAGAACAAATGGACATTGGAGTAATCATAACTCCAGTAGCACTTAATTTTCTTTTAAGCAATAATAAACTAAAATCAGCAGAAAACAGAAAATTATCTTAATGAAACACAAAGTCTTTGTTTTAAAGCTGGTTCTTTTGTAAACTTTACTAAGAACAGTTTAGTCATTGCCAACTTTTTGGATCCTACGCATTTAAAAAATTACTTTTAGTTCTTCTAGAATTTAAGCATACTGGATTTTTGACATAGACACAAGCATAAAATCCATTTAACATTTTAAGAAGTCAGTAAAGCACCTTGCTGACTGATAGTTAATTTTTGAAAGTACTGCTCGGATTTATGATTAACAACCACAATGAAAATAACAAAACTCCACAATTTCTAGCACATTATATAATGAAGTCATTACAGAAATCAGAAACACAAACCATACGTAGGATACAAGCATTTAAAATCATTGGCTATTTAACTTATTTTAGGCCTAGAACCAGGAAAGTATAGGCTACTGTGAATTTCCAATTCTACTGAATAATTAATAATTCAGACAAACCACAAATGTTACAGGTATAAGCATTACACCCTTATTAAAAGAAAACACATTTCTTGAAAATGTGTTTCAAGAAAAGCTCTGAATTAAGATTTCCTTTTAAAATCAAATAATTAAAAAGCTACATTTCTAAGGATCCAAAATGCCTGTCCTATGTATTTATTTTACTTATTTTAATAGTTAGCTTTACTCATGGAATGCAGCCATTGTTAACATTTTAAGTTATTTCTTTGCCAAAAAGTTCACAAGAGGCTGTTCTATATAGAAAACACTGAACACTGTATCTCAAATATGGAAAGATAAACACCCCAGGTTAGCAGGCTAGAAAAATGAGTTAATAGATTTCAAAGACATTCTTATTACAAACAAGTTTAAATTACTTATTACAGACTTACTAAAATCATGTGAATAAAAAGGCATTTGTGTTAATTATCCAATTGAGTATCATGTAGACAGACAATATGTAAGCATATAAACATATATTTACATAGAAAAAAATATTTAGAGCTTAGATTTAACTTTTGCTAGTTTTAAAAGCCAGACTTTTGATCTGATATTGAAAGTAGTCTTAAACTTGCATTTCCAAAGTTAAGCCAGGCACAAAATTTACATCTTCAAGACTAAGGTTAGCAAACTTGAAGAGTGAATTTCTTTTTCAGAGATAGAAAAATGTATCAGATAGTGAAAATGTAAGACCTTACCTAGATGAGACACAAAGAAGTGAATTCACCAGAGGGGGAAAAAACCCAAGAACTTAAATGGAATATTACTCAGCCATAAAGGAGAATAAAATTATGGCATTTGTAGGTAAATGGATGAGGTTGGAGACTATTATGCTAAGTGAGATTAGCCAATCTCAAAAATCCAAAGGCCGAATGGTCTCTCTGACAAGTGAATGATGATGCATAATGTGGGGTGGAATGATGGCAAGAATGGAGAAAGGATAGAGAGCATAGAGGGAAGGGAGGGGTGGGGTTGAGGTTGGGGGGTAAGAAGAATAACAGTATGTGGGACAGACATCATTGCCCTGTGTACATGTATGAATGTACAGATGGGGTGACTCTACTTTGTGTACAACCAGAAAAACAATTGCTGTACTCCATTTGTGTTCAATAATCAAAAAATTTTTAAAAAATTGCATGGTTGCAGATAAACTTAGTCCATTTTTTTCCATAGAGGCCCATCTGAAGACTGAAGCACAGACCATGCTCAGGAAATGTTCGGGTCAGTAAAACAGCACTGCTTTTTGGAATTCCTTTCCACTGGTTCACCAGTGGGCCAAGAAAACCATGTTATGTGTCACAGAAAGAGCCCCAGGTACGAAGGGGTGAAGGGTGAGCTCAAGGTGCAGGTTGACTGCACCCTTATTATGCACCTCCTGGACAAGTTTCCCAAAGTTTCTTCCAACCTGGGAATATGGTATGTTCTTCTGAAATGGAATTCCCTATGTTGGTAGGAAAATCTGTTGCTGTAGCCATTGGAATACGGCCTGTTAAAGCCAACTATTGAGTTAATAAACATGAAACAACATGTACTTTCAAATATAAAGGCCAATGAACAAAAATGCACTCACCAAATCAGTATAATTGTTGGAAAATTTTTATGACCTCTGAAGTTTATCTTATTGACCAGTACCCAAAGGGCAAATGGTCACTCAAATCCCAAACAGCTTAGATTCCACAGCCTTTAAACAGCCTAGATGACAGATAGCCAATACCACAAAATGACCCACTCAACGTCCCAAACCTCAACCAGCAGAAATAAAATCCTTAGTATGCTCTCGTATGGGGCTACTAACAATGGCTCATTGACCACTTCTAATAATCTATTTTTCCCATCAATTAAGTAATTTTTGGAAGTTGAGGTTGTAGTATGATGGAAAGGGATACATCCTGTAGGATTTAAATATCTCGAGGCAGATGCTGGAAATTTTCCCCTGAGATCCATCTGTAGGCTTGGTTAGTTGTGAATTTCTCATCCTTGAGCCCTCTTCCAAAGGTCACTGCTGCCATGAGCTATAGGGCAGGATAGGATATTGTTCCTAGCTAGATTGTCAAAAAAGTGTTACCTTGAGGCTCTAATTCTGCTTAGGGAGGAAGAGGTTAGGCTATCACCACTTACTGCTCCAGAAATATTTGGAGTCAAACTGGTAGCAAAGTAGGTTTTATTCAAACCCAATTCTGAAGGAAGATAGACGACACTTAACTGTTTCAAATGTTCTATCTCCAAAATTTCTGGAACTTTTAAAGGAGAAGAGGCAGGGAAGTGACAAAAGTTGGGAAATACGCATAGGCAGCCGGTGTCACACAGCCCGAATGGGCAATCTCCACTTCTCAGCATGAGAAAGTCATTTCCAAGTTCAGACAGGAACCTCTCCCCGCCGCCACTCATTTTTTTCCTTTTGGTAGCACTGCGGGTTGAACCCAGAGGCTCACATGTGCTGGACGAGTGCTTTACCACTGGCAGTGCCAGCCACCCTCAGCAGTTTCTTATACAGAAAGGAGTCAATAAGCCTAGAGAACCAGGTGTGTGTGGAAAGTACAATGGGAGGATGGTACCATGGGGTCGCAGATCCAAGAAGTCTGACCCTGACACAGGCTATGTGCTGGCAGAGGATGGGCCACAGCTCAGGGACCTTGGAGGAAGGAGAGAAGTGGAAGCAGAAATTAATTTTTTCCCGAAGGTCTGTGAGGACAAAGCAGTTCAGCTAATCATTTATGAGGCAAAGAATGGGAACTGGGAGAGTCTAAGTATGATCTTGTCATACTTAAGGGAGCTCCCAAAGTCTGATCTAAGTCACATAGGGAAAGGCGGCCTTCACTGTAAACGTTGTGGAACACGGTGTGGGTGTGTGGTGGGGGATGTCTTAGTCTTCACTGTTCCCAAGATCACAGGGCTCACATAAAATTCAACATTACTGGTATATTCTAACTATATACTTGGTGTATCCATCATATATTATGTTTCAAGGATTATTTTATATGTTTTTTAAAAATTTATTTTAAATGGATACAATATCTTTATTTTTCATGTGGTGCTAGGCAAATGCTCTATCACCAAATCACCACCCCAGCCCCAAGGATTATTATATTTTATAACTTGTTTTTTTTTCCTGAAATAATTACTTTCATCCATTTTTTTGTAAATTACACATATCGCACCTTGTCTTTGAAAACAAAGTTAGTCCCCGTCACTGGGGATGCTGAAGCAGGAGGATAGAAAATTTGAGGCCAGCCTCGGTAACTTAGCAATGCCCTAAGCAACTTAGTGGGACCCTGTCTCAAAATTTAAAAATAAAATAAAAAGGACTGGGGAAGTAGCTCAGTGGTAGAATGTTTGTCTAGCGTATGTAAGGCCCTGATTCCAATTCCCAGCACTGGAAAATAAAAAGGGGGCGGTGGAGAAATAGGGTTAGTCATCACACTGCTTAGTGACCGAGCTGAACTTCTTCCACCCTAATCTTGCTTATCCTTGAGGACAGGATGCCTGAAGGCCATGAGTCCCTCTTCAGGTGGGCTAGCCAAAACTGGGTGGATCTAAGACAGCTGCCATGCCGGTGAGGTCATTGCCAGCACCATGATGGCTGACATTTGCCATCTGGAAAGACACATAAACAGAGCAAAAAGAACCAGGCACAGTAGAGCATGCCTGTGATCCCACAGACTCAGGAGGATCACTTGACTGTGAGTTCAAAGCCAGCCTCAGCAATTTAGTGAGATCTAAGCAACTTAGCAAGACCCTGTCTCTAAATAAAATATAAAAAAGGGCCTGGGTTCAATCCCCAGGAAAAAAAAAAAAAAAAAAAAAAAAAAAAGGCGGCTGTGTAAGCTGTCCTGGTATGGCAATAAAGGAGCTGGAAAGAAAAATACAAGCTGGTACTTAAGAATTTGTACATGGTGAGAAGTGTGCAAGGTGATGTGTGGAATCAGGAAGTCCTGGGATACACTGAGTTGGTACAGGCTGAGTTGGTCCACTGTTGGTACGGGTGGAACACAGGGTAGGCACAGGGGCTTAACCCCATGACATGAGGCCAAGCTCAGACTTGATCACGTAAGCACTGCTGGGCAAATATAGGCAAATAAAATTTGGGGGGTATGGTGATGTGGCTTGTGGTAAAACACTTGCCTGGAATGTATGAGGCCCTGGGTTCAATTACCAGCGGGACACACACACACACACACACACACACACAAAGAAAGAAAAAAAGAATGGGAGGTGGGGGAAGAATTTCATCATTAAAGTCACATAATGGGACCTCTACACTAACTAACTGCAGGGTGGAGGTTCTAGGGGTCAGTGGCATTCATAAGGCCAGTGAAATGAGGCTCTGAAGAGGGAAATGGCTGAGGAAGCTGAAGCAAGAGGTCAGACTGCCCCACAGACAGAATCTGTACTCAAAGACTGAACAGAGGGTGGGCGCAGTGGCACAGGCTCGGGAGGCTGAGGCAGGAGGATGGCAAGTTCAAAGTCAGCTCCAACAACTAAGTGAAGCCCTAAGCAACTTAGTGAGATCCTGTCTCAAAAAAATATAAAAAGGGCTGGGGATGTGGTTCAGTGGTTAAGGACCTCTGGGTTCAATATCCCTAGTATCAAAAAAAAAAAAAAAAAAAAATTGAACAGAGGCCTGTGAGCCTAAATCACCTGCTGATGTCATGATGTGGTTTTGGTTTTTCAGTTTGATTTTTGCAGTGCTGGGGACAATACCCAATGGAGTGTCAGCCTTAGTCCTAGTGTAATGGTTCTGTCTTTATGAACAGTGTCTAGTGAAGGCTGAAAAAGAGGAGGCAAGGATCACCTGGTGTTGGTAAGTGAAATGTCCAGGAGGAAGATGGAAACACACGTTTGGAGGTAGAGGAAGGGCCCATGGAGGCAGCCTAGCCTGACTGTAAGGCTCTTCAAGAAACTATGCAAGTGGCTGGAGTGGCACCAGTGCTGGCTGAGTGTGAGGCCCTAGAAGTACATGAGGTGGCTGTAGGGGAGGCAGAGGGCTAGGAAGAGGCATGAGTGGGAGGGGAGCATGCACAGTCATAGGTCCAAGGAGAAGCACTCAACCCGGAGTGGACCCACTCAATGGGGATACCCACAGGTTCCGAGAACAGCACTGTGGCAGAGCCAGGCCCTCTTCCTGAAGGCCTGCCAAGCTGCCCCAAATTTCTACATCTAGAATTCTTACTATGCCCAGCACCCACTGGCCAGAAGCAGCAGAATTAGCAAAAACAGAAAATAAAATATCTTCGTTGGAGGAGTGAGAGGGTAAGTATGTCAGTTAGAAAGATAGAGTCAATCTCTCAGCTCCACAACCACATGCTGTTCTGCTTTGTGATGCTGGGGTTGAAACTGCAAACCTCATTTCTGCTTTTCCTGGTGCTCGCTTCCTTGTTAAGTTCTAGCAGAAAGCACTAGAGGGAGGCTGAGAGCTGGAGGAAGGAGTGAGGACTTGCTTCCTGTACATCACTCCTTGTTGGCTTCCACCTCTGGTTCCTACATTACCTATGAGCAGCTGATGAATGGGACTGTAACTCCATTTTGAACTACAGTGGACCCAGGGCATCTGTAGGCCCATTTCTGTGGCTAAGCCCCCAGACGCTGAATATAAAATCAGAATACGCATACTATACAGCGGCTTAAACAAGGCCAAAGGGAAATGCAGAAATTAGTGCCAATATCCAAAGATAAAAGATGGAGGAGAAGTACCTATCACGTTTCCATACGACTCACCTTCTGGATCATGAATGTGCTTAGGTCTCAGGTGAAGACTGGATTATCACAGAATTAACCAGGTGATGACTCCAACTGTAACTGCTGTTCCAGATGGTAGTATCTTTACTGGAACAAATAAGCATAGCCCTTGATACCTGGCATGCTTCGACTGACCTGGAAAATGTCTTTTCTCATTCCAACTTTTAAGGATCACAGGTGCATCTACCTGGCATGGCCAAGAGGAGACATTCACAGTTTTGCTTCAGGGTTATGTGACCTCTCTGTCACAACAGAGTGCAGGAATCCTGACCACAAGATCCATTTGCTAAATTGATAGCATTATATTGACTGGATCTGATGAGCAAAGAGCTTAGATACCCCAGAGAGACCTCTGTGAACAGACGGAGGCAGACAGACCCCAAGGAAACTCAAAGGCCCATCACTCAATGAAGTTTAGAGATGCAAAGGTTAGAGCATGTGAAGATACCACCTCTAAGGTGAAGATGCTACTGTACTCTATATCACTTGCCACTCAAAAAGAACAATTCTTGGTGGAGCTGGTTTTTGGCATTTGGAGGCAACATGTACCAAATCTGAGTGTGCTATTTCAGTCACTTACTTAGTAAAGACTAAAGCAAGACAAAGTCAGCATCAAGTGCAGGCTGAGGAGCAGCTACTCATGCACTTGGGCCTTGGGTCCAAGGCTAGTCAGAGTGTCTGCAAAAATAGATCCTCTAGCATGCACTAAAAGGAGAATCACAGTATAGAATGCTAGTGTTTGGGGCAAGTCTTTGTGACATCATTTGAAAAACATGCTAATTTTTTTACTGGCCTTTGGCAAAGAATGAATTTTTTAAGTCAAGCACAGTGACCCATGCCTATAATCCCAGCTACTCAAAAAGCTAAGGCAGGAGGATCACAAGTGCTAGACCAGCCTGGGCAAGATCCCATATCAAAATAAAATAAAAAGCACTGGGTATGGCTCAGCAGGCAGCAGTCAAGTGCTTGCCTAGCACAAGTAAAGAACATTTAACTAGAAGACATCAAGTGACCACGTGACCCACGCTTCCCATCATGAATGTAAAATTATCTGAGTTGCTTAGATATAGGGTGAGATGTGTGCAGCAGAAATGGGAGACTGGACCCAAGCAAGTCAAGCAGACACACTAGACCCTCAACTGACCACTCTGCACTGTCTCCTCGCACTCCAGCACCATCTGTGGCCCCACTGGGAGCTCCTTGTGACTAGGTGACAGAGAAGGAAGTAACCTGGGGCTGGTTTGCAGAGTTCTCTGTATGTTGGCGCCCACAGAGAGTGAATGGCTGCAATATTATGCATTTCTCAGAAGTGATTCTGAAGGACGGTGAAACAAAAATGCCTTCCTAAGAGGCACAACTTGGGTCATCTGGCTGTCCACTTGAGCTGAGGGAGATGTCACTACAGATGTACTGGGTAACGGAAGGTTGCCATCATATGGAGAGTCAGGGAAACTGTTGGAACATTGATGACAAGGTCCAGGGGACACACACCCAGTAGACAGAGGTCTGGGTCCCCCATAGAGGCCACCAGCAGAGGAGGGCAATGACAGGCCCATGGAACTCATGGGCCTCACCACAGATCCAGCATGAAGTCAGATCTAGCACGAAGTGGCCCTAGTAGAATGGTGGGATGGAGTCCTAGACACTCAGCTATGCCACCAGAGGGGGTCAACACAGGTAAGGGTTCTGGAGATCAGAACGTGCTTTAAGATGAACACACACGACCCAGTCATGTTTGGAGTTCTTGGTTTCCATATCCACCAGGAGCATGACAATGGCTGTCTAACTAGAAGCTGAGACTGACATGTGGGCATTTGAGGTTCCTCATGCCATAAACCAAGAGTGGAAAAGACAAAAGACGAAGAGAGAAGTAACAACTGGCTCGGGTGACTGATCTCAATTAGCCAGGGGAAGCTGGGATCACTTCCAGCTGCAGCATTGCCAGGACAGAACCCAGGACGTTTCTGGGGTTTCTCTTTGCACCTCCAGCAAAAGTTAACGACAGCCACCTGCACCTCCTGTCCCCACAAACACCTTTCTTGCTGTTCCCTATTTAAGAGCTTCTAGATTAAACTACTTAGAGAAAAGAAAAAAAAAACCTCTGTACTGAAATTCTTTTCCTTATTGTTTTTTTTTCAGGTCTTCTGTCACCCTGTTCCTGCTCTGCTCCAGTTTAGCATTTCTCCGTCTGGCTCAGAATGGCTGCTGTGATCCTAAATCTCATCTGGTGCTGGGCTTCACTGGCCTTGGAGCCCCATGCCCCACCTGCTCTGCTTCACCAGACCCTCTGAGGGGGCTCGCTGTGAACAGGCCTGGCCAGAATCTCTCCCTGGGGCGTGAACAAGGATGATACCCCCACAGGCTACTTCGAGGCCACCAGAGCATGTGAAGAACTGGATTCCCAGCATTCCCAGGGCCTACCAGAGCCACAGGGTAACATCCTGCCAGCCTGTTAGCCAGACTGCCAATGCCATGCAACATTCAATCCTCCCTGAAACCAGGTTTTGTATTCCCTCCACCTTGCCCGTTACCCCCGTATTTGGCACCTCCCATGTGGCCTTGGCATGGTGAGGGGTGTGCTTCTACAGGGCCCTTGGATGACAATGACGAATTTGCAACCAATCACTACCAGGGACAAGATCATGAGTGATGCTTGGCTTCCAAGCAGCACAGGACTGCCAACTACCAACCTGGGTACCAAGTCAGAGGGTCAGGGTACACACGTGCAATTGCTGGCAGCTCAACAAGACAGAACCTATCTCACTACCTGCCCTGAGGATGGACACCCACACCACCCACCACCTTCAGCAGAAATGTCACTGGAAGACAGAGTCCAGGCCAGTGTCATCCTACTCAAAGACAGGCCTTTAAAAACAGTGTTGCCCCCAGGTGGACACAAGCAGATGCTCCTATACCCCAGCAATTCCACTCTACCAAGAAATGTATACGTGTATTCACCAAAAGGCACGTTCACAGGAGCAGTATTTATAATATTCCAAATCTGGAACCATCATATGGTGATTCATTCATACAGTGAAATTCTATTCATTCTATTAAGAATGATCTGGGGCTGGGGTGTAGCTCAGTGGTGGAGTGCTTGCATGCAGTAGGCCAGGGTCCATCCCCAGCACCAGCAGGAAAAAAAAAAAAGTAAAGAAGAGAAGAACTATCTACTGTATGTAAAAGGAACATGGATGAACCACACACACACAATGCTCAAAGAAGCCAGACACAGAAGGCAGGCCCAGTAGTAGTGACTGAATCCAGGACACTCTACCACTGAGCTACACCCCCAGCCTTTTTATTTTTTGAGACAGGGCCTCATTAGGTTGCCCAGGCTCACCTCAACCCTGTGATCCTCCTGCCTCAACCTCCTGAGTAGCTGGGGTTACACTAGCTACTGTGCCACACCATGCCTGGCGAGTTCCATTTTTATAGTTAAAAACAGGCAAGACCTATCCATGGTAGAAGCCAGGAAAGAGGGTGCCCTGGAGCAAGATGGTCTGGCAGTGTACTATTTCTTAACCTGTATGTTGGTTAAACAGGTGTTTGTGAAAATCTACCACACTGCACACCACTGGTACACTTTCCTGCATGTACCAACATGTGAATAAAACATCTGTATTTTTAAGAGTGCCTCACGTGGACTCTTAAAATGAGCCACAGCTGCAAGGGGGAGACTTGGTTATAGTTTAAATCACAAGATAACTGTGTGAGTGGGGTGTGTGGAAAACATGGCAGAGTTGCCCAGGCTGGTCTTGAACTCCTTCTGCCTCAGCCTCCCAGGTTGCTACGATTCCAGGCCTGCACCACTGGTCTGTCTTCTTTTTCTCAAGCACACAACACTCTCCACTCCTACTCTGGGCCAGGCAGGGTCATCTGCACTGCTCACTTTGATATATGCCATCCTGGGCTGTAGTTCTCTCCATTCACCCAACCGTCCACTGCTCCTCTGCTGCAATCTTCCTCTCCTCTGTGCCCAGGTGTCAGGTCCCTGCAGCACCTGGTTCCACAGGGCACGCTGAGGAGCAGGGTAGAGCAGCACCGAGCTTGAGGACTGGAGAGCTGCACTGATGTCACCATCTTGCCCCGACCTCTGCAGGGAAGACAATCCATGACGACCATGCTGTCCACCTCAATCCTCCACCCTCTTGGCTCCCAGGATGCCTTAGGAGAGCTCCTCGATCTTATTTATTTATTTTGTGGTGCTATGGATAGAGTCCAGGGCCTCACACATGCTAACTGAGTCATCTACCATTAAGCTACATCCTTCAGAACTAGAGAATGTTCTCTGGCTGAACAGGTGGCACACACCTGTCATTCCAGTGACTCAGGAGGCTGAGGGAAGAGAATCACAATTTGAGGCCAGACTGGGCAACTTAGTGTGACCTTGTCTCAAAAGAAAAAGGGCTGGGATGTAGTTCAGTGGTAGAGCACCCTTAGATTTAACCCCTAGTACTGAGCAAGTTTTCTACACAGAAGGGAAATGATGCAAGAAAGAAACTTGGAACAGCACAAAGGAAGAAATAATAATGGAAAGGGTAAGTCATGATGACTAGCACAGACTTCTCTCATTTCCTAAATTATACTTGAAACAAAACTTTTAACACTGTCTAATGTGGTTCTCAACATATAGAGAAAATCATACTGGAAGCAAGAGAAAGTAATATGGAGACCAGCAGACTGCTAAATAAGCTATGTATAATGTAACACTTTAAAGCAGCCACTGAAAAAGTTATAAAAGGAGACATGATCAAAAATACTAGGGACAAATCCAAACTGTATTCTAAAAAAATGTTTAAGTAGAGCCAGGCATAGTGGTGCACATCTGTGATCCCAGTGGCTCGGGAGGCTGAGGTGCTAAGCAACTTAGGAAGATCTTGTCTCTAAATAAAATATAAAAAACAGCTGGGGATGTGGCGCAGTGCTTAAGTGCACCTGAGTTCAATTCCTGGTACCAAAAAAAAAAAAAGTTTAAGTAATCCATGAAGGCAGGAAAAAGAAACAGAAAACAACAGAACAAAACCCCAAAGCTAAAACAGCAGACTTAAGCACTGACTTATCTATAATTACATATAATACGAACAGTCTAAAAACACAAATTAAAAGAAAGAGATTGGCAGAGAAAAAAAAACCATGCTAAATGCAGTCTGTCTACAAGACACTTCCAATATAATGATATAAGCAGGTTAGAAGGTAAAAAGAAAAAAAATACATCATACACACACAAACTGTAGCTAGGCATGGTGGCACACACCTGTAATCCCAATGATTCGGGAGGCTGAGACAGGAGGTTCCCAAGTTTGAGGCCAGCTCCAGCAACTAAGCAAGGCCCTAAGAAACTTAGTGAGACCCTGTCTCAAAATAGAAAATAAAAAGGGCTGGGGATGTGGCTCAGTGGTTAAGTACCCTTGGTACCCAAAAAACAAAAGCAAAGAACAAACAACATCACAACTACTCACTAATTAGAAGACAGACTGCAAGAGGAGCCAGGTGCAGATCAGTGGCAGAGCATGAGGTGTGTGCAGGGCTCTGGGCCCCAACCCCAACACCAACCAAACCAAACCAAACAAAAAGCAAGCAAGAAAAGTAGCTATTTTAGCATCAGATAAAGCAGACTTCAGGGCAAAGAAAATGACCAGGGACAGAGGGGGACATTAAATAATGATAAATAAGTCAATCCCCCAGAAAAACAGAATCCCAAATGGGTGCACCCCACATTACAGAAACGCAAACTACACGAAGCAGAAACTGACAGAACTGAAAGGAGGCAGTTCACGGCGCAGTTGGAGAGTTCAGCACCACCAACAGCCTGACAGGCAAGCAGCAAGGAGACCGAGGGCCTGACAACTGCGACCAGCAACTCCATCAGCACTAGCGGACAGACATGACACATTACCACATCCTGGGAAAAGGCCACAGGGAGTTGTTGTGCACTCCTTTCAGAATAGCAAGTAAGAAATGAAGACAAAACCAAATGCCAGTGGAGGCAGGGGCTGCTGGGAATGTGAATAGTGCAGCTATTCTGAAAAAGTCTGACCCTTTTCTTAGAAAGCTGAAGACTCACCCTAGGGCCCAGCAATCCCACTCATGGGCCTTCACCCCAGAGAAAGGAAGACATTCATGCCACCTGTGTTCCACTGGGCCCAGCAGCTTTCCCTGTAATAGCTCAAATCTGGAAATAATCAAGATGTCCCCAGAGGTGAATGGATCCATGGACGGTGACATTGCAATGCCATGTATGCCACTCAGCAATAAAAGGAACAAACCACTGATGCACACAACTTGGATGGACATAAGGGAACTATGCTGAGTGAAAGACAACCTCAAAAGGTCACAGACTGTTTTTGGGTGGTACATGTCTGTAATCCCAGCAACCTGGGAGGCTGAAGCAGGAAAATCAATAAGTTTAAGGCCAGCCTCAGCAACTAAGACTCTATATCTCAAAATAAAAAGGGCTAGGGATGCAGCTCAGTGGTGCCCCTGGGTTCAATCCCCAATACCAGAAAAGAAAACAAACAAGGAAAGCTAGATGTCATATACTGTAGGATCCTGTTTATAGAGATGCAGAAGAAAGTAGTGCTGCTGTGGGTTAGGAATGGGGGACAGGTGTGGGAGTGACTACCAGGGGTGGCCTGAGGGGAACAGTAGACGGAGCAGCTCTGGATCTCTACTGGGCTGCAGGGGTACAACAGAGCTGAATGCACACTGTGCCTGTGTCAGAGTCCTGGTCTTGATGTGGCACTCTTTCTGCGAGATATGAGCACTGGGGACCAGGCCAGGGGACACAGGCCCCTCTACACTCTGGGTGCAAGTTAAAAACATGTACACATTTCAGTAGCCCGACAGCAGCCTATGAGTTTTCGTTTGTTTTATCCCTCTACCTCTTCCTAGAAAGGTGACAACTTGAACCCACAGTGAGAAGGGATAAGAACAGCCTCTGGGTGGGGAAGCCACCAGGCTCACACCTTCAGAACTGGGCAGAAGAGAGGGAACCACCATCCATGAGGAGGCTGAGGCTGTGAGTCCCATGGCCAAAGATCATACTGGTCTCCACTAGTCCAAGTCAGGTGAGGTCACAAGAGAAGCTGGCTCTGTTAGGGGTCCTCTGGTGGTGGATGAGCTGCTACTCCTGACCGAAACAACACTTAGGAACCGAGGTGGAGGGGAAGGAAGGCCTGTGGCACCTGGTCTGCTGCAGTCCTGCCCTCCACTCCTTAGGCCTGACACCCTGCTGCTCTGGCTCCCTTGTGTGGGGAGGCTGAGGGCTGAGGGGGTGGCAAGAAGCAGGGCAGGGCTCTCCTAGGGAGGGCAGAGATGATGGCACATGTGTGCCAGCAGCCAACAGAGCCACAGCCTCCCACCAGAGAGGGCCAATGCCAAGCACAGGATGTGGGACTTAAGGAGGGGCCTCTGGGCCAAGTTCACAAACAGCCTGGAGGCTGGAATTCACACATCCATCCCCAGGTCTTTATTTACTGGGGGTGGGATGGGTATAAAATATGCAGAGGGAAGCCAGAGCGGTGGCACAAGTCTGCAATCCAGTCGGCTCAGGAGGCTGAGGCAGGAGGACCAAGAATTCAAAGCCAGACCCAGCAACTTAGTGAGGCCCTAAGCAATTTAGTGAGACCCTATCTCTAAATAAAACACAAAATAGGGCTGGGGATGTGGCTCAGTGGTCGAGAGATCCCAAATTCCATCCCTGGTAACCCCCGTCACCACAAAAAAGAGAACATGAAGAGTAGCACTAATCTCCAAGGCCCAGTCAACACGCCCAGCAGAGCGTCACTCCTGTTCGGTCTGGGGAAGGTACCTTGAAAGGACCACCCTGTAGGCCAAGCCAACATCTCACCTCCTGGCTACTCTCCACTCTGGCCTCCCATGCTGGACCCCAGCACAGTATGCAGGAGAAGAGACAGGAGACTTCCCAGGCTCTGGTCTCGCTTCTGCCTCTGCCTGCTGTGTGACTTCTCCATGCCTCAGTTTCCTCACCTGTAAAAAGGGAATGAAAGAACCCGCCTCACAGCGCCCAACACTGGTGGGATGATCACAGGTACCAGAGCACCTCAGCTTTATCTCCTGCACCCACTTTACCAGGTACAGAAAAACATGAAGTCAAATGAAAACAAGTTGAAGCAGTCCACGGGTTGGTTTGGGTTTTTTAATTGTTTCTGCCAATATAAGGATAGAACTGTCACAGTGCTCAGTTAAGCAACTCATCCAGCCCAAGGCTGTTCTAGCAGTAGGGCCAAGGGTGGACACAAAGTCTTTGCCCTTGAGTGACCTCTCCTCAAAGCCCAGGATAACTTCCTTAGGACATCAACACCTATCCATCATCCAAGAATTTAAAGGCTTCTTGATCCTTCCACATTTCCCACCAAGAGCATTGACCTCTGAGGTCGTGGTCCCAGGTCTGCCACCAGATAGGTAGGGTAAAACTTCCCTCCATATTTCAAGATGGGGTTTGAGATGGACCTGGGGAATGTGACTCCATGGACTTCAACCATGTTCCCTGCTGGCAAGTCCCTCCAGGGCAAGGATCAGTGGGTGCCCTCACAGTTCCCCTTCTGCAGTTAGGATGTCCAGTCCAAGCCTCAGAAGTCACCCACAGGACACACTCAGGATCTGCCACCAAGGCAGGACAACACATGAGTTTGGTCCCAGCATCTTCAGGAGCAGCCTCTCCAGCGTCCTTTAGGCTGCTCTCCTGTCACAAAGGGCTGTCCATGGCCTCCTGCATGTCCTAAATGAGTCCTAAAAGCATCACACAGGCTCACGGTGTTAATGTTCTGCTCTTCTGGCATGCTGTGATCCTCTACACAGCCACCAAGCACCTGAGCATTGGCTGGCTCTTTCAGATTTCATACCTTCCTCAAATTTACTAAAATGCCTTTTGGACTTCAGGAAGCAGCTGCCTACCAGCTAATACAAAAATGCCACCCCCTCCTGTGAACCCCAGCTGAGCAGCTCTGCAGGAGATCAGGGAAGGAGCACCTGGGCTGCAGGGAGTGCTCTCCACTCCTGTCCCACCTTTTTGAGGCTCTTGAACACGGCGCATTCCATCCTGGCAGCTGCTCAGGCTGCTCTGAGGTCCTGGGATTGAACACAGGTGGTCCAGTGTGGGTCAGGGCCTGGGGCTGAACAGTCACACTGGGGTTGCCCTATTCTTCACCCTGGCTGGAAACCCTGTAGGTGAGGAAGGGAAGGGAATCTGCCCTGGAGCACAGGCTCAAAGCCAAACACAAAACTACCTTTGCTCCATGTTGTGAGAGGTACGGGTGGGACTCCAGGCTCCATCTTCAGCCACCAGATCCCCAGGGACCGGAACCTGCAGGGCTCAGGCCGGCACTCAAAACCTGCCTGATGGAGTCACTGCCACTTATAAGCAGGAAGACAAAACAACGTGCGGAACAGAAACAGAAACCCTGATGCATGACCTCTGTCATCCTGCTGCCCATGCTTCCAGGGACAGCACGGCACTACTGCAGCTGGTGGGCCCTGCCTCACCTCCAGGCAGTGTAGACAGGCCTTCAGGGGTTTCTCCCAGTGACTTGGCAACTCTGCTTCTCAACTCCAGCCAGTCCCCAGGCCCAAGTCGCCTGCACCACAGGGCTCTCCGGTACTCCCACCAGCTGTCCTCGCTGCGCATTCCTCTTCAGCCTCTCTGGACCTGCAGGCTCTCCAGATGTAGGAACCACCCAATGAATGATGGGCCAGCTGTCATCTCCTGGCAACTGCTGCTCCAACATCCTACACTGGCAAAGGGGCTGGAAGATGACAAGGCCCAATTCTCTTTGCCTTCACCATGAAAATGCTGAAAGTCGGGAACTCCAGCAGGCTGCTAGGTATCTGAGGTGGTTTCTCATCCCATGGCTGCTCAGCAAAGCAAGTGACATCCACCACAAGCCCCGCTGGTCCTGAACCACTGGCTGGTGGCTCCCACTCCTAACTCCCACAGCCCAGACCAGGCTCATAGCTCCTCCTCTATGACATGCAATAAGTGGCAAGCACTGACCCAGGTCCAGCTGTGCTGAGTGGGGGAAGAAGTGCCCTGATCCATGCATGACCAGATCTGCTGAGAAGGTGGGCATTCCAGGTATCAGACTTGTAGATCCTGGAAGATGGTGCTCCCCTGGGTGGTGCCATATCACCTAGCCTTATGATTTCTCGATTCAGAGGCCGAACCCTGATGACAGTGGGTAGAGAGGCAGAAATGACCATCTTAAAGAGGTCTTCAGATACTCAGCTCAGCAGGACCACACACCAGCCCAGGGCCCACCACGAGGCAGCCATCACCAACCTGGTAAGGAGGACGCATCACACGGCGTCTTCAGGGTGCTGGAGGCAGGCGCTGTGGCAGGAGAGCAGTGAACAGGGTCAAACTTAGCCAGCTATCACCTCCAACCCTCGGACCCCCTCACCCCACTCCTGAGATGTGTGCCCAAGAAGTAACCCTCAGCAGGGAAGAGGCTGCCCCCACAAGATGTGAGCAGGAGCACCCTGCATGCATCAAGGAATGTGGCTCAGGCTCCACAGCCCTCTCCCTCGCCTGTAAGATGTGGGTGACGGCACCTGCTTGCCAGGGTGGTTTGAGGATCCAGTGAGAGAGCTCACAGAGCACCCACAGTGCTGCATACTGCGTGTGCTCACCCCAAGAGCTGGCTCTCACCCCTGAAGACAAGAAGGAGTGCAGAGGGAATGCAGAGTTGCAGGGCAACAGGACTGAAGGGAAAGTGTCCTTGGCTGTTCTGACAACCTTTTTAGGTCTTGGACATCTGGGGCATGTGGAGGATGCTACATGAGGATGCTACATACTCTTGAGCCCTGAGCGGGGGCACAGCTCAGTGCTGGAGCCCCTGCCTGGCATGCACAGGCTGTTTCATCCTCAGCACCCCAAAAACAAATACAAACACAAAACACTGGGAGGGAGGAGTCGAGGTGACAGCTGGCATCTGCTGAGCAGGCCTCCATCAGCTTTCCAGACTCCACACTTGGGAAACCCTGGGGACACAGTCAAGGGAGGAAAATGTGGCACAGGGGAGGGGAGGAAGAAGGCTGACCTCAGGACCTCCAGGACCCACCCCTGGTTTTGTAGCCCCAGGGCAGGGCTGCTGCAAGGCCTCTGCCTCCCAGCCTGCCCAGATCCTGTGTGACCCAGGGGACAGACGACAGTCAGCTGTGACCACGAGCAAGCAGTCCATCCTCAGGACCCTGTAGGGTTCAACACAGTCCTTCCTCTGCAGCTTCTCTGCTGTAAGGGTACGGGCAGGCCGTTCCCACGAAGGACAACGCAGTGACTACTCATCAGCGCCAGAAGCCAAACAGATAATTAAGTGCTTCCACAGACTTTCCAGAAGTCTAGCTGGTGTTGACAATCCTGTCTAAACTCATTCCATCTGTAAATATTACAGTAGGTAAGCCCAGAATAAAAAAAGATTTTTTAAAAAAACTTAAATACAATTACACCATTACCACACAAAAATAGGTTAATAACTCCTTCTTATCAACAAACTATTCAGTTTGTGTTTAAATTTCCAATTGCCTCAAAAATATAAAAAATAGGTGCTTTGTTTCTCAGCAGTTAAACATTTGTGTTCCCAAAGCCTGAGGAGAATCCGAGTCGCTACTAATCCCTCCACAACATTCATGGATAAAAGCCAACTTCCTCACTAAACTAGATGAGAAAAGCAAAGCCCAGAGAGGTCAGGTAATTCACTCAGGATCACACAGCTGTAAACAGATGGCCTGTTTGGTGATCTTTCCTCAATACCATGCTGTCTGGAAGCATGGAAACAAAGGTGATCATTGGAAGCGGCCAGTCAGCAAGCCCTGGTCTCATACCCACCTCCTGGTGGAAAAGGACCACCGCTGGTCCAGGCCCCAATGCCACACCCATTTTACTCATGTGAAAGCTAATGTGGCATCAACACCAGTAGGTCCAAGACCAGAACTCTAAAGACTGTACTTCAATTCAGTGGTGGAAAATGAGACTCCCCAATGACCCGATTCTCTTTCCAACCCTAACCAGTCCCCCTAGCCCATAGCAGGCTGGGGAGAAGCTGCAGCTCTAGGGGCAAGGCACCTGGGGTCCAGTTGTCCATCAGCGTGGCATCTGCAAAGGTACTTAGCCTGAAAACAGGGTCCAAGGGCTTTGTGGGTTACTCTCTCATCAAACCACCAAGGAACAGAGCCTTTTTTACTAGTTAACTGTTCTAGAGCATGAGAAAAAAAAAAAAAAAAAACACTTCCTGTTTTGAAATAATTCTACAAGGACTAGCTGGATGAGGACAGTGTGTGTGCACGTGCAAGTGCACACATGCACACACACAGAGGAGGAGGGGAGAAGATGACCATCAGCCAATCTTACTGATAAACAGGCTGAAATCCCAAGTAAAAGAAAAGTAAATCAAAAGAAGCAACAACATGCTTTTCCTTGGAAACACTGGTTTCTTTTCTCATTTTGCTGTCTTTTGACAGGGTCGTGCTTCCTTTGCATCCACAATAAGAATAATTAGGGGATGAGCAAAAACAGAAGAGTAGGAAGCTGAGCATGGTGGTGCATGCCTATAATCCCAGCTACACGGGAGACCCAGGAAGGAAGATGGTGAGTCTAAGGCCGCCTGGGTAAGGAAACCCATCTTGAAAAGAAAAGAACAGGGTGTAATGAATGAGCCACTGAATCCAGAATTCAGACATTTCAACATACGGAAATCTATTAAAGTAACTCATATTTTTAACTGATTAAAAAGGAATTGATCATGCTCATTCATCTTGTTCGATTATAAAAGAGCAATAGATAAAATTAAAAACCCATTATTTATGAAGAGAAAGGAAAATAAAGATGATCTTAGCAAACTTCCTTGAGGATCTGCATTTTCCTTTTTTTTTTTTGGTGGCCCTGGGAACTTAACCCAGGGCCTTGTGCATGCCAATGACCTCTACGCCCAGCACCCTCAGCAGCTGTACTTTCAAACAACAGGAAGAGACGGATCCACTCTACAGAACAGATTGGAATGTGAAAGCAGCGGAATTCAAATGAATGCAGAAGAACAGACTTCTCCTCGGCCTCTGTGAGCAAGTGGACCACAGACCCAAGCAACCCACAAAAGCATTGTAAGAAAATACAAACACAGAGCTTCAGGAAGTGAAGACAGAAGGTCCTGGAGGTGGAGGTCAGTGACGGCTGCAGTGGCAGTGTGGGCAGTGTGAGTGTGCAAGGCCACTGACTGTGCTCAAACACAGCGGGTGTGGGGAACCAGATGCTGTACATGTTTTAGCACAACTAGAAACTTAGAAAACAAACAGAAAAGATGATTTTTATACTCTTATGATAGGACTAGCTTTCTTAACACAAAAAACTTTGGATGCATATAGGGAAATATTTAAGGATTTTACTATATAAGATATTAAATGTCTATATAACAAATGATCTTGAAATCAAAATTAAGCACTCAATGCTTCAGTAAAAAGAAGACAAAGACAAGCCATTAGCTAGAATAAAATACACGCAATTATAAAACAAAGGATCAGCATCTTAAAATATAAAGCTGCTTTAAATCAAATGAAGAATAAATATGACAAGCAATTCATAAAAGACAAACATCAGAAATAATTAGGAGAATGTACATTATAACAATTTCATTTTTCAACCATAATTAATAAAATTAAAAAGACTGATCGACACAATGGACAAAAATACAGAAAAACAGGTATTTTCACCACTGTGGCTGGAAGTGGAGATTGGCTAAATGTGTTGAAGGTTATTAGTCAGCGGCTGGCCAGATGTTAGGTGCACAAACCCTCCCCTTACTGGTCTCAAACTCAGAGAGATGCTCCCAGAAGGACACAAGTATCAGGATCAAAGGTGCTCACCCTGTGACAAATGGAAACCCAACCCCTGCTTGGAGGTGGTGAGATGCGCTGTCAACCTCCCCACAGTAAACACTAACCAAGCTCTGAAAAGACAGGTCTCTGCAACTGACAGGGAAACATGTCACAACACGATTATAGACAAAGGCTCATTACAAAATTATCTACCCTGTGATCTCTTTATTCCCTAAAATAAACAATGTACTTTATATAGGAAGAAAAATCTGGGAGACTCCATATCAAGTTGTTACAGTGAGTATAACCTCTGGGAGGAGCAACATAGGAAAATTTCACCATCTAAATTTCTGTAATATTTGAATCAAAATTTAAAAAAAACACAATTGCTTTTATAACAGAAAAAACAAGGAGTCACATAAAAACACTTCTACTCTCTGTAAAAAGAGGCAGCTAGGACCCCGATGAATGAATGTCAGTCACTGCAATGAAGTCTGCAGTCTTCCCTAAGAGGAAGAGGTGGAGGGCTTGTGGGATGGCTCAGGAACTGTCACCTACAGCAGTGCAGCTTCACAGCACTGTGCCCACATGCAGGAAGTCCCTGGCTGAACAGTGCACGCTGGGGAGAAGCACGCTCAATACCGGACTGCACTATTTTGGGGTTTAACCTCTAATCTCCAGGTGGCACTTGAAAAGGTCACAATGGAAATCAAATTGGTCAAGAGGAACTAATGGGCAAGAGCTATAAACCTGGCTGCACCCTAAAAAGACAGCAATGAGCACCAAGACCTAGAGAGGCAGAGCACTGGACGGCTGTGAGAGAGGATGTGGCCCACTGCCCCTACTCCCCATCTCCACACGAGGAAGTCAAGAACAAGAGGAAGGGAAGAGGAACCCATGAACGATGCACACCAGGCTCTGCTCATGTGCGAGTGTGGCAGAAAAGGAGGTTCAACATTACAAAACTGTGCACCCAGTGTCCACATTCAGACCTGGTCTGTCTACAAGCGCAGCACAATGTTGACTGCTCTGGTCAGCCAGCCGACCAGATCCATGCCACCCAGAACTATAGCCCGTGTCCTTGGTCCTTCTGGGCGGACTCACCTGGGAGCTGGAGGGCAGCACCTGGGAGGTGGACTCCTCAGACGGGGCTGCTCCTGCACCCATGGGACTGAGTGTGGTGATTCTGCTTGGCTGGCCACGGAGAGTCAGAGTAATGGTGGTCGGAACCTTCAGACCTGACAAAGACAGTGTGCAGCGTCTTGGGCTACAGCGTCCACTTTCTGCTGAGGCTTCCCATTCCCCCCAGCTGGGCATCTAAGCCTATCAGTGAATCAGAAGGCAGCAGGAAACCTCTGGTGTCCTCTCGCCTTCTGGAGGACGGATCCACACAGGTAAGTCCAATGGGAAAGCCTGGACCCTGTGGGGTGGTGTTCAGACTGGCCCATGTAAGATGGAAAGGTCCCCACAGCTTGAAGAGACTCACCTGATGCTTGATTAGAAATCTGAGCCAGGCCAGGGAGGCTGCTTGCCAACTTAGCGAGGCCCCCATTCGTCAGTAGTTGGTGGATGGCTGTGGGCTTCCCACCAGGAGTGGCGCCCAAGGAGGAGAGAGTGGTGGCCACAGGAATGGTACGGACAATGGTGCTGGTGCCCGTGGTGATGGCACCCAGACTCTGCATGGGGGTGGGCAACTTCACACTGGTGGCCTGTGGGACACACAAGCCCAGGTGATTAGAAGCTGCTGCCCAACAGCAACGTTGGAGCTTGGAGGGCCCCTAGCACTACAACTGCAGAGTAACATGCACCGAGCACCCACCACAGGCAAGGTCCTCTTCTAGGCATTTTGCACTTATCATCCTAATCCTCACAACTCTCCAAGGGAGCTGCAAGTATGACCTCATTTTACAGAAAGGAGAAGAATCTCACCCAAGTCCACATGGTAAATGAGGGACCTTACCCTCTGGCATTCCCTGGCTGTGTGGCAAGAAGGCTCTTTGTCCATGGCCCACTGACTCCAGGCCTGGTTGCTCTGCCCAAACCAACCAAGGCAAGGAAGCCTCCTCCCACAGCTGCCCAGCCAGGGGAAAGCAGAGGTGTACCTGTGTGGTTGGCCCCGGGCCAGTGAGGCCAGGGTTCACTGGGGGGCCGGAGCTCTTGCTGCTGATGTCCTGCAAGCTGAAGCTGAGACCCTGCAGGAGGCTGCTGGCTGATGTGGCACCTAGGAGAGGTCAGAACAGCACCAGCACAGGTCAGTCACTTCCAGGTCCATGAGCAGCCATGCTGTTTTCTAGGACCAACTTCCAGCAACAGACCAAAGAGACAGCGGCGGGCAGGGAAGATGGGCAACCAGATACCTGGGAGGGAGCTGCCAGGAGAGGTGGCCACCAAGCGGCTCTGGAGCGTGTGCAGGGCACTGGGTGTGGTGCTGCTGGAGACCACTGAGGGGGCTGGACTGGCTGTGATGCCTTCAGAAGCACTGGACCTGGAAAAAGAGAGTTGCTTCATCCAAAGGTCAGAAGGCAACAGAGCCTGTGCCACATGAGGGGTAAGTGGGCCCACAAGGCCTCAACTGGACACCTTCTGAACCCACCCAGGCACTGGTCCTGCTAAGTCAGGCCTAAAGTAAAGAACTCAGGCCTCAGAGCAAGACTCGGGATGCACTGCAAGTAAAAATGAACTGAGTTGACCCAAACTGAAGACAAAAATGCCAGTCAGAAATAAGCCACATTCCCCTAAGCAACAGAATGAAGAAGACACCATCTTTCCAAAACACAAATGAGCCAGAGAAGGGGTGAAGGGAGGAAGAAACCAGGACCAAACAAGGAAGACTCACCTGGCTGTGGGGAGAAGTCCACCTGCTGACGCCTGCCCTAGTGTCACAGCGATGGCCTTCCCGCTGGCAGCTGCAAGACGGGAAACACCAAAGTCACCGTCAGTCCTACTTGGCCCTACGTTCCTGAGACCCCCAACCCAGGATAACAAGATGCTAAGGCAAAGACTGAAAGATGAAGAAAGGACAGCTGATGGGGTAGGAGAGGTGCGGATTCCCTCCCTTCTATTTTCTAAGCTTTCTAGAGTTTCTTATCATCTTTCACTGAAACCAAAAAGGAACAAAACACACTGAGTTTTTGGTGGTCCGCAGTGCCTCCTGCCTCCCCTCTGGGTCATTCTGGGTCATCCCACCTCTCCCTGATGCACCAGCTCAGGGGGCTACCCACCCGAGGAGTCACCCGCCCATGGAGCAGCCTCCCAAGGGCCAGGCGGTGAGCCTAGGCAGCTGGTCAGTCTTTACTAACAGGTCAGGAGACTCACCATCCGGAGCTCCTCCTTGGGAAGCAACACAGGGTCCTCCAGTTGTGTCCCCCTGAGAAATGAGGGACACTTTAATCTTGGGTCGCTTGGAGGTCTTGCTGCCGGGAAGCGGGCTGGAAGGATGGTGTCGCTTCAGCTGGACCCGGAGCTCCTCCTTCTCTGCCTCTTCTGCTGGTTCTGATGAAATGGGAACTAAGAGACAGAGCTGAGGTGAGACCATCCCGTAAGCCAAGAAAGCACGGACTGCCAGGCATTGCCAGCATGGGGCCACCTTGGGAACCCATAGGAGAACTGCCCACGTAGGGGCCACGGTTCACAAGCCACCTCAGGCCCCACCTGGCCCTTCTCAGGAGGGCACCACCCCCATCCCTCAGCCTGTCCTACAGGGGAAAGAGGGGCCTTGAGTTGGTGGGAACTGACGGATGGAAGACATGCTGCCCAGCAAAGGCCAACACCACAAACAGACTCACCGCAGCCGAACAGTTCCCTTCCCAGATTGAAGGAACATGACCACTTTCCTACTGCAAGCCCTCCCCCACACCATCCAACAGCGGGAGAACAGTAAACACTCTATGAAGAGCCCATGGAGGAGGAGGCCACCCGGTCCTCTGTGAAAGGGAGCCTCTCACAGTGCTCTCAGGAGCCCTACCCTGCCCTCAGAGCCCAAGGCTGAGGGCTTGCCTGCCGAATGGAGGCCCTGAGAAGGACTGTCACCAGGACTTGAGGTTGGCTCTGAGCAGAGGCAAGGTGAGGAAGCTCCTTAGGCAGGCAGCCTCATGGCTCCTGCCTAGAGGCAACAGGGCAACGGTGGCCGATGCCACAACCTAGTACCCAGGTCATCTGCTAACACACAGGCTTCCCCTCCACAGATGCCAACAGACTTCTACATCCAGCCACACCTCTGAACCTAAAATTTCCTTTGGTTTCCCCACAAGTCCCCTCCTCCTAAAGCCCAGAACTCCCCAGAGTCCCTCTCAGCACAGGCAAGCAGGGCTGGAGGTGGGAAGAAAGGCAGCAGTCACCAAGGATGGGGAGCTTTTGGCATGGGGCCACCACAGTCAAGGCATCACCAGTTAGGAGGGGGGTTTAGGGACAAATGTGCAGCTGAACTCAGAGGCGGTGGGGGGCAGGAGGGGAAGCAGTGACAGGCTTCATGCTGGTGAGGGGCTGGTGTGCCTGCAGCTGCCAGGAGGGAAACAGGAAGACAGAGGCTTGGAGGACACAGACAAGGAGACAGCCACAGGCACACAAAGGAGCAGCAGAGCAAGAGTCACAGTGAAAGAACCACAGTCAGAGAGAAAGAAGCAAACAAGAACAGGGAGAGTGCAGACCACAGTGTAAAGAGAGCTGGCCAAAGAGAACCAGGAGCCAGGAGAAGGCAGAGAACAGGAGGAGACCATAGAGAAGAGGGAAGAAAGGGAGGACAGAAGAGAAGAGCCATACTCACCAAAGAGACAGGAGGAGGCGCCAGGAGGAAGAGCTTTCCTCACCAGCATGTTTTGTTTCAGAAAAGCAGCAAACTGTGCTGGAATGAATCAGAAAGAATTACAGAATCATAGGCAGCCAGAGGAAAAAGAAAGAGGGAATGAGGAGGAGATGGAAACAGTCCATGGGGGCTCTCTGAGGTCACTTCAAGGGTTTCCTGATCCTGCCAGGCAGGAGCGCTGTGGAATCACCTACACCCTGAGGACAGCAAACACCTGCCTCACAGGGCCACTACAAGACTCAACGAACTGGATGAGGCCAGGGCAAGAGGAAAGGGTCACAGTGAGGGCCTTCTTTGTGCTGGCCTTTATTCCCTGCTTAGCTGTCAGCATTGCTAAAGCCAGGCTTCTACGGCTGCTCCTGTGCCCCATGACACTCTGGGTCCTGTTTCAACCCAGCCCACCAGAACTCCTTAGATTCTCAACCAAGCATGCCACCCAGAAGCATGGCAGACACAGCTCATTTTCTTCACCCATCTAAAGAGACACTGTCCACCCAGGACTTGGCTCTGGTTACCACTCAGGAAAAGACAGGTCACAGGGGATCCAGGCCAATCCTAGGGGCCTGGCCTGTCTTTTACCTTTGCCCACCCAGTCAGTCACTCTCTCTGCTCCTAGTTAGCGACACTCTTATGAGCAATCTCACAAGAGGCCTGGGGGTAAGTTCTGACTTTCTGGATCCACCAAAAGCAACATATGGGGGTAGTGAGATCAGCTTCCTCTCGCCAAAGTCCTCTGCCTGAGAGCCAACTCGAGCCACCAACTCTTCCCACGCACTCCCACTCCCATCTGAGAACCTCAATGACATGTGTACTTAGACAAATCACCAAATATCTTGGCCTTAGCTCAGGTGGCTCACCTGGATGAACATGGTTGGGGGAGGGGATCACTGCTACTGCTTCCTTGACCCTCTTCCTCTTCTACAGTTTCTCGCATGGCCACACTAATTTCAATCACGCGTGTTTCCCAGATTCACCTTAAACTTATCTGCAGAGCTCTGATCAACTTTGTGGGAGGTCCCAGAGTGGGAACCTTAACTCTTGAAGGGCAAAGCAAAGGAAGGGTCAACACCAGGTGATATGCCCTAGAATTGGATGACTAAAATCAGTCACTCCATACACACACCTGCAGGAGTGGCTGGCAGGGCTTGGAGCAAAAGACAGGTCCCCAATGAGAGGTTAGAAAAAAGATTATGCCAACACACACACAGTTAGTCGGCTCACAAACCTGACATCTCCAGCACACCAAGACAAAGCTGTAACTAGAAACCACAAAGCCCCACTAACTACAGCCCCTGGGATTCACTGCAACCTAATTCTGCCTGGATAGGCATGTGGGAAAGGAGCCACGCACATCCTTCTGGACAGAGTTGTAGACCCAAAGCTTTCCAACCGCCACATGAAACCACCTGCAGAAGACAGAACCCATGAGAGGCCACTGGGCCAGGAGGCTGTACCCTGGGCTTGTTTGTGGGTCAGCATAGCTTCTGTCCGCTGCACGTGTCTCTTCAGCAGCTGGGAGCTCCCAATCTGACTGGACTTCTGAGCAGAGGTCACTGTGGTCACTTTGGTCTTGGGACTGGAGGTGGGGCTGCTGGACACACTGGAGAGATCCTGAGCAGTGAGAAGGCCAAGAGATGAGCCACCGTTGCTTGGATTCACCACAGCCATCAGGTCCCTGGAGCCTCCTCAAAGGAACTCACAGGTGCCCCCAGAAAGCTGGATAATCAATTCTGAGGTCCTCACACCCAGCCAGAGTGCTCCCTCCCTGCCTGCTCTACCTCTGAGCCTGATGGTGATGCGGGCAGCTTGGCGGCTGGGGAAGCAGGTCGACTGCCCCGCTCAGGGACTTCAAAAGCCAGGTCTCTGCGGGCCACGTCACGGGCCTTCTTCTTCTTCTCAGCATCCTGATCCCGAGGCTCAGAGCCCACATGACCCTCAGCACGAGTGAGCACTCCCGTCAGAAAGTCCACAATCTCATCCTAGTACAAAAAGGAGCCAGACTGGTGAATCCTCCACCAGAGGACAGGAACGCCCAGATGGTATCAAACTAAATGTGACTCCACTGAGGCTTTGGCCTCAGGTGTACTGGTGCTTCCCCACTTATAAAGCCTGCATGAAGCCCAGGCTTCTAAACAGCCATGACAGAGAAGACCAGCAGGTGGCTCTGTGCACAGCCCTCCAGCCCACTCCAGAAGAACCCCTCTCCTGAAGCTTCGCCCTCCTCTCAGGTCACCACTCTCCCCTGCTTATGATTTAGGCCTACCAGAGACCCCAGTGGACACTCCCTACACCCTTCAGCAAGCTGCTGCCAACAAGACCAAACCTAAAAGGCAAAAGAAGGCCCCTCGCTGAGAAAAACACGAGACAACTGTTCACCTGAATACATCTGTCCACCATGCTTTGAGTCAACCCTTCTGATTTCTTCTTTGCTTTGCTTATTCTAAGAGACAAAAAGAAGAAAATGCTTACTTTTAAAATATTCCATAGCATCCTACAGAAGAAAGAATGGATTTCTCTCCTGTCATTTTCTGGACCCAGGAAGCAGCACTATATTAGCCCTCGGGCAGGTGATGCAACCTTTGAGCCTATTTTCTCATGCAAAATGGTGAATCATAATACCTCATTCAAGGAGTTGTGGGACTCAACTCAACAACCCATGTGAAGAAGCAAGCATGGTGCCTGGGACTGTCCCCTCCACAGGTACCACACCTGTCTCAAAAGGTAAAGTCCATCTGGATTGCTAGGGCCTCACTGAGAGGTCTCCTGACTCAGCCTCCAACCCTGAGGTTACTGGATTAGCAGAAGAAAGGGGGTCCCAGGTTAGGTCTAAAGGGATAAGAGAAAATGACCATAGTTGTCTGGATTCCCTACTTTGAAAGCTAGCCTTAAAAACCTCTGGCTTCTGGGCTGGGGTTGTGGCTCAGTGGTAATGTGCCTGCCTAGCATATGTGAGGCACTGGGTTCAATCCTCAGCACCACATATAAATAAATGAATAAAATAAAAGCATTGTGTACATCTACAACTAAAAAATATTAAAAACAAACAAATGAACAAACAAACCAACCTAGCTTCTGACTGGGGATCCTGGACAAGAGACAACCAGGCCCCCACATTCCAAGATAGAGAACAGTATTATTGAAACTCTGAATCCTTAAATCCCAACTGATTGCTGGTGGCCTCTGAACTTGTACAACATCCTCACTTTTCAGATGAGGACAGAGTGCCCAAATTTTTAAGCAAAGGTGTCAATACTAATGGAGGTCTCACAGTCCTCTGTCCAATACTCTTGGCACCATGCAGGCACACAGCAACCCCTGTAATCCCAACATCTGAGGAGGCACAGCAGGAGGATCAAAAGTCTGTGGCCAGTCTCAGCAACTTATGAGACCCGGCCTCAAAATTAAAAAGGGCAGGAGATGCAGCTCAGAGGCAAAGGGCCCCTGGGTTCAATCCCCAGTACTGCACAGCAAACAAAAACAAAAATAAAAAAAAAAAACAGAAAACACACCAAGCAAATGTCATAAGCAGCTCACAAGGTAACTCTGGGAACAGCAGTCCCACCTCTCCTCATTCCCTACAGTAATTCAGCACACACACCTTTCCTCTTGTACATGAGAATGTCTGAATTACTAAAACTAAGAAAAACAATGTGAATAAAAGGCACACCCTCTTTTTTGTACATTTCAGGACAACACAACTAAAGCTCTCCACACCCCATCATCTTAAGGCAAGAGTAGCCATCTCGTTCCAAACTTTGGCCATATTTATACTCCAAAATATATCAAAAGGAGGCTTCATACAAATAACATCTATGTTCATTCACCCTCAATAAGGAATATAATTTTAAAAATGCCTACTCCAGTGAAAGCACAATGACAAAAGAGTATTTTTACAGAGTCTCAAGAAGCCTTCTCCCTATAAGATAACTACTAATCACAAAGGGAAAAACAGTAATTTCATTGTGGAGACCCTAGAAGAAGCCACCTTAACCACATGAGCAAGGGGATTATCAGTGGTGATAAGACAATCCAACAGGAATTCCATGATGGGATTCAATGAGACAGGCAAAGAACACTTACCACTGTGGCATTCCTGCCAAAAATGCATGTCTTCAATGTAACAAGAAGAAAATGTCAAAACCCTAAACCAACAGTCTACAAAATAACTGGCCAGTAATTTTCAAAAGTGTCAAGGTCATAAAAGACAAAGGAGGCCTAGTATGGTGACACACACCTGTAAACCCAGCTACTCAGGAGGTTGAGGCAGGCACTAAAAGTTTGAGGCCAGTCTGGGCAACTTAGCAAGACCCTGTCTCAAAATTAAAAACAAAGCCAGTGTGGTGGTGCACACCTGCAATCCCAGCGCTCTGGAGGCTGAGGCAGGTTCAAAGCCAGCCTCAGCAACTCAGCAAGGCTCTAAGCAACTCAGTGAGATCCTGTCACAAAATAAAAAATAAAAAGGGCTGGGGATGTGGCTCCATGATATAAGTGTCCCTGGGCACTGGGGTTGTGGCTCAGAGGTAGAGTGCTCATCTGGCATGTGTGAGGCACTAGGTTCAATCCTCAGCACCATATAGAAATAAATAAAAAAATTAAAGGTATTGTGTCCATCCACAACTAAAGAAAATAAAAAATAAATGAAGTGTCCCTGGGTTAAACCCCCAGTACCAAAAATTAAACAAACTAATAAATAAAAATCAAAGGGGGGGGGGGATGTGGCTCAGTGGTAGAGCATCCCTGGGCTCAGTCCCCCGTATCATGGGGTGGGGCTGGAGAGACAAAGAAAGGAGTCTGAGGAGGTATGGCAACCACAGGCAACGTGTGACCCTGGACTGGCTCCTGGGCCAGGAAAAAGGCATTAGGAAGATAACCAATAAAATCTGAGTCTATAGATTAGATAATGCCATCATATCGATGTTCATTTCCTGACTTTGAGAATTATACTTCAGTTATACTACATGCCAACATTTGGAAAATTCAAGGGAAGGGTATATGAATTTCCTTATTCCAGTTTTCCAACTTTTTTTATAGATGTGAAATTAACTAAAAATATCTTAATGCCTACTATTTACTGATTAAGCAGATTAGCCCACAGTTCAAGTGGCACCTTATAGCGTTCCTCCAAAACTGCAACAGTTCCATGGGAACCTACTCACCTGAGATTATCATCAGCTCCCCCAACTACCACCAAGCTGTTCTCAGCACGAATCTTTTCCCGGAAGTCCTCCATGGCTTCAGGGTGACACTGCAGGGAATTCTGACCAATGACAAAAAGAACTGGAGTCTTCATGTCCAAGAGGGGGTCATCCACATCCTAAAAGAGGTACAGGGTTAGAGTTGGCCAGTTCACACTCATGCAGCACTGACCCCAGCATGGATAAGGATGAGCTCCTGTTGTCCCCTACCCTCAATGGCAGTAACCCCGCCTCAGCTTCACCTTACTCTTACCCCTCGGGGGCCATCCACAGTGAGCAGAGGAAACCCAAGGCAGACAACTGCAGTGACGTACTCCATGACTGACACCTGTGGATAATGGCAGAGTCTGTCTTAAGGAGAAAGTGACTTCACTGTCCCTCCGCCTGCCCAGTGTCCAGGAGATGTCCAGACCCACCTCCTCTTCCCCCATGCTAACAAGGTGTGCTGTCCCATGGCAGCTATCATGAAGGTCAGTGGGGTCCTCTCAGAGGGCAGAATGACAGGAGGGGAGGTTTCATACTTCAACCTTGTCATTCCTCTAGGCAAAGACTTCTCGTCACTTTTCTCCACCAAGGGGAAATACAACAGCAATAAGCGTTGCTTTTCTCCCTTAAGTAGAGCAAAATCTCTTTGTTGGACTTAACACCCTACTCCAGACATCCCAGGTTTCATGGGACAGTCACTGATTCCAAGTCCCTGGGAGCAGGGAGTGTGGGTGGACGTCTTCTTCTTCCCTAGGATCTAGGTATCATATGCTAGCGTGAGACTGGACAGCATGGGGGGCTCTGGACACGTCAGGGACACTTAAACTGGTAGACACATAATTTAAGACAAAGGAAAGGCTCCTTAATGTCTTATACAGGGATAGGACATGAGGACCACATCAAATTCCAGAGCTATTAATTTGTGCCTATTAATTTTTTTAGATGGCAGAATTGTATGATACTTACATGTGAGAAAAAAAGGAATTTGGGAATTTTTTTTTTAAAGAAATGCTGACATATATATAAATGCAAGATATGATATTTGAGATTTTCTTCAAAATAACCTGGGGGAGAGAGAAAGCAGGCAGGGGAAAGACACAAGCCTGCCATGAGCTGCTCACTGGTAAAGCTAGGCAGAGGCCCTGCGGCACATTGACTAGTTCTCTCTACCTTGATCCTATGTAAAAATGTCCACAATAAAGTTAAAAAACTAAAGTTTGTCCTCTATAGTTTAAAAGGAAATTATATAGGTAAGCACCTGGCACTGGGACTGAAATGCCCCAAGGCCTTGACAGTGGCCATCAGAAGTGAGCAGTACTGTACCCCAAGACAACCTCCAACTGTGATGGAAACCACTTACCTGACAGGCCACCAGAGCTCCCGTGTTCCAGCCAATCAAGATAATGGGTTTGTGCGGGAAATGGGTGTGAATCTTTGTGGGAAGAGAAAGAAGACAGTAAGGAAGTGGCTGCAGGTGGGTGCAGAAGCAGCCCAGCACAGCAGCGGGGTGTGCTGTGGGCACTGAGATGGGGGCATTCTCACCTCCAGCACTTTGCTTCTCACTGCCCCAATCATGTGCTCAAGACACTGCAGAACGCCCACCCCACTGCCATTGTTTAGCAGATGGGTGGCGACAGGAATGACCTAAAAGAAAGAAGGGTATCATGCCACAGTGGCAAGTTCAGATCTCTATTCTGCTCCACCTACTCTGAATCCCTCAACCTTGGAGTGTGCCACTTGAACACCAAGAGTCACGGGATGCTCCCCATTTGACCCCCTGCTGGGCTTCTTCTCTTCCATCCTCCAAGACTCTATTCCCACACCCCACATACCTTGCCTAAGCAGGACAGCTGAGACTGCCAGAAGCGGTGGCGGCGTGAGGTAGGGAAGGCAGAGCTTGAGGGGCCGGAGGAGGCAACGAGAATCAGAGGAGAGCCAGGGAGTTTGCTCTGCAAAGGGAGAATCCCACCCGTGAGTGAGAGGCTCATCGCAACCTCCAGGACCTCCTCTCACACACTTCTCACCCAACCCATGACCCTGTGCTTACGAAAGGATGTTAGGCACTAAAACACCAACTGATTAAAGGAAAAAGTTACATCTTCCTCTGGCCAGGGTTACAGGGCTTGAGTCAGAACATCTCACGGGCCTCGGTGAAGACTGAGTCACCCAACTCACTGGCTTGTTATGAGAAAGCACCCCCACAGCAGGGTCCCAGGGCCTCTTCAGCAGCAGTGACAAGGCCTCAGCTCCGGCAGCCCCAGTCTTCGTGTTGGACGACACAAGCATGCGGTCAATCAAGGTCGGGATCTAGAAGAAAGAAGGGTGAAGACACTTCAGTGTGAAGCAAAGGTGCAAATAAGTGACTGCATGAAAAGCATGCCCCCATCATGCGAGGACAGGGGTACCTCCTTCTGAAAGCAATCTGGGAGCTAAGTTTATTCCCATTCCTGTTCCTGGCAATTTAACTTCTGAGAACCTTCTCTTAGACTTATATCAGAGCCGGGCATAGTGGTACATGCCTATAATCCCAGCAACTTGAGAGGCCGAGACAGGATGATCACAAGTTCAAAGCCAGCCTCAGCAACTCAGTAAGGCTCTAAGCAACTGAGCAAGACGCTGTCTTAAAATAAAAAATTTAAAAAGGGCTGGGGATGTAACTCAGTGGTTAAGTGCTCCTGGTTTCAAGCCCTGGTACTAAAAGAAGAAATTATATCAAAAATACTCTCACACTCACAAGAGCAAGGAGAGCTTTGCACAGAGACAAATTCTCTGTCTATAACAATCAAAACACAGAAACAACCTAAATGTATATATTAGGGAACAGTTAAGTAAATTATCCACCTAACTGGATATTAAGGATTATTTTTGTTTTTTCTTTTTTGGTTTGAAGCCAGCCTGAGCCGTAAGAACCTGTCTCAAAATTTAAATAAATAAAGGGCTAGGGGATGCAGGTCAGTGGTACAGCACCCTGGGTTCAATCCCTAGTACCGAGAGGCAGACAGAAACAAACAGATAGGAAAAGACAGAAAGCAAGGAAAAGAGGTTTGCTAAAATGCTACAGGTAAAACAGAAAATATAAAAATTATCTCTACTCAGAAAAAAGCTGTAAAATATGCCAAATGTCAATATAATGATCTATGTGGAATTATGGGTGACATTTTTCTTTATATTTATGTATTTTCTAAATTTTCTCAGTGAACATTTGCTGATTTCATATACTTCTTAAAATTACATTTTCTTCTAGAGTACACCTTTCAAGTTGTGGCTTGTTAATGAAACCTATTATTGTATTCAAAAAACATATCCAACTCTATTGTGTATATCGTGATTTATACCATATCCTGTTTTCCACTAGCCACCAAAGATGTGACCTCACAGATGCATAAACATAGGTTTCAAATATGATGATGCCTACACTGCGAAGAACTATCTGAATTTCATGCTGCTCATAAGAGGCCAAAGTGATCTCAGCAAAAGGAAAAGGTTTTTACATATTAGAGATTATTTTCAGAAAGAAGGGTTTTGAGAGATTGAAAAATGAAAAGTATGATGATTTGATGCAGGCTGTCAGACTTCAGAAATAGCAGGAAAAAATAAGATGCTTTTTTTTTTTTTTTTTGGAACTGGGGATTGAACTCAGGTGCACTTGGCCACTGAGCCAGATCCCCAGCCCTATTTTGTATTTTATTTAGAGACAGGTCTCACTGAGTTGCTTAGGGCCTCGCTAAGTTGCTGAGGCTGGCTTTGAACTCGAGATCCTCCTGCCTCAGCCTCCCGAGTTGCTGGGATTACAGGCGTGTGCCACCTCGCCCAGCAATAAGCTGCTTTTAATTTGAAAACAGAGAAACCAGGGGCTCAGTGACAGAATGAGCTGGGGATGTGGGTCAGTGGTTAAGCACTCCTGGGTTCAATCCACTGTATCAAAATAAATAATATTCAACAGCTGCCGTTAAAAGGAACAGGCCAGTCCTACAGAGGAATTTAACCTGTGAGGGGTGAGGAATACTGACACACAAGTAACACAGGCGTAGGGAAACAGGGCCGTCAACTGCCAAGAAGCAGCAGAAGCCCTCACTGCTGATCCCCACCATCCCTGGGAGAAGGCAGGTCCCAGGCAACTCGCATCTGAAGATGCAGCATGTGAGGAGAGATGGTGCAAGAACAGGCAAGATTCCAGAAGATGAGACAGCAGCAGAGGTAAGAACAGGCAAGGCTCATGCCACGCACCGGTGGGCTCAAGTGCAGGACTGGGTATGGAAGCAGGGCATGTACAGCTGGTGACAAAGACTAGCCCAAACTACCAAAGAGCTCCACTCCAAACTGGCTATCCTGGAGCTCCCTCTCTATTCAAAACTTGAAGGCAGTGGATCCGATCTGAGCTGACTTCAAAAGTGTTGTCAGGCAGCAGAGTATGCCTATAAAACCCCAACCTTGAAACTCGCTTTCTGTCAACAGAATTAATCAACAACTGACTTGTCTGTTTGGCGCTACAAGGACCAAGCTTCCTTCCTGCACAGCACTGTCTCTTGGAACACAACTAGGACTGCACCCCAACCTTCCCTGCCCTTTTTATGATGGAGCTGTTGGAGAGAGCAGCGGGGCCAAGAGCACCATTCCCTCCATCTGCACCTTAATACCAGCAGGTACTTTAAAAGCAAAAGAATCCCATAATCATTTATACCCTTTGGGAAACAAGTAGAGTGTATGTTGTGACTCTAAATATAGTCACAGGAAAGCAAGAGTTTGGTGGGGTAGGAAGCACCCTGGAGAGTACGCCCCAGTGGACAGTCCAAGCCTGGGGACACTGCTGACTAGTATACTAATGAGACTTGTGCCATTCCAGCAAACCTGCACAGCCAGCTAGCAGCATAGCCCCACAGCATCCACTGTGCACACCTATGGAGTCCCTTGGGGGCCTGTCATGCTCAAATATGTGAATGTACCTCATTTACACAGGCCACACCCAGCTGGTCACTTAAATGGGGAAAAAACACAAACTTGTTTCTAAACCAAGGACAATCAACAGGATGTGGTGGTGTACACCTATAATCCCAGCAATCTGGGAGGCTAAGGAATCACAAGTTCAAAGCCAACCTCAGCAACTTGGTGAGACCCTCTCTCAAAATAAAAAATAAAATAAAATAAAATAAAAGAGTTCAGTGGTTAAGCACACCAGTACCAAAAAATAAATAAATAAAACAAGGGTAATCAGACTGCCATCATGCTGGCTATGGAAAGTGAGTCAGAGTTACCCAAGAACTGGTGCCACCAATGCCCTGGGTACTACCAGTTCTCATCCCCTGGAGCATACACACCACGGCTGCACCTTTACCATAGGTAGAATGTATTTATGAACGGGCCATCACTCTGCCAAGGACTATCTTGTCCCACCCCACCTGTGCCCAAGCCCAGGCCCATTTACCCCCAGCCCTAGGGTCCCCACCATGGAGGAGCAGGACATGGTGAAATCTGGGGTCTCTTTCCATTCATCTCATTCTACACTAGAAGATAAGGTCCACCAGGGCAAGGAACGGTTCTGTTTTATGCACCCCAGTGAGTGAAAAAATTAGGGTCAAACTTCCTACCATAAAAACACAAGTCTCTCTAATTCTGAGTTTTACATGAAGCCTATCTTCTGTAGCTTTCTAACAAGCTCAGCATCCTGCAACTTGAAACCAGGTCAAGAAACAAAGCCTGAAAGTTTTTGGGATACAGCTGGAAAAAGCTGGTGGACAGGCAACTTACAGCAGCAAGAGGGGCCAGCTGCCTGCAAAGGAGAAAGAAAATCTACTTAAGAAAAATGAGAGAGCAGGCAGGTATAGCTGAGGAAGTCAAGAACTGCAATGATACAGGTCTGAGGCTATTTTGTATTGGAGCAAAGTACACCATACATTTCCAGAACCTATAAGGGTACTGTTCCTGTGAGTTTAATTACGTGCTAAAATTTTGTGCCACTCTTTCTTGATGAATTGATTTAATTCTCACAGATATCCCACATAAATATTGTTACCCCAAACCTTCTACAGATGAGGAAACTGAGGCACAGGTCTGAGCTTCCCCTGTAGGTCAGTGGCAGAGCTGAGACAGCCAGGTGACTGGCCTCTAGAACCTGCTGTCCACCACACTGAGGCCCAATGCAGCCACTAACACCACAACATGCTGGAATCTGCAAAGGAAGCTAGCTGAACACCGTGCAGTGCTGTGTACCAGTAGACAGCAGGGGCAGGTAATGCTATGCTTGTAATCTATTATTACAGGTCACGTGTTGCAACTGTAAGATCATCCCTTGATGAGGAGAGAGAGGGCCAGGGTATCCCCTGGCTCTGTAATCCCCTGGGCCCCTGAGCGCCACAGGTCTGCCCTCACACCCTTATCAACACTGCCCCCGATACGCCTTCATCTCTTCCACTACATTCAATTAAGCAATAACAAAAGCCAGGAGCTACAAGGCTATGAGTATTCTGGTTTTCAGTCCCACATGTCATCCTGGAGATGGCATGAAGACATTCACATGAGACCAAATGTAAAATGATACCCTATCTCCTATTTTTAATAGCATACCTGCTAGCCATGCCCTCCAAACCAGCTAGATAATGACTGAACCCGCAGCAGGGACTGGCTACCCCCAGCACAGGGCAGATGCCAACCACAGCCTTACCTTCCCTTTCAGTGTTTGCAAAGCGTCCAGGTAGGCAGCCAGCATGGGCAGACTCAAGGTCTCCACCAGGGTCGTGTGCAGCCACTGGATCAGCTTGGTGTCCCAGCTCACACTGGCCAGGGCCTGCCGCACCCGCCTTGCACACTTGTCCACGGCTACACGGCGCAGCACTGGCTCATTACAAGCCTGAAAGACGCAAGAAGAGGAACAAGAGTTCCACCTGGTTAGCAAATGGGGGTGGGTATAAATTAGTCAGCAGAGAGGCCTGAACTAGGAAGGCCCACCTAGGGCAGATGTCTGAGGTCTTACCCCTTCACTGGCCAAGCGAGCAAGGCGGTCAGACTGCAGGGCTTTGAGGATCTTGTTGAAGAGCTTGTTCTGGGCCATTGTCCAGCCAGTCCTATAATGGAAACTCTGAGGAATTAAGGTCAAACCCTAGGGATACTCCCCATGTATGTACACATATAAAGGAGATTCTGTCATCTTTTTTGATCCCATTATGAAAGCATATAACCTGAGGTAATTTAGTCAAAGGCTACTGAGGAAAACACGAGATTCTGTTCCCAATCCTGCCAATGAATCACCTCAGCACACATCTGTATTAATTACACCTACGACAAGTCAAGACCAGTCACAAATGAAGTCTTTTAGTGCCAGCAAAGCTAATTATTTATCTAATGGCTAAAATACATTAGCAAATGAAGACAGGGACCACTGTGTAGACATATATGAATTACAAAGGTTGCACATTTCACACAAAGGCAGAAGGATCAGCAAGCATTTCACTGTACCAAAACCTTAGACTAAGGAAAGAAGTCCACTTACACTAGCTTTAAAAACAAAAACAGCAGAAATGTGACCAATGACATGGCTATTCCACCAGTCCCAATTCCACCAGCAAATTCCACCCTAATCTTGCCCATTTTCCACATTTTTAAAAAATTTTCCTGTATGCCACAAAATTAGTAAATCTGTGTTCCATGTAAGTTAACATTTTATTATCCCAGTATAGGACACCAGCATACACATGGCCACCTGCTTACTCACAACTTTTTCTGTCTACTCCAACTCAGCAGTAAACTCTGCAGCCAGGAATCTATCTGCTGTTCTTACCCCACATCACTGTACCCAGACACAAGTGTGGATCTTGGTAACCTTCTCCTTCACCCACCTCCTGGCAATCTTAGTAGATACCCTAATTCAGACCAGCAAGCCTCCTGAAGATACAAAGAGAAAGGCAACTAAAGACACCCAATCAGTAATATTTGCTTACTGACTCTCCCTGCCATTAGAAAAAACTGCTTGATAAATTATTTTTTAAAATATAAGTGATGCTAGACCCAACCAAGATAAATCAAGGTAGTATTTCCTATCAGTAGGGATAAAGTCACAAAGAAGGGCTGAGATAACTACTAGCCAAGTAAACAGTCATCAATCCACCTACCCATATACCTACCTATCAATCTTAGAATCAGGCCTTTCTAAGAATGAAAGAAGACAAAACCTAAGAAACCTAGAAGTCAAGAAAGGAAGAGAGATAATGTAATTACATAAAGATTTCAAACTTGGGGCTGGGATTGTGGCTCAGTGGTAGAGTGCTTGCCTAGCATGTGTGAGGCACAGGGTTTGGTCCCCACATTTAAAAAAAAAAAAAAAACTAAATAAACAAAATAAAGGTGTTGCGTCCATCTACTACTAAAAATATTTTTAAAAATTTCAAACCTCTGTAAAAGGAAAGGAGGATTATAAAGTCAAAACAGAGTGGAAAAATAATTGCCACTGCACTAAAATAAGAAGGATGCTCCACAGACTGGTGTCGGGGCACACGTGTAATCCAGCCATTTGGAAAGTTGAGTGAGTCAGGAGAATGCAAGGTCAAGGTCAGCCTTAGCAACTTAGTGAGACCCTGTCTCAAAATAAAAAATGATGGCACTGCTTAAGCAGGTTCAATTCCCAGTACAAAGAAAAAAAAAAGGCTCTATAATTAAAATAAAGAATAATGGATTCAACAGGCAAAGAACATGAAAAGGCAAAGGCAGGTCACAAAAAAGTACAGTTGACCCTGCCTCTAAGTTAAACAAATGCAGATTAAAGTAAGAAAATATTTTTTTAACTACTAAGTAGGCAAAAATTAAGTTTAATAATACTGGGTTATGAGGTATAAACAGATCCCTCCATATTCTGCTGTTGGAAATAAAAAGTAGTACCTCTGGAATGTCAGTTGGGAAAATTAATTTGGAAGGTCGATTAAAATCTGGAGTCAGGGCTGGGGGATGGCACTCAGTGGCAGAGCACTTGCCTGGCGAGCCCGAGGCCCGGGTTCAATCCCCAGTACCACACACAAAAAAACGGTAAGTCAGATCGTGTCCTTCCTCTGCCAACTCCTTCAGAGGCCTCACTTTAATCAGCTAAAATCAAAAGTCCTCACAATGGCTGCGTGACCCCCACTGCCTCTGCCTCATCATCATGACTGCCCTTGCTCACTTTGCTTCATTCAGGGGGTTCCCCATTCCCTGCTCAGGACCCCTCCATTTCCTGGCTTCCATGCAGATCAGGCACGGTCCTCTATCAGAGTGGGCCCTTCCCATTCATTCCCTGAACTGAAACAATGGCTGCATTTCTCATTTACTTCAGGTCACATTCACATATCACCTTACAGTGAAGCTCCCCTAACCTCTCCTATTTAAAATTGTAATACCCCAATCCCACCATGGGACTCTCTAACCCTGTTTCCATCAGATGCTATATCACCACTTCACATTCTAGCCACTGTATTCGTGTTCAATTTGTCTCTCTTTGCTACAAAGTAAAAGCCAAGTTGGCTGGAACTTTGCTCAGTTTTGTTTAAGTCCTGCATTCCCAGCACATAAAACAGTCTGACATCCCAGGGAGTTAACATCTGCAGAATAATGGATGAACTGTATCACCCTGCATTCAGGTCCAGACTCAACCCTTCACACTCCATGCCCCACCTTACACATGGGTACCGAGCAACAGAGAGGAATGGAGAAATAAAACTTGTGCTCCACGATCACAGTCCTTCATCAGACCAAGGTGGTCCAACTGCCAGAAAAGCTGCTTGAAACATTCCCAACAGTCTCAATTTCTCTTACTTCATTCATAGCACACTAGAATCCTTTCCATCACACCACCCTGCCCCACGAGATAACCTAATTACTACCAACCATGGCTCTAGGAACTCTAGTGGACAGATTACTCTTTGTTATCTATTCTGTACAACTATTTGTGTCCTGCAAGTGAGCAAATACTCACTAGAAAGGAGGAAAATGCCTTGCCTCCTTTCCTCCTGCAAAATAAAACTCCACCTACTACATCTCCAGTTTTACAACATGATCCAGGAGAATGCTACCTCTATTCAGCAATCCAATAAAGAGCTGGCTGTGTGCCCTGGATATGGACTGGATGATTTTCAAGTACATTCAATTTTCAGGCTGGCTATCATTACTGATGAGAACAGCTGAAATCCACGATCAGAGACAGAACCAGGCAACTCTTCTTCAGAAGCACCTTCTATCTATATTCAAACCTTTCCTTGCTAGAGCTAAATCCTTTTTTCTTTTCTTTCTTTCTTTCTTTCTTTCTTTCTTTCTTTTTTTTTTTTTTTGTGGCACTGGGGATCAAACCAAGGGATGCTCTATCACTGAGCCATATTTTCAGCCTTTTTACTTTTTATTTTGAGACAGGGTCTCACTAAGCTGCCAAGGCCAGCCTTGAACCTGTAATCCTCCTGCCTCAGCCTCTGAGAAGCTGGAATTACAGGTGTGTGCCACTGTGCCCCATTGCTAGACCTGTTAACCTCCAAAGCCACTTGCTCTTTTGACACCACTCCCCCTCCCTCATGGGGGTATTAGAAGCAGTCTTAGGTTTCTGGGGATTGTCCTTTTTTTTTCCTTTTTGAACCTAGCTCTCTTGGCTTAATTTCCAGTCATTTTTGTTGTGGTTTGATGCTCAGACAACCCTGGACTTGGCCTGCTGGGATTGGAGGTGTATGCCTGTAATCTCAGTGGCTTGGGAGGCTGAGGCAGGAGGATTGTCAAGTTCAAAGCCAGCCTCAGCAACTTGGTGAGACTCTGAGCAACTCAGCAAGACCCTGTCTCAAAATAAAACATAAAAAAGAGCTGGCAGGTTGGGGTTGTAGCTCAGTGCTACCGTGTTTGCCTAGCATGCATGAGGCACTGAGTTCAACTCTCAGTACCACATACAAAAAAATAAAATAAAGGTCCATCAACAACTAAACATATATATATATATATATATATATATATATGCATACATATATATATATATATGCATATATATATATATATAAAAAATTTAAAAGGTCTGGGGAAAAAAGAGAGAGAGACAGAGAGACAGAGACAGAGAGAGAGAGACAGAGAGAGAGATCATGGACTTGGGAAGGAGTGAAAGCTTCAACTCCACATTAGGACCAAGGATTCCTTGGGACCATGGGAAGGCTTGCTGGGACTAGTAACTCCAGACCACCAGTTCATAATTCTGTTTTCCTTAATGTTATTACAACACAGATATCCACATGAGCAGCAGCTCCCTTATGTCCAGTGATCCTCAGGTGGTCTTGATGATTGGGTGGAGGCTAGAGGAGACAGAATGCTCACGAATAGTGTGAAAAAGCTCCCTGGAGACACATGGCTATGTCCCCGTGTAATACACCTCTCTGTTTTTAATGTTGGTTAAGTTCTACCCTATTTGTATGCATTTGGGGTGCATCTCTTTTACTGTTATTTATGTCAGCTGCAAAGCCCACCCCTCTTGTCCCCCCATGCACACACATACCCACCTATCTATAGCTTCATGTGTTATTGCAAGCACCTCTGTAAAATAAATTTCTTGAACTGGAAATAAAAGAGCAAAGGTAACCTGTGTTTAAAGTGAGTTTCCAGTTCTGTGAAAAGATGTTCAAAGAACCTGCAACATCACAAAAGTAGGACTATATTTGCAGCCTTACCTCCAGTAATAATGCTTGTTTATAATCAACCAGGGTAAGCAGTGGATATGATTTTTTCACATTCGACAACCTCTGGAACTTTCTCAAAGTTTATTAATCACACTGCAAACTTTAGCTTCAAGAACAGAGGAGGAAGCCGGGCATGGTGACGCACACCTGTAATCCCAGCACTTGGGAGGCTGAGATAGGAGGATCGAAAGTTCAAAGCCAGCCTCAGCAACTTAGCAAGGCCCTAAGCAACTCAGTGAGACCTTGTCTCTAAATAAAATACAAAATAGGGCTGGGGATGTGACTCAGAAGCCCCTGGATTCAAACCCCAGCACTCAAAAAAAAGAACAGAGGAGGAGGTAGAATTGATTTATGAAGTACCAAGAACATTTCCAAAATTATCCTGTTCTTTATCATGCAACAGGATGTTTTCCCTATTTGTTTTTCTTACTCTATATTTATTCTAAAACCTAAAAGGATGACAGCAAAGAAAATGATGTGAAAAGGAAAGATGGTTTAGAAGCTACTTGAAAATCACCACCATACACCGTGACAGCTGAAATTAAATTTGAAAACCACATGTTGAGAGTCTAAAATCCCAGAAAAAGTTCTTAGGATTGTTGCTGTATATATAACAAAATAATCCCAAGAACTGAAAAATGTTCTCTATATTTTGTCAGCTTCGTGGGAGGCTGGAAAATTAAGTGGGCAGAAAAAAATGATCTACCCCAAGATTAAGATAAAGAGCATGCAAAAGATATAATTAAGAAAAAATTTAAAAACAGGAGACAGAATTTTAAATACAAGTCTAAACAGTCAACTAGCTGATGGGAACTGTGGTGAGTCAACTGCTCCCCCTGTGCCCTGCCTCCACCTGAACCTATTCAGTTTTCAAGAGTGCAAAAACTCTTTTCTTCATTTCTTAGAAGAGATCATATCAGCTTTTGTTTTCTGTGCTCTGACTGATTCTGAATAATATGCTGACCTCTGGCCTATCCCAGTCAAAGCAGCCAAAATAGCCCATTGGTCCTAGAAAAATTTGATATTTTCAAAGGTCATTATTTCTCTGACACCATTTCCAGGGAGACTAATTCAACATTAAAACGTTTAAAGGATTTTTTTTTTTTTTTTAAACCAAAAGTCAAACAAGGAGAGACAAAGAATATCAGAGAAACTCAACAGGCCCCATTCACCCTGAGAAAGGAAGGGAGGGAGGGAGCAGAAAGCAAGCGGGGACAGGCAGGGAGGGAAAGAAAGAACTTGGACCCAACAAAATCCTGTGCCAACATCTCAGGCACAGAATTTCAAACTTCCAGCCTAAAACTTGTACACAGACACACATGATATTGAAATATAAATTTAGAGAAAATTCAGAAAAGGAGAAGTGGGGGGTTAAGCTCGAATTCAGTAGTTCTGATTTCTAAGATAAGATAGCCTGCTTTCAAACACTAGATTCTTTCATCAAAATGTTGGATATGTCTCAAAATCCATCTGAACAGACGCTGAGAAGTATCATGTATAAGGAGTATTTTGTTAAATTTCTTCTAAAAACAGCATCCAATGAAACTTGCCATTTGACACTCCTGGAGTGGGGGGGAAAGCTGGCCCAGCCTAGTCAGAACTGCGCTGCTATGCCAGCAAATAGAAATCATTTTCAAAGGTTTTCCAAGGCACACATCTGGGGCACACAGGTTCCAGGACATGGCCCAGACCCTGTCACCTGACTTCTTTAAGAGATTAGAAAGTAATTATTTTAGGGCTTCTGGGCCATATAGTCTCTGCCACAAAAGCAGCCATGGGCAATACTTAATGAATGGCATGACTATATTCCAATAAAACTTTTATTTATGGGCACTGAAATTTGAATTTCATGTGTCATAAAATATTATTCTTCTATTTTTTTTTGCAACCACTTATAAAGGCCATACAAAACAAGCAAAGGGCCAGACCTGGCCCATGGTTGGGTTTGTCAACCCCTGATCTAGACAAATCAGGCAAAGAGAAAGATTTAAACCATTTCACAAAATATTCACCATTCCTAAAGAAAGTCAGAGTTGGGTAGTGGTGGCAGTAGGGATCTCACTTTTTATGCAGTAAAGGTTATCAGAAGGCAGTTTCTACCAAAATAATTCAAGAGGCGGGTAAAAGCCCTACCAAAGAAAATAAGTAAGTTTCTGACTCCACAGATAAAAAGCCATCAGGATGCTCTCTAGGACAGAAATCTAGAGTTGTAGGGAGTTGTCCATGGAGTTCTCAATATGGGAAACTCTAACCTTACATGACTATGCAGAAAGAAAGGAAGCAGCAATTTAACAATCAAGTCAAAGGAAAGAAGAGCAACAAGATGATTATAATCAGAGCAGAGGAACTACAAACTCCAGTCTATGGATTCAGGGACAGGATTTAAAAAAATGGTGATCTGTGAGGCTGAAGCTAGTAACGACCACCAGATAATGAAACCAGTCATGTGCAAAAGTGACCTATCCAAAGACATGGTTTTCAAGCCTGTTGCTAATGCGTGGACACTTCCAAAATCTCTTCAAATACTAAAAAACAAATAATCTAAAATAAAGTATTTCAGAATAGCTGAATGATATTTGAAGCAACATCACATCTGAAGGATGAAGGCTACCATGGAGACCGCAGAAAGGCAGGCCCAATATGAGAGTCTGTCAGTGTTTCTCTGCAAGGTGGGCCAGTGAGGAGGCCCTGGCCCCTTGGTGCACCTATCTTGGTTAGGGCAAGATGACCAGGCCCCAGTCCTCTTGCCCCTGTGCATGTGCTCCACCCATCTATCACTTCAGGAACAAAATGGCTTTCTTTAATTTCCTACTAAGAACAGACACTTGGGCCAGGCCATCCCAGTGTCTCTTCAGCTTGGAAGTTTTATCTCTCCTTATAAATTATAAACTGGTATTCCCATGTATTATTAAGTCTCTAATGACTTTGATAAGCATGAATAGTCTCCAAAAACTTTTTCTTTTTTTTTGATACTGGGGATTGAACCCAGGGGCACTTAACCACTGAGCCACACCCCCAGCCCTTTTTTATATTTTATTTAGAGACAGTCTTGCAAAGTTGCTCGGGGCCTCACTAAATTGCTAAGGCTATCTTTGAACTTGCAATCCTCCTGCCTCAGTCTCCAGAGCACGCTGGGATAATAGGCGTGCGCCACCACACCTGGCTCTTAACTGTAACCAGGGTGAACTAATAAAAACACCTGGCAGTTTTCCCATGCATTTTCTAAAACTGCACACCAAGAACAAGGCAGTGGACAATAGCACAAAGGGACACATAACCATGAGAGGGCATGCTGTTCAACCACCACTAACTGTCCTTTTTACTGCCCTGAGAGCAGAGGAGGTGGCAGTCAAGAACGTTGGGCTCTGGAGTCAGACTGCTTGGTCTGAACAAACCCCTGTCCTACCATTTCCTAACTAGGGTTTCTTCAGCCCCCTGGGGGTTTTCCTCATCTTGTAGGACAGAGATGACAGAGGGCTACATCTCCGAGAGTCACTGGGAAGATTAAGAGAAAACACAAATGAAACACTTGGCACAGCTTCTGGCACCTGGAAAGTGCTCAATACAAGGTGGCTCTCTTTTGTTACCACTACTGTTGTATTTATCATTATTACGGACCGTAATACTGGTGCTAAATCCTTTTGCTGAACTCACTGACTCTGGTAATCTTCCAGAAGTTGACCTCCACTCATAGCAGTTTTCTTCTTCATCCGATGCTCTGAGGGCATTTCCTTTTCTTAGGGCAATATGTTAATTCCAATCCAAGACCCGACCCAACTTCTTCACTAGTTCTTCAACCAAGGTACAGAGCTGCTCCTCCCTCAACATGACTGTCCTGACACACAAGCACAACTGCTCCCAACTGCTGGCCTCTGACCAGCCTCAGAGACCACGCCCACCCCTCCAACTTCCCTACTTCTCTTGCGTGGTCTGTCATTACTATAAGATAAAAGTTCTCCAACATTATGGCAGGTTTACCACCTACCAGGCTTCTGATGCAAAGAGCAACATTCCCTTATGTACAGGAGATATAAACATAAATAGATAGCCATTGGGAAAACACAAATTAAAATCCATAATGAGCAGGGTGTGGTGGTACATGCCTGTAATCCCAGCGGCTCGGGAGGCTGAAACAGGAGGATCCAGAGTTCAAAGCCAGTCTCAGCAACAGTGAGGCCCTAAGCAACTCAGTGAGACCCTGTCTCTAAATAAAACACAAAATAGGGCTGGGGATGTGGCTCAGTGGCCGAGTGCTCCCAAGTTCAATCCCTAGTGCCCACCCCCCAAAAATCCATGAGTTGCTACTTTACCCCCATTAGAATGATAATAATAATGCTGAAGATAAAAGGCAAATAAGTGCTGACAAGGATTATGGGAAAATTATAATTTTCATTCACTGCTGGTAGAAATGCAAAATGATGCAGCCACTTTGGGAAACAGTTTGGCAATTCCTCAAAAGTTAGCTACAGAGTTATTATACATATGATCTAGCAATTCCACTTCTAGGTACATATCTGAGAGAACTGAAAACACATCCACACAAAAACTTGTACAGAAGGGCTACAGATGTAGCTCAGTACAGTGCCTAACTAGCATGCACAAGACCCTGGGTTCAATCCCCAGCACCACACACACAAAAAAAAATGTACACAAATGTCCACAGTATTATTATTCTTAACTACTAAAGGAGAAACGATCTGAAAGTCCATCAATAGATCAGTGGACAAATAAAATTTGGGGCTTCATTCCTCAACAAAAGGAATGAAGTATATGCTCCTGCAGGCATGAGCCTTGGGAACAAGTACAAGCCAAAGCCACCCACCACAGAGAACACGCAGTACACGATCCCGCACAAACCAGAATAGGCAAATCTACATCAGAGAGCACACTGGTGGCTCCCAGGGACCAGAGTGGTTGGGAGGAATGGGGAGTGACTGCTAATGAGAATAGTTTCTTCTTGAGGTGATGAAATAGTTCATCAAACTAACTAGGGTGATGGGGGCACAACTCTGAATTTACACTAAAAAGCACTGGCTGTACACATCAAACAGGTGAATTATAGGGTATGCAAATAACATCTCCTAAAGTTGTTAATGTAAAAGATGAATGTTTGCAAAATGAACACAGAAAAAGGGAGGAATGCTGATTCTGTTTGAGGCAGGAAGAGACAGGGAAACAAAACTAGCCAGCAAACCCAGGAAACTGAATTGAATGTGCCCTCAAAGATACAGATAGAAAATCTTTGTTTGTTTGTTTGAAAACAGTGGGGATTATTCCCAAGGGCTTATGCATGCTAGGCAAGTACTCAAGTACTGAGCTGTAATCTCAACCCTTTCTTTCTTTTTTAATTTTGGGACAGAGTCTAAAGTAGCCCTAGCTACTTGCAGTCCTCCTGTCTCATCCTCCCTAGTAGCTGGTATTACAGGCATGTACCACCATGCCCACCTACAAATCCATTTTTTAAAGCCACTCAAAAGTCTGCTGGCTTTTCATCTGATTCCAAAACATTTTCATTATCCTAGAACAGGCCATAAAAATATAATATCTTACAAATGTACATTTAATTTTTTTGTAATCTGTGTGACCCCTATATTGTAACATAAGCTACAGAGCTAGTCATGCCTATCAAATTTAATTCATATATTTATTGCACAAACTTTTTTTTTTTTTAAAGAGAGGATTCTCTTAGCTGAGCACAATAGCGCACACCTGTAATCTCAGCAATTCAGCAGGCTGAGGCAGGGGATCACAAATTTGAGGCCAGTCTCAGCAATTCAGTGAGACCCCGTCTCAAATTTTTTTAAAAAATTTTTAAAGGTTGTGGCTCAGTGGTAGAGCACTTGCCTAACATGTGTGAGGCACTGGGTTCAATTCTCAGCACCACATATGAATAAATGAATAAAATAAAGGTCTATCAACATTTCAAAAAATTAAAAAAAAAAAAAAAGAAATTCTAAAAGGGATGGGCATGTAGCTCAGTAGTAAAGTACCCCTGGGTTCAATTGTCAGTACTACGGGAAAAAAAGAGGGAGAGAGAAGTCTTTCTATGTTGCCCAGGCTGGACTCCTGGGCTCAAGCAATCCTCCTGCTTCAGCCTCCTGAGTGGCTGGGATTATACCCAGCTCTCAATAAACATTCTGCCTACTGTATGCCAGGCAATGACCTAGAGTCAGGGATGCTACGATGCAGACCCTGCTCTCAAGGAGCTACAGCAGTGAGCTGACAGTTATAAGGCAGAGTTAGCAGAACACTACAATTTATGTGACTACAATAAATGTGTTTCCATGAAATTTATGTGGCTTCCAATAAATGTTTCCATGAAGATCATGGTACATAATAATTACAGGGTGGTGACATTAACCCATACTTCTGAGGAGTGGCCTACCTGTTGACGTGCTCCTCCCAGTCCTCTGGTGGAGGAGGGGCATCTGCATCAGTCCTGGCAAAGATGACATGCCGTTCGCACTCGTTCATCACGCTGCGTGCCTTCTGATTGTCATAGAGTGGCACGGGAGTCGATGTGACTGTCTCCACATCTATTGGGACGTCTGATTCACTGTAAACAGGTGAGGAAATGGGACCAGGCCACACACACTGTACACAACACCCATGTTTAAAAATCATCTGGTTACCAAAAAATGTCTCTTTAACATAATCAGCTTTATCATGCATATGAACATTACATCCACAAGAAATTTTGATGCCAAGTCATCTTTCCCACATTTCTCTAAATCTCTGCCCTCTCTGTGGTAAGTGCTGAAGGAACATAAAATCATTTTAAAATGAGTTATATGAAAAGTGACCAACAGCTTTTTGAAGAAAGACAAATATTTTCCTTAAGCAAATAGTTACGTAGATACATGTAATTATAATTACAAATACAGAAGCTGTAAGCCACATGTGACTACCTAAATAAATTTAAATTGATAAAATCAATATACTTAAAAATCCAGTTCCTAATCACACCAGACACATTTCTCAAGCTCAGCAGATTGGCCACCATATTAGACCACACAGGATTACAACATTTCTATTATTGCAGAGTTCTGTTGGACAGCACTGGTCTGGAGTTTTAAATGATTCATATAAACTTTCCTTTTCATTTGTGAGTCAGCTGGTAGTCAACTTGTAAAAGCCTGTGATTCTCTAAGATCACCTGGAATGCAGATACCTTAGCTATTTAACTCACTTCGTGCAGAGCCTACAACAAAAATGGATATAAATAGATCTTTGAAGACTCTTTCACATTTTAAAATGATGCTAATAAAATTCTAGTGCCATGAGGGTCCCTTCTCAATTCATTAGGTACACTGCACAAACTGTCACCCGAAATACCATGTCTCCTAAACATCATATTAACTTTTTGACCTCAATGATCCTATTGCATCCATTTCCCATGACTGGAATAATCATCATTATGAAATGAAGTGAATAATCATGCAGCTAGATTTGGTAGTAGGCAAAAGAGCTGATTATCTTCTCAGGCCAGACACTGAGTTAACACTTGTGGACGTGTACATCTACAAGACTACTCTTGATTTCAGCAAATCAAACCTATCCTCCCTCAGTCTTCCCAATTCATGGCACCATCAAGCTGCTCAAGCCAAAGATCTAAGGGGCATCCTAGCTGAACCTTTTCCTTTGTACTGCTCCCATCCCTTTCCAGGCTATCATGTCATCTAGCTCATCTCAGGCTACTCAATGGCCTCCTAGTTGGTCTTCTAAATCCCATTCATGTACTATAATCTACTTTTTAAAATTCAAAGTGATCCTCTAAAAATATAAATAGGATTTCTAGCTTAAAATCCTTCACTGACTTCAGGGGCTGGGGCTGTGGCTCAGTGGTAGAGCCCATGTGCCTAGCATGTGTGAGGCACATGTGTGAGCCACAGCACCACATAAAAATAAAATAAAATAGAGGCATTGCGTCCATGTGTAACTAAAAAACTTTTTTTAAAAATCCTTCACTGACTTTATACCACTCAGAATCAATTGAGATTGCCTCTGCCAACTTCTCCCAACATCCCACTTACAACCCAACTGCCACCATATTCTAGCTACAACGGCCTAAAGAATAGTTCCTACAATATGTGAAATTCCTATTTTCAGGGTCTACATATGGAAATAGGGTTTATATGAGGAAATAACTTTCTAACTACCAACACAACTAATTTTACAGAACCTCACTTTAAGAAAATGCCACAGGGCCGGAGTTGTGGCTCAGTGGTAAAACACTTGCCTGGCATGTGCAAGGCCCTGTGTTTGATACTCAGCACCACATATCAATAAATAAAAAGATCCACTGACAACTAAAAAAATATTTAAAAAAAAAAGAAAATGCCACAAAGCCAGTTGTGTTGCAGATACCCATAATCCCAACTACGAGTGAGATTGAGGCAAGAGGATCACAATTTCAAGCAACTCAAGGAGACCCTGTCTCAAAATTTTTAAAAAGGGTTGAAAATGTAGCTCAGTGCTTCCTGGCATGTGCAAGGCTCTGGGTTCAATCCCTAGTACCTCCAAAAAAAAAAGAAAAAAGGTAATATAATAAGCTATGGACCCGGGAGTTTCAATGTCAACAAAGAAGATTTACATAACAAAAAGAAAAAGATTTCAAATGCTCTTTAAAGGAGTTTTTCAGTCCTGCCTTAGGACAGAGGCATCAAGATTATACTTTGGGCATGGTGGTGCGCATCTGTAGACCAGGCTAAGGAGGGTTACTTAAAAGCCCAGGATATGGAGGCCAGCCTGGGCAACAGATAGACTCCTTTCATTAAAACAAAAACAAAACAAAACCAAAAAATAAAGACCAACCTGAATAAAATGTCAAGGACGTCAGGCATAGCGGTGTATGCCTATAATCCCAGAAGATTCTAAGGCTTGAGGCAGGAGGATAGCAAGTTCAAAGCCAGCCTCAGCAATTCCGCAAGACTCTAAGCAACTTAGCAAGACCTTGTCTCTAAATAAAATATTAAAAATGGGCTGGGAGCTAGGTGTGATGGCGCATGCCTATAATCCCAGTGGCTCCAGAGGCTGGGACAGGAGGATCATGAGTTCAAAGCCCACCTCAGCAAGAGTGAGGTGCTAAGCAACTCAGTGAAACCCTGTCTCTAAATAAAATACAATACAGGGCTGGGGATGTGGCTCAGTGGTCAAATGCCCCTGAGTTCAATCCCCAGTACCAGAAAAAAAAGGGCGGCGGGGCTGGGGATGTGGCTTAAGTGCCTTTGGGTTCAATCCCCTGTACCTAAAAGAAAAAAAAAAAAAGATTATGCTAGACTATTCCCTAAAGTCACAGATCCTATGTCCTGTGCAACAAAAAGTGCTATCATCATTGAGAAATGAACTAAAACTCATTATTCTACATGTACTTAAAACACATGAGGTGCTAGGGTTGTAGCTCAGTGGTAGAGTATGGCCTAGAGTTCAATCCCAAGCATTGCAAAAAAAAAAATTAATAAAAATAAAACATATCAAGGTCCCTCTAATTCATTAAGACTCAAAGGTGGGGGTGAGGTGGAATCTAAATAAGCAAAATACAAGATCTCTATCCCCCAAGAAAATTAAAACCTGTGCTTAAGGAAAGATCAAAATTAGGTAAAATCAAAACAAATCTCCAAAAGATTATAATTAAGGGCATGGTTTGATCATCAGAATAGACATATCAATAAATTTTGAAATGTAAGAAACCAGACTGCCTTAAAGATCAAAAGAATTGCCAAACAGGTTTAAGCCAAATGTAACTGTAGCACCTATTAGATAGTAAATTTATGACACTTCCTTACCCGATAACATAGGCTGGCTGAGAATATTAGAAGGGTTTAGATTAACCCATGAGGGCAGTTCTGCAACAACCTAAGTTCAGAGGGCAATGTCTTGGGAATTTGGTCCTAACCTTTGTATGGGAAGCCAAGAAATGCAAAATGGCAATTGTTGCCATTCTCAAGCAAACCAAAGCACTGCACCAAAGTGACACCAGATCTTACCCTGCATTTATTTATTTATTTATTTGTGGTATTGGGGATTGAACCTAGGGGTGTTTTACTACTGAGCTACACCCCCAGCCCTTTGAGACAGGGTTTCACTAAATTGTGGAGGCTGGTCTTGAACTTTTGATCCTCCCGAGTTGCTGGGATTACAGGCATGTGCCATCATGGGTAGACTGTGTGGCAATCTTTTTTTTTTTTTTTTTTTTTTTGGGTACCTGGCATTGAACCCAGGGTTCTGAACCACTGCGCCACATCCCCATCCCCTTTTTGTGTTTTATTTAGAGATGGGTCTCATTAAGTTGCTGAGACTGGCTTTGACCTCGAGATCCTCCTGCCTCAGCCTGCCAAGCCACTGGGACTTACAGGTGTGAGCAACCAGGACCCACTGTGTGGCAATCTTTTAAAATCAACTTCTCAGCATTTCTTTTCATCAGTTTATCCTCTTCGATTTCCTTTTTCCATACAAAGCATATCTAAGTGGAAAAGGGGTGTTTGCTTTCCTTTACCCATCTTGCTTTTCTAACTCTTGCTAGATGTCTCTGGTGCAAATGTCCACATTTAGGCCTGATATTTTTATACTGCTCAAAAGAGATGCCTGAATTAAACATCCAACCTTCCCACACAACACTTCCCAATCATCCCCAAGAAAATCCTCTCTAATCCCCACCATCTGATCACTGCCCAGTTTGGGCAACAGCAGCCTCTAGGAAAGAAGCCCACACTCACATGGTATTCTCGTGCTGCCTCCGGGGAGTAACAAAGAGCATGCGGGTGGGGCGGGCACTACTGGCATCTGGGTGGGCACTCCATGGCTTGGCATAGCTATGATCCAGAAAAACCAGGTCCAGCTCCCGTTCGTGCACTGAAAGCTGGAAGAGCAGTGAGGTGCCCATGCGACGAGCTGAAGTCTGGAAGTCCCTCTCCCCACCCCGGTGGGCCATGTCAGTAGAGGGGCAGCAAGTCAGAGCATGGGTATCTGCATGCTAGTCACCTGCGGCAAAAAGTTCCGGTTTAAGTCAATTTGAATATTCTAAATTTCTCCCAAGCGAGACTATCTAACATGCTTCTACGTCCTACTGAGTATCTATTACACCGCACATCTTTACCCACACTGGGACGGCTCCTGAGACTCCAGAACTACCACCAAAAGGTTGATGGTGGCATGAGTTCCTCCCTAAGCAACCTCTACAAAATTCCCTTACTGAAGCGCTGACTGCCTCCATGGTTCACAAAGACCTCCCCTGGACAGACGGTGAACTTACTGGGCCAGCACCACAATTTGTTACGTGGGTGGGAAGGATTCTGGCAAACAACAGGTATCACAACCATGAATTCCACAAAAGCTAAGGGTCTCCTGTTCCCATTCTTTAAAGAAAACGTGGGCAGCGCCGGGCGCGCTCATAGGCACCTCTACAGCAAGCAGGACAACGTGGGCCGCCAGGCAGATAATCACAGCCTGGGTTCCCTCTGCTCCTGCTCCCGTGTTATGCTCAACAAAAGTTTTGCAGCGACTTCACGATACTCTGAAGTTGGGGAAATACAGCGAGGTGCGCTCCCCCGGCTGCTTGGCGTAGGGCGAGGCCCGGGAGCCCTTCCTCCCGGCCCGGCGGAGCCCCCAGCAAACCGCCCGGGGCTCCGGCGCCCTCCCGGGTTCCCGCCACTGAACCGCGAGACAGCCCCTCCCCGAGGCAGGGCTTGTGACCCCAGCGGACCGAAGCGGCCACGGCTCCCGGGCCCAAGTGACTCGGCCAAGGTCGTGGCGGGTTCGCGACGAGGAGGAGCCGCCCGGTCCCCGCCTCCCGCTCCCCCGGCGGCCGGGCGCCGGCGTCACCGCGGCCCCAGCCACCCGCCCCCGGGCCCGCACTCCCGGCCCGCCCCGGGCCTGGGCTCCGGCCCGTGACTCCCGCATGCCGAGAGAGCCCTGCGGCCCTCGCCGAGGCCCCTGGCCGCCCCGCCCGCAGCCGCGGCCCCCTCGGCCCGCCGCCCCCGCCGGGGCCGAGCCTACGTCTCACCCGCAGTCCTAGGGCCGCGCGCTCGCCCGGGCCGGGCCCTAGCGCGCGTGCGCGCTACCGCCTCCGCGCCCTGGGCCTGCGGCCCCACGAAAAATGCGGAAACGGATCGCGGCCCGGGAAGGGAGGGTCGGTGAGCGGCAAAGCCCGGAGTGGACTATGCTCCAGCGACGTGGTGCACAAGAGCGGAGCCGGGAATATACGAGGGTCTCAGAGGCAGATATTTCCGCCGCCTGCAAGTTAAGCAGAAAAGGCGAGTGTGAAGAACGAAGTCAGCTCCCAGAGTCCCCAAAAACTACCGTCCCCTCCGCAGTTGCTCCCTTTCCCTGAGCCCCACAGACGGAGAGAGGGCTGCGAGGGCATACAGCAGACCCACTTCCGCCAGAGCAGCTCCCTTGGATTGATTGTTTAGGAATGTGCTTGTTAACTCATTATAACCCATTGTCCTATATAGAACTGAAAACTCGGGACTTAATGGGATTTATTAATGAGCTGGAGGTGAAGTTCAGTGGTATGAGCGAGGCCCTAGTCTCGAGCCCCAGCAAGGCCAAAAATGTTAAAAATGTTTTACTCGGTAAGAATTTTCTCGGGTCTGGGGATATAGCTCAGTTGGTAGAGTGCCTGCACAAGGCCCTGGGTTCAGTCCCCAGCACCGCAAAAAAAAAAGAAAAAGAAAAAAAGGAATTTTCTCTTAACAGAAGAAACAACTACAGTAAAAGAAGTTAATTTTAAAATAAAGCAATTAATTTAAAAACAAGTTGTGAAACAAAAACTAAAAAATAAAGTCTATTAAAAATTATTAACGGGGGCTAGGGATATAGCTCAGTTGGTAGAGTGCCTACCCTGCAAGCATAAGGCCCTGGGTTCAATCCTCAGCACCGCAAATAAATAAATAAATAATTAACAAGGGGGCTGGGTGTGGCTCATTGATAGAGTACTTGCCTAGTATGCTTAAGGTCCTGCATTAGATCCCTAGCACCTGGGGGGGGGGGGAGGGGAATAAATAAATAGCAAAACAAAGCCTTTATGCAGAGGTTTTCTAAGTGTTGTCGGTCCTTCCAGGAGGTATAGAGTGGGGGTCCAGACCAGGGTTTTTCCCTGAGGAGTTTAAAGAATAAAGGGAAGGTAGGTGGAGGAGCTTGGGGGGTGTGGGTGGAATCTCAGCTCCAACATTCAACTCCCAGACTTTAGGTAGGATCCCAGCAGCTGAGACTTCAGCCTTCCCTCATCTCTAAATGAGCAAATGCTGAGAAGATAAGCTGGGTTTTGCAGTCACCAGTCAAGAACACAAATAGATTTCAAGATGATAATTATCATGCTGGGACACCAGCCCCCAAAAGTGTTCTAGAAGAAAAATTTCCCACTGAGGGTTTGGAGAGGAAACTGAGTGCTGAAGGACCAGGCAGGTCATCAAAGAGAGGAATTGGAAAGCCTGGAGAGGGCCCAGGCAGAAGGGACAAAGGTCCCAGATACAGCCTGACGCCATTTCCTTTAGCTCACACATTACTTTCTTAAATCTTAAAATTGTATTCAATTGCAAACCTTTTTTTCTTTTTTTTGGTACTGGGGGTTTATCCCAGGGACCCTCTACCACTGAGCTACATCAAGACAGGGTCTCACTAAGTTGCCCAGGCTAGCCACGAACTTCCGGTCTTCCTGCCTCAGCCTCCCAAATTGCTGTGATTATGTGTATGCGCCACCACACTTTGTTCTGTTGCAAGCATATTACATTTGGGAGATTTTTTATAAAAGTCCAGATTTCCAGTTCTCTTGAAAAGTCAGAGGCTGTGGGAGCACCAAACAGGCCTGGGTTCTGAACATGCCCTCACTCTGACCATTGCACTCCACCTTCTTGGCCTCTGTGACATTTGATTCATCATCCACCCACACACACCAGCTTTAGCCTGGACTGAATGAAATGCAAGGTCCCGGGCATGGCAAATACAACCAGGAGTCAAGTCCTACCATTTCAGGGTGACTAGTAGATGGTTTCATTTGGGTTGCCCTATTAGGGCAGGAGTGAGACACCTGATTTGTGATGCTGATAGAAATAGGATGCAGAGACTAGTCCAAAGAAAGAAAGCACTCCAGAGGGCCTGTGCAATGCCATGTAGGTCCCTTAGTGCACAGGGAAAAGTTGGTGGAAGTGGGTAGTGGAGAGAAAAGGGTAAATCATGGCACCAATTCTGATCTGTTTCCAATAATACCTTCTTTACAGCAGAGATGGCAAACTCTTATGGCTGAGGAGCAGGGGTTTTTGTTTGTTTTCCTGTGCCTATGGCAGACATGATTATTCAATCACAGTCCACTCCACCTCTGAGTCCAGATGCAATTTCAAAACCCTCTACTCCATATACAACTCCAGGCTGTCACTATGGATTGATTAGAACCTTCTCTCTCTGGGTTGTATTGCCTCTCTTCCCTCTGACAACCTAGAGCATGTGTGGGCCCTTCATTCATTCATTCACAAATATTTCTTAAATTTAAATTCTTAAATTCCTAAACAGATAAGGACTATTCTAGGTGCTGAGGATACAGAACAAACCAGACATATTTCTCTCTTTTTAAATATTTTTTAGTTGTAGATGAACCCAAGGCCTATTTTTTTTTTTTTATTTATATGCAGTGCTGAGGACCAAACCCAGTGCCTCACATGTGCTAGGCAAGCGCTCTACCACTGAGCCACAACTCCAGCCCCCATACTTCCTTTTAATGCACAGAAATAATAACTTTACTTTTAACAGTGATAATAAAGGTTAGTATTTAGAGAACACCAAGTAAATTCTATACACATAAATTACTTAAATCATTTAATCTTCTCAACAGCTTTACCCACTGAGATCTATTGTGATCACATTCAGAGAGATAAATATTTTGCTCAAGGTCACATAGCTAGTAAATAGCAAAGGTAGAACTGGAACCCAAACAGTAGAGGGACAAAGTTGGAAAGAAAGACAGGCTGGAACCTGTAGGGGTCTATGCGAGTCGCATTAAGGAATGCTGCTCCCAACCATGGGCAGCTTTGTGTTGTTAACTCTCCTGTGTTTTGTGTAAAGAATAGGTCCTCAAAGTCAGCATGTTAATATTTTTGTATCCTCCAGAGAACACAGCACAGGGCACAGGTCACGGTTCATGGGTAGACTGATCAATGGCCAATTCATCGCTTGACTGATTGACAACAGGGCACCAAGAGAGTAAGAGACACAGTTCAAGATGAAAAATGAATCTTTGCCACTTTATGTCCACTAGGATAGCTAAAAAATGAACAGTGACATCAACAACATCAAAAATAAATGCTAAGCTAGATACGGTGGTGCATATCTGTAATCCCAGCAGTTCGGGAGGCTGAGGCAGGAAGATCGCCAGCCTCAGCAATTTAGCCAGACCCTAATAAGAAACACTGTCTCAAAACAAAAAATAAAACGGGCTGATAATGTAGCTCAGTTGTTAAGCACTCCTGGGTTCAACTCCTGATACCAAAAATTAATTAAAAATTAAATTAATTTTAAAATAATAATAAAAATAAATCCTAAAAAGTGTTAGCAAGTGTGTGGAGAAGTTCAAACCCTCATTCATGGCTAGTGAGATTGAAAAATGGTACAGTCTAATTGGAAATCAGCCTGCCAGTTCCTCAGAAAGTTAAACACTGCATTAGCATATGACCCAGGAATTCCACTTCCAAGTTTATACCTAAAAGAATTGAAACATATACACACATAAAATCAAGTACAAGAATGTTTAGAGCAGCATTATTCATAATAAACAAACTAGGGCAATAATCTCAAAGTCCATCAACTAATGAATGGATAATGGAATGTGGCATATTCATACAATGGATTTACCCAACCAAAAAAAGGAACGATGTACTGGCTTATCCTACGACAGGGATAAACTTTGAAGACACACTACGTCTGAAGTGAACTTTACCCATGCTTTCCTTTAGGGGAGTCATTTTTTTTTTAATTGAATGTTAGGGGCTCATTCTATAAAAGCAAATGACCTTTTGGATAATAAATATGTTGTCAATGCTTTCTCTACTTTGATATGTGTTGTTAACTTTATGTTTTCTGCACAGGAATTTTTAATTTTAGCCAAATTATGTCAACTTTTTCCTCGGCAGGATCTTTTGCAGTATGCTTAGTTTGGAAAATCATTAACAAAGCCAAAAGCATTGCATTGTGTTTAGATTTCAAGAAAAATTACCAGGAAGTACTTTTTCCTTTTAAATCTGAGGCCCAAGAAAACAATTAAGTACCATGACAAAACATTCAGCTTTCAGTCTTTAAATGCCATGCCTCTTTCAGAATGCATAATAAGTGGTATGCTTATTATGCACACTTTTAAAATGTTCATCAATTCTAATGCACACTTTTAAAATATTCATTAATTCTTCACCCTGAGCATTGGATCAGATGTAACTTGTACAATGTTCAAAGCTAACACAGACAAGGCTTTACCTAATGTGGACAAGAGGAGCAAATGACTCGGCTCCACCCTCATGCAGAGACATAAAAAGCAAAAAACAGCCACCACAGAACTGTGTTGGCTTAGCTGGGTACAGTGGTGCAACCTGTAATCCCAGAGGCTTGGGAGGCTGAGGCAGGAGGGTGGCAAGTCCAAAACTAGTCTTAGCAATTTAGTGAGGCCCTATGCAACTTAGCAAGACCCTATCTCTAAATAAAATATAAGAAAAGTTGAGGGGAGGCTGGGGATGTGGCTCAATGGTGACACAACTCTGGGTTCAATCCCTGGTTCCAAAAATAAAGCTTTATTGAAGAACTGTATTGAAAGAACAATACAGTTTGAAGAACTTTTATTGAAGAACTTTATTGAAGAACTGTATCCAAACTTAGGAAACTTTCTCTTAGAAAAAAAGGGACAAAATATTTATGTTTTGCTTCCCCCACGAGGTAGAGCTCCCTCTTTCCTCAAAGAAACAGCCCTTGATTTTCTTAAACCTTTCCTCTGATGGCCTCACTTCCCCCAGTTCCCAGTCCTAGGGATGGAACCCAGGGTCTCACACATGCTAGGCATTCCCAGCCTTTTGTTTTTTGAGAGTTTTGCTAATTGCCCAGGCTGGCCTGAACTTGCAATCCTCCTGCCTCAGCCTCCTGGGTAGCTGGGACTACAGGTATGTGCCACTATGTCCAGCCCTGATGGCATCATTTATTTTATTTACTCATCTACATTGCACAACTTGGGCACTGATTCACCCCAGACAACTTGCTTGTATAGAGAAAACATTTCCCTTATTCCCGATCTTCAAGTCAAAAGTACAGCAATAATAGGAGGAAAGAGAAAGGACAGAGGAAATGTCAAAGCAGACAGATGACTTTGTTTGTGGAGGCTCAGTCACCTCAAGCCACTCACTTGATAGGTACTCTGTTACTTTACCCTCTCTATATTCCCTGAGATTCCTCTCCAGAACCAAGAACCCTCCACCTCTGTGACATCCCCTTGGTTGCTAAGTTCCACTTGCACTGGAGGGCCTTTGTAGAAACCCTGGGCCAAAGAACCCCAAGAAGGAAGCCATAGTGCTACAGAAGAGAAGAGGAGAGGAAAGAGGTGTTGGAGATGCTGCGGGTTTTTGTGGGGTCAGCCAAGATCGAACCACCCCTAACCCCCCCACCCAGACCCTGCCTAACCATCTACTTCAGAGGTGAGAGCCAGGGTCTGGGGGGAAGAGGCACCCCTAGAGGCAACATGTGTTCAGTGAAGAAAATACATTTATTGGTGTCCTAGTATGTAAAAGGTATGCTGTGTGACCCAATGATGAAATGGATGCTGTCCAGTACCTTCAAAAGCTGTCATTTAAGGGCTAGGGATGTAGTTCAGTGGTAGAGCTCTTGCCTAGTAAACACAGTACCCTGGGTTTGATCTGTAGCACCGAAAAAAAATAATAAAGCAGCTTGGTAGGCTGAGGCAGGGAGGTCGGAAGTTCAAAGCTAGCCTCAGCAACTTAGCAAGTCCCAGTCTCAAAATAAAAAATAATAAAATCAGCCAGAATAATGAGAAATTATACTCCATCTATATGTATGATGTATCAAAGTGCATTATATTATCATGTATAACTAATTAGAACAAAAAAAATTAAATAAAAAATAATAAAATAAAAAAGTGCTAGGGATGTTGCTCAGTGGTTAAGCACCCTGGGTTCAATCCTCAGTACAAAAACCAAAAACAAAACAAAAAAAAAAAAACAACCAAACCAAAAAACCCTATCACCTATATTGCTATTATTTCCTTCATTAAGACTTCTCTACCTATTTTTTCCAGGGAATGGTAATGGGAAAGGAAGAGGAATAATACTTTTCAACTTCCTTCCAAGAATTAGGGCTGTGCCATAAACTGAGGTTTAAAGAAAGGAAGATAACCTGAGTGGGATGTGACAGGCCTATAATCCCAGCTACTTAGGAGGCTGAGGCAGGAGGATTGTAAGTTCAAAGCCAACCTCAGCAATTAAGCAAGTTTCTAAGCAATTTAGCGAGACTATCTCAAAATAAAAAAATAAAAAGGTCTAGGATTGAACCCAGTGGCACTTAACCACTGAGCCACATCCCCAGCCCGTTTTATTCTCTATTTTTGAGACAGGGTCTCAGTTGCTTAGGGCCTTGCTAAGTTGCTGAAGCTGGTTTTGAACGAGAGATCCTCCTGCCTCAGCCTCCTGAACTGCTTGGATTACGGGCATGTGCCACCGTGTCCAGCCCTATTTATGTTTGATGTTTTTGTTTTGTTTTGTTTTGTTTTGTTTTGGGTACCAGGGATTGAACCCAGGGGCATTTAACTGCTGAATCACATCCCCTGCTCTTTTTATATTTTATTTAAAGACAGGCCTCACTAAGTTACTAAGGGCCTTGCTAAATTGTCGAGGGTGGCCTTGAATTTATGATCCTCCTGCCTCAGCCTCGTGAGTCACTGGGATTACAGGCGTGGGACACCACATCTGGCTATGTTTGATGTTGTATTCCTTTCATCCTGTCCTTCCCAGCATCTTCCCCATAACCCCCACTTCCCTGTACCCCTGGCTCATAGAAATAAACACACACACACACACACACACACACACACACAAAAACGTATTCATATTCTTTCCCTGAGAAGAAGCTCAAAGTAATTTAGCATTTTAACAATTCTTTTGCAGGACTATGGACTTCTTCAATTAAGGACATTTTGGGAGCCGGGCGTGGTGGCGCATGCCTGTAATCCCAGCACTTGGGAGGCTGAGGCAGGAGGATCGTGAGTTCAAAACCAGCCTCAGCAAAAGAGAGGCCCTAAGCAACTCAGTGAGACCCTGTCTAAAAAAATACAAAATAGGGCTGGGGATGTGGCTCAGTGGTGGAGTTCAATCCCCAGTACCAAAAAAAATAAAATAAAAAAATAAAAGGACATTTTGGGGGAGAGAGGTTTTAGTGGGTGGAGAGCTTTCTGTCCATTACAAATGTCTCAGGATGTCTTAGGGTCCTCTTGTCTTTACCCTGATGTTAAATGAACCTTGAATCTCAGTGCTTAACCAAAAGAGTTTACCTCTTACACCAAGTCCTGCATGGATGGTGCTGATCAGGGGGTTCTCTCACATGGCAGACCTGGTGGGGATCAGCTGCTTGCCCTTCATGGGTGTGATGTCATCTCTGCCAGTAGGTCATGAGGGTGGCCATCGGGCAAGGGGGCGAAGAGAATGGAGACTCACATGGAGATTTCAGGAGCCTGGCAGTGGCAAATATGCTCCTGTACTCATTGACGGAATGAGTCACATAGGCCCACTTGACCATGAGACGCTGGGAACGATGTACCTGGGAAGAAAATGAAATGAACACAGCATTATCTGTCATGTGAGGTGATAAAAAGTGACATATGGCCGGGCGTGGTGGCTCACGCCTGTAATCCAAGCAACTTGGGAGGCTGAGGCAGAAGGATCGCGAGTTCAAAGCCAGCCTCAGCAACTTAGTGAGGCCCTAAGCAACTCAGTGAGACCCTGTCTCTAAATAAAATACAATATAGGGCTGGGGATGTGGCTCAGTGGCCGGGTGTCCCTGAGTTCAATCCCTGGTTCCAAAAAAAAAAAAAAAAAAGTGAGATATTTCTTAAAAAAAAAGTCAATGCCATCTCACACCTACCAAAGTAGATGAGAAAAGTCCTTACAATGTATTATGACTCTTGACCCCACTCAAGCCCAGACATTGAAATATTTCCTACCACCAATGCTGGCCCCTTGGTGTCTCTGCAGATATGAAGAAGAGAACTCATGTGGCAGAAGGGAATGACCCCATATGGAATGAGGTAGACACACAGGGCAAGCCCAGAAGAGGAATCAACAACCCCAATAGCAAGGGAGCAATGGTGGGGTCCAGGCAGGTGCCCAGAGGCCTGGGGAGCAGACAGGGAGCCTCACCCACTTTCTGGAGGCTAAGGCATTTCCAATCTGACAAGGTCACTTTCCCATGGCTTTCTTAGTACTTCTTCCCAACTCTGGGATGTACCACAGTATGGCCCATCCACTAATCCAACCAGGCCACCTTAATAATCTAGAAGCCTGAAGCAGAGACAAGGATCCTCCCTTTTCCTCTTTCATTCATTCATGCTGCCCCACCCTCAAGCCCCTTAACTCCTAACACACCTTTTCAGTTCAAGTCAAGGAACCCAGATGGGATACCCCATGCCTTGGGCAAGATAGCAAATGCCATCTCAGGAAATTAGACATGAGGGAAGCTCCTGAGTTTTAGGAAAACATGATGCCAGCCCCTGCCCCAGCCTTTCCTGACTTCCTGTGATGGGAGGGTGAAGAAAGGATGGTGACTTCTCCATGCCCCCCACAGACCCTAATATGGTACCTCTGGAACCGTCCCCTGGAAAAAGACTCCTTCCTGCAAGTCATCCTTCGGGACATGAGTCCATCAAAGAAAGAAAGGTGAGGCCAAGAGAGATAGGGGAGCCTGACTCCCTGACCAAAGCAGCAGCAGATCCATCTCTTATCTCTCACAACTCATTCAGATGCAAGGATAGAGCTCACTTCAGCCAATCAAGGAGGAAAAGGGGTGGGGACTGGAGAGCTGTTAGTTCAAGTTGGCTAAAATAGGAACTTGGGCTTCCAGCTGCAGCTCTGGCCTTCTGAAGCCACAGATCTCAACTTCCTACTTCTCTCTCGCTGATTCCTGACTTCAAAGCCCCACATCATGGCCCTATCTAATGCCCAACTGAGACTAACATCCCCTTGGGAGTGAAGCTATTCCAGTTCAGAGAATGATTGGCTCAGTTTTGGTCAGGTGCCCACTCTTGGTCCAATCAGTAGTTACTTGCCTTGGGAGCCTCAAGTTCTCCTCAGAGTGGAGAACCCTGCGCCCTCTGGTAGATCCTCTGCTTCCCTGGGTGGTTCTTCAGCCCCTGAGAGAAAACCATCCCAGCTAAGGCCATTCCTGGGATAGAGGAGGAGACCCTTTCCCCTGGCTTGGATTTCACACCTGCTCCTTGCCTCCCTAGGTTCATTGGCATGGCCACGGTACTGCTCAAGTCATTGGAGAAAAAATCAGGTGAAATCCTTTTCTTGAAGGATCTGATGCTGCTCAACCATTCCATGGAGCCCACAGAAGTGAGTCAAGCCCAGGAAGACCAAGGCAGGGCAGCTTGGGGAATAAGAACAGCTGGTAGAGCTGAGCTTCTGCACTGGGGCAGGGAGGCCCTGTGCCCCACCTGGGGTAGGGTAGCAGTCCAGTGCCATTGTCTCCCAATTCCCCCACCCTGCCATGCACCTGGCATCCATCCATCCATCTATTGAGAAAGATCAATTGACCTTCCGAAGAGTCAGCACTGGGATGCAAAATTGAGTTTTAGCAGACACTTGAAGGTAGGCAAGGGAATGGGAAAGCTTTTTAGGGGAGGAATGACAGACTTTGAGCATGCCTGAGTGAAGATGTTGCATGGGAAGCCGGAGACAGGCTAACTAGACTCCCAGCATCCTGTGTGATTGGTTCCAGTGCTATTTCTCTACATGGTCCTAAGATGCAAATGGGGACAAAAATTAGGGCTGCTGTCAGGTTGGTATTCACCAAGTCCTGGCCATTTGAGGCTGATGGGCATTGTCTGGCTTCCTGGACTCTTGTTAGAGATAGTGGTCTGACTTCCCCCGAGTCTAACTTCCCAAGGCTGGTTCCTGGGCTAGTTACTCTAGATAATGGATTGGCTTCCTGGGCACGTAGCTGCAGATCATGGTCAGCATTCTACTTTTCTGTGTGGGGTGGCCTCATTCATTTGTATATTCAGTCTCTCAGGAGGGCCTGCCTTTTCCCAGTGGGCAGGAAAAGAAGGCAACCCCAGGCAGGAGCCTTAGTGCTTGGAGAAGAGGCAGGTTCCTGGAGGGTGGGCTGCCTGTGCTTCTGGCACACGGTGTGGGGATGAAGGTGAGGTGGCAGAGCTGAGGCAGCAGGTGGTCAAGTTAAAGGGCCCTGTGGTCTGCGCTGCTAAGTGGCAGCTTTCCTCTGATGGTTCAGGGCCCTTGGGGATGCATAGGGAGCGATCCTGGTGTGAAGCTGGTTGGGTGGTGAGGACCTCTGGAGGCAGGAAGTCAGTTAGGAGGTCTTTGAGGAGGTCAGAGATGTTAAACGAGGGGGAGAGATGGCTCCCGATGGGTGTCCCCTTACCCCTTCCTCTCCTCACCACCCTCTTGCTGCCATCTTCTGCCACTGCCACCACTGTGTGGCTCCTTTATTTTCCCGGTGTCCTCTACTGTAACCCATTGCTCTCCCCTCTTTGGTTTATGACTTCCCTGCACCCCAGTTGTGCATGGTGTAACCCCACGTCATGGGCTTCGTCACTCCCCTCCAGAGGATTGCTGTGAACCCAGCCATTCTGGGAGGGGTTCCGGTGCTGTGACTTTGCCAAGGATTCCAGGGTCTGGCTGACAAATCCCCTGCCTTTGCTTTGCAGTGTACTGTCAATCTACAGGTGTTCCATATGACCCAAGAGAACTATGAGAGGACAGGTTTGTCCTTCCCTGGGGCTTCTCCAAGTATAGCTCAATGGGCTCTTTGGAACCTTTGACACCCAGCCCTTGAGGCTTTCAGAAGGACTGTGATCAGGTTAGGGTCCCTGGAAGAAACACAGATCTAGTGGCCAGGTCCCCAGAGGTCTGGCTAAGGCCAGCTGTCTTCTGGTGTGTCCACTCATCATCTCCAAAGGCCCAGCCTTCAGTGGGCACAGGGGGAGACAGGATGGCCATTTCCAAGAGCCCCCAATGTGAAGAGTTGGGTCCAGGGATCCATAGTTAACTGAGGGTGGGAGGGGTCCCTGGGAATGTTCTGGGGAGGACATATGCCCCTATCAGGGCCTCTTGGCAGTGTTTCTGGTCAGTGGCTGGTCATGGGGGGCAGAGTGATAAAGCAGGGAATACCTCCATGCCCCCTGAGCTCCAGCCTCCACGCCCTCCCTGGGCTGCTTCTCCAGACAAGGAAGACCTCCTCGGCATAACTGTGAAAGAGGCGGCTCGTCAGAAACTGATGGTTCCCGGCACCACCATGCCCGGGCCCCTGTCTGCAAAGCCCCAGCACTTTCAGGTGAGGCCTCTCCAGATTGAAAGTCCATGTGACCCACCTGACATCTTCAATGTGCTCCTCAGTCAGCTCCTCCCCTCCACAAGGTCACAGTCAGATCCAGCTTCAGGTCCTCAGATCGTCCTCGAATCCCCTGCTCCTCCAGGGGCTATTCTGGGGAATGTGCACCTGTGGCTGGGGCTGGAGAGAGTCTGGTGAGGTGGTAGGAGGGGCCCAGTGTGCACCTGCAGACCCCTGTAGATGATGGGGGAAGCAGAAGGCATGGACCCACCCTTCTAAGTCCTTGGATTGTTGGCTAAACAAGCTAGGCTTCTACAAGGTCAAATTGAACTGTGTGGGAGAGGCTGAGGAAGGTGTGAGGGGGCCCAGGGGAAGGGCCACAGATTTCATGTGAATTCCAGAAGCCCATCCTAAGTCTTATCAACTTCCCTCAGATCCCTAACCTGTGGCCTAACATTGCTGCCAGCTTCCCAGCAGGCCACCTAGCCAGGTGTGGTGGTACATGCCTGTAATCCCAGCAACTGTGGAGGCTGAGACAGGAGGGTTCCAAGTTCAAAGCCAGCCTCAGCAAAAGAGAGGCATTAAGCAACTCAGTGTAATCCTATCTCTAAATAAAATACAATATAGGGCTGGGGATGTGGCTCAGGGGTTGAGTGCCCCTGAGTCCAATCCCCAGTACCAAAAAAAAAAAAAAAAAAAGAGAAGCAGGTCAGCAGGACACCTGACCAGAAGGCAAAGTCAGCCTTGACTTCCCCTCTTCCTGCATCCAGTCAATGACCAAATCCTAGCTCTTCCTATCAACAACTGCCCCACTTCTCCCTCTCCATGCCCATTCCCTGCCCAAGGCCACCACTGTCACTTCCCTCGACCACACTGACAGATGGCCTCCTCCTGAACTCCCAGACACAGCTCTCTCCTGGCCGTTCTTTACTTTGAGTCCAGCACCTTGCACTTGCTAGGAAAGTGCTCTACCCTAAGCTGCACCCCTAACCCTCCCCATCTATTTTTTAGGTAAAATGGTCTTTCAAAGATGTCCAATCATTCTGTTCTACACCTGCTTTAAAAAATCCCAGTGTCCTGGGACAAAATCTAGCTCCTAACAGTGGCAGCGCAGGACCTTGCTAACCCAAGGTTGCTTCTAGTCCAGCTGCTCCTAACCTTTCCCCATGGAGTCTCTTACAACTGAAAGAACAGTACCCATAGGAAAAGGGGAGCCTGGACCCCCAGTGTCTCCTGTGTGCTTTCCTCTATAGGTTCGGGTGAAGGTGTTTGAAGGGCGACAGCTCATGGGCAACAACATCAAGGCCATAGTGAAGGTGTCTATTGGGGGCCACCAGCATAACACACGGATCAAGATGGGAACCAACCCCTTCTTCAACGAGGTAGGCTGAATGGGGCAGGTAGGCAAGTGGGCCAGGCAGAAGGTGGATGTTTCCACAGGCAGCCAGCATGCTTGCTTCTTACCTAAAGTGTCTTCAAGTAGTTCTCCTACAAGCATTTACTGAGCACCTTCTGAGTGCTAGGCACTGTGCTTGGCACTAGGAATACAGAACACCATCATTTGGAGCCTCACATTTGAGGACCTGGTGGTCTGGTGGGAGCGGGCACAGCACTTGAACCCAAAAGTAATTACATCAGGGAGAACGAGGGCTGGCAGGTCTGGGAGCACTGTTAATGGAGCCAGGAAAAGGAAGGTCCAGACCATGTCGCTGCTGGATCCCCAGCATCCAGTTTGCAGCATCATGTCTGACTGATAGAAGGTGCTTTGTAAACACTTGTTAAATTCATTGGTGAATAGATGAACAAATAAAAGACAACAGGACAATGGAAGATGGGAGGAGTGAGCAAGAAGTGAGGCTGGGGCAGCAGCAGAGAGGACTCAGACAAGGCTCCATAAACCTTGAAGGAAGAGTCTACCAGGAAAGATGAAGGAAAGATGGACAGGAGGGAGGACAGGAGGGAGGAGATGAGTCAGGAGAAAGGAACGGTGTTTTCATAGGCCTGGAAGCAAGAAGCAGCTTCATTTGTTGGTAGAACTGTAAATATGGGGATGGCTGGAGGGGAGTCTACAAAATATGATGAAGTCCTCTCATGGAGAGCTCTTGGGACCCATGGGGGACTTAAGCAGGGGAGTGTCAGGAGAAAGGAGATTCTGGCTACTGTAGGGAGAGGGGTTGGAGTGGATTGGCAGGGCAATGTAGGAGATGAAGGCTTTTCATCACTGTGACCAGAATATCTGTTATGGTTTGAATGTGAGGTGTCCCCCAAAATCTCATGTGGGATATGATGCAAGAAGGTTTAAAGGAGAAAAGGAGAAATGATTGAATTATAGAGTCTTAACCCAACCAGTGAATGAATCTCCAGTGGGATCAGCAGAGTGGTAACTGAAGGCAGGTACAGTGCAGCTGGAGGAGGTGGGCATTGGGGATGTGGCTTTGGGGTATACATTTTGTATCTGGCCAGTGGAATCTCTCTCTGCTTTCTGATCATCATGTGAGCTGCCTCCCTCCACCACATTCTTCCACCATGATGTTCTGCCTCACCTCAAGCCTTGAGGAATGGAGACTGCTGTCTATGGAATGGGACCCTTGAAACCGTGAGCCCCAAAATAAACTTTTCCTCCACTATAATTGTTCTGGTCAGGTCTTTTAGTCACAACAGTGAAAAAGCTGACTAAAACAACACTCAAGAACAACTTAGAGGAAGAAAAGAGTATTTTGGTTCACAGTAGAAGAGGGGACCACTTTCACAGGCTAGCACTTTAGTCCAGGGTGGGCCAACTCCATTGCCCAAGATGAGGCAGAATATCATGGTAGATCTGTGTAGTGAAGGAGCACTGCTCCATTCATAGTGGCCAGGAAGCAGAGAGAGCACCCCAGGGAAGAACAATCCTTCCTGGGCATACCCCTGTGACCCACCTCCTCCAGACCCACCCCACCAGCCTAAAAGACCACCCAATTAGACCATTCAAACTAGGATAGACTGATTAGGTTGCAGTTGTCACAATCCAATCTTTCAACACTGAATATTACTGCATTAACACAGGAGCTTTTGGGGGACACAACATTGGGGCAGCTAGCTGGTTAGGTTCTGCAGGGACCCCCTCCCCCTCCCCTTTGCCTGGATAGGAAGCCCTCTGAGAGCCCAGGAATCCTGTGTTACTGGAGGAATATGAGGGTGGTCTTAAACTGAAAGTCATTGAAATGCCCAAAGTTGGGGGGAGAAGCACAGTATTCTGAGGTTTCAGGTTTATTGGGTCCTTGAGGAAATGGTGGGAGAAACATGGGTCCACCTCACCCCCCACCAATTCTCTCTGCCTCTCAGATCTTCTTCCAGAATTTCCATGAGATTCCTGCAAAGTTTTTTGATGAGGTCATCTTAATCCAGGTGAGGAACCAAACTGGTCCCCAGCAAAATGGTTCCACATTCTTCTCCTACCTCAGTCCTGAGAAGCACTTCAGCCCCAGCCCCTGCCTTTGGAGCCAGGGTCCCTTGAGATTGTCTTTCTGACCCCAAACAGCCTCTCCACCACCTTCTTCACCACCAGTGGCCCAGATTTCTCATTCATTCATTCATTCATTTAACAAATGTCATGGATGGCCACCAGGCAAGCCTGAGTGGGGACCCTAAGGTGAACAGGGGACCACTTCCATATGCCAGAACTCTCACGTCACCAGAGGCCCCTCAGAGTGGACAACTCCATTCTCCAACTAGAGGGAGCTGCTCCCAGGGCAGAACAAGAGTTTGTCACATACCTGAGGAGAACAAGGAGTCTTCTCCCCTGGAAGCAGTTACAGGTTCTTGGGAATGAGACACAGAAACAACCATGATAATGCAGAAAGTTGGAGCAATCCCTTGCTTTGTGTTGGCCTGGGGCAAGTGAGTTGGCCTCTCTGATCCATGAAATGGAACTAAACATCTGAACCTCATAGGGTTCCTCTGTGAAGAAAATGAGAAAAAAACATGTGTTAAGCACTGGCCATTAGGAATCACTCCATAAATCCCAAGGGACCCTGGATATGTCCTTCCTATTGCTTCCACAAGGAATGGGGGAAATTGAGGCTGTGAATAATTCAGATCTTCCTGGGAACTCTTCCTTGCAGGTGGTGAACTCATCATTGGCAAGATCCAAAGCAGAGATCGGGAGATTCCAAGTGAGCCCAGCATATAAAGTAGCAGACTTGATAAAACAGGTGTACGGACAGTCACTGGGCTCCAGCCCAAGTGTAGGGGAGAGGAAGGATCCAGTCTTGGATCCACCTACCAACTAGGTGGTCTTGAACAAATTACTCTGGGCCTCTACTTCCTTGTCTGTAAAATGGGAATAATAATAAATGCAACCTGCAGGGTCATTGTGAGGATTAAAGTATGTAGCAGTTAGGGAAGTACTGGGCACCATCGTGAATTACCCAAATCCATGATACTGTGCACACGTGTCAAATCTCTGCTTCTAGGCAATGGGAGTGGAGGAAACAAAAAAGCCACTATTAAGTGTTGCAGAAACCCAAAGAAAGATTGCTGCCTGTAAGGACAGAGTAAAACAATTTAATTTGAAAAGACACAGCTGAGCGAGAAGAAGTTTACATACACAGTCAGAGAGGGTTGAACTAAGAGTCTCAAAATCCAGGAATATCAGGAAAAGGTTGGTTGCTAGCTTAAATACACAATGCCTGGTTACATTTGAATCTTAGATAAACAACAGATACTACTTAGATCTGTCAAAGGACAAAGTGACAATTTAGTGATTTTAATAGGCTTTATTTTGAGATTCTAGAATGGGGTGATACTTGATTGCATAAAACAGAATAACAGGCTGTGCAGAAGAAGTTGGTTTTATGGACAGAGAATGACTGAAAAAAAAAACAGAAATAAGCCAGGCGTGGTGGTGCATGCCTGTAATCCCAGAGACTCACCAGGCTGAGGCAGGTTCAAGGGCAACCTGGGCAATTTAGCAAGACCCTGCCTCAAAACACAGTAGGGCTGGGGAAGAGTATCTGCCTAGCATGCATGAGGCTCTGGGTTCAACTCCTACTACCCACCTCCAAAATAATAAAATAGAAAGGCAGATTGGTCATCACAGAGTTCCTTTTCTTATGAGGTAGGGACACAGAGCAGAACAATAGGAAAATAACTGACTGCTTAACAACAAGTTCCTTTTCGTAAGGATTAAAGCAGAAGGAAGTTCATTGTCGTACAGATGCACCTGGTTGGGGAATTTGGCTCTCATTCTCCCCAGTTGTCTGAAGGTCACATAACAATTTGGTGGAACTTCAGCATGGGTGACTCACTTTGGTATTTAGTCTAGTCTGTTGGGACTCAGTGCAGTAGCTTTGTCTAAAACAACAGACCCCCATAATTTTTATAAACAGTTATGATTCAGTATGTCCCAAATATTGCTTGATTCCACACCAAATATTGCATATGGATACTGAAGTTTTTTTTTTTTTTCAGTACCAGGGATTAAACCCAGGGGCGCTTAACCACTGCATCCCCAGCCTTTTTTATGTTTCATTTAGAGACAGGGTCTCACTATTAGCTTGGGGCCTCGCTAAGTTGCTGAGGCTGGCTTTGAACTTTTGATCCTCCTACCTCAGCCTCCTGAACCTCTGGAATTACTGGCATGTGCCACTGTGCCCAGCCAGAATTCTTTAAAGTTTGTTGAAATTAGGATCCAAACCAGATCCATTCATTGCAGTTAGCAAATATGTAGTTTAGGTTTCTTATTCCATTGGTCCTCCATTTTAAAAATATTTTTTGTAGTTGCAGATGGACAGAATGCCTTTATTTCATTTGTTTTTATGTGGTACTAAGGATCAAACCCAGTGCCTCACATGTGCTCGGCAAGTGCTCTGCCACTGAGCTACAGCCCCAGCCCTCCATTGGTCCCCTTTTAATAATTTTTTTCCTTAACTTGCAATTTATTTGTTAAGAAAACAGTTGTTGAACCTGTTATTCTCCAGTTCGGATTGCATTTCCAGGGGGTCATATCTCATCCCTCTCCCGTTTCCCTGTCCAAAAACTTGATCAGACTTAGAGCAATTATTTGGCAAGGTGACTTCAGCAGGAGGTGCAGAATGTCTGTGGGGCTCCTTTCCTGTCAGTAGCTATTGCTGGTCACTGCTTAGATCTGCTGCTTTATTAGGAATGGCTGAGCCTGTATTTTGCTTTGTTTTGATACAGCTTTATTGGGATACAGTTGCTATACAATGAATTGCACATATTTAAATGTGTAATCTGATATATTTTAAAATAAATACCCATAAAACCATCATCAAAATCAAGATAATAAATATATCTGTCATATATATCATCCCCAAAAAGTTCCCTTCCTCTCACTTCCATCCTACCTCCTTCCATCCCTAGCCAATCACTGATCCTCCTTCTTTTTTCCTTCTTTCTTCTCTTTCTTTCCTTCCTTTCTCTCTTGCTCTCTCTCTCTCCCTCCCCCTCCCTCCTTCCTTCCCTCCCTCCCTCCCTCCCTCCCTTTCCTCAGGATTGAACCCAGAGGTTCTTTACCACTGAGCTATAGCCTCCGGCCCTTTTATTAACTAATTAATTATTGGTTTATTTATTTATTTATTTTTGGGACAGGGTCTCCTAAGTTGCTGAGGCTGGCCTCAAACTTATGATCCTCCTGCCACAGCCTCCCAATTACTAGGACTACAGGCATGTTCCAGCATGCCTGGCACTGATCTACTTTCTATTGCCATAGATTTTTTTCACATTTCCTGGAGTGTCATATAAATGGAATTCTATGGTATCCATTCTTTCTCATCTTGCTTCTTTCACTAAGTACAGTTATTTTGATCTTCATTCCATGTTGCACATAGCAACAGTTCATTCCTTTTTATTGCTGAGTAATAGTCTATTGAATGGACATAACAGTTTGTTTATCCATTCATCTGTTAGCTGTCATTTAGACTGCTTCCGTATCGGGGCTATGACAATGAAGCTACTGTAAACATTTAGATACAAGTCTTAGTCTAGACACATGCCTTCATTTCTCTTGGGTAAAGCCTGTTCCAGTGCAGGCTTCTTCACTGTTTTTAAGACTCTGGCCACTTCTCTCAAACTCAGGATCCTCCTGTGCAGAAGGGAGGTGACAATGGGCCTACCTTCCCAGTTATTGTAAAATTCAGACAAGTTAAGGCAAAGATTGTCAAGCGCCAGTAACAAATATGGTCATGGGGTAGGTGGGTGTGACAGCCTTGACTGGAGGCATGTGTAAGTCAAGTTTCCCTACTATCACAAATCCCTGAGACTGCGTGTGTGCATGTGTGCATGTGCGTGTGTGTGTGTGTGTGTGTGTGTCTGCGCCTGTCCTGTCCTGGGGGAACAGGATGGTCATGGTAGGAGCAGACACTGTGGGTCTCCCTTTCCCTGGCAGAAGACCTGAGGTCTGGCATGATGTAGGCCAGGAGGGGTATGTGTGGCCAGGGGTCATGGATGTACAGAAACAGGGAAAGACTCACTTGGGCTCACAGTCATGGAGGTTTCAGTACATGATTGGCCCTGTTGCTTTGGGTCTTTGGTGACCTGTCATGGCGGAGTACAGGGTGGGGCAAAGTAGCTCACTTCATGGCCAGGGGAGACAGAGGAAGGGGTGAGTCCCACAATCACCCTTTGGGGTCAGGCCCCCACTGACCTCCCTCCAGGTCCCATTTCAGAGTTCTATCCCCTTCCAAGAATACCAAGCTGGGGACTGAGCCTCTTACACATAGGCCTTGGCAGGGGACATGGAAGCTTCAATGTCCAGCAAGACTCTAACACTCACTCCACTCTTGTCTTTTCAGATAGACATTGGGTTTATCTACCATTGTCCAGGTAGGTAACGGTTGTTACCCATCCAGGTGTGTCCTACTGAAAAAATTCAGGCCCGGGTCAAATCACCTCAAAATCCCACCACATGGGGAGAGAGTATGAATGACTTTCTGTGCTTGAAAATATTTTATTGTACTCTATGGTATTTTATCTTTATTTACTTATTTGTTTGTTTATTTATTGGTGCCAGGAATTGAACCCAGTGCTTAACCACTGAGCCACATCCCCAGCCCTATTTTGTATCTTATTTAGAGACAGGGTCTCACTGAGTTGCTTAGGGCCTCACTAAGTTGCTGAGGCTGGCTTTGAACTCTCTATCCTCCTGCCTCTGCCTCCTGAACCACTGGGATTATAGGTGTGCACCACTGCACCCAGCCCTTACTTTATTATAACAGCATCATTTTTCTGAACAACTCAGGGCATCTCTTCAGGTCAAATGCTAACCTTTTATTGCAACCCTGAGTTAGATCTCTATTTTTTTGAGGCCAGTATTGGGTGATTTAAGTTGGTTTTAAAAAATATTTTTTTAATTGACAACTAATACTTGTACATATTTATGGGGTACAAAGTGAAACTTCAACACATGTACACAATGTGTCATGATCAGATCAGGGTAACTGGCATATTCATTACCTCAATCATTTGTGTGTGTTCAACATTCAGAATTCTTGCTATTTTGAAATGGACAATTTATGTATACATATTAGTTCATATATATTAGTTGTAGATGGACACAATGCCTTTATTTTATTTATTTATTTTGATGTGGTTCTGAGGATGCAACCCAGTGCCTTACACATGCTAGGCAAGCGCTCTGCCACTGAGCCACAACCCTGCCCCTGAAATAGACAGTGATGGCCAACCACAGTTACCTACCTTACATGCTCTGGAACATTAGCTTTATTCCCTCCTCTTCAACAGCACCCCTGTATCCAGTGAACATCCTGTCTCCATCCCTCCTCCTCCCCACCCCCAAGCCTCCATAACCACTATTCTGCGGGAGATTGTGTTTGAGTGGTGGTTTCCACCATGACCTGGCCATGACATACTACCAGCTTAAGATTTGGATTTGGGGGTGGGCCAGATGTCTGCCTCCATCCTGTCTGGTTCCAGAGCAGGCCAGTCACAGAAGCAGGTTTCCAGGGTGGACAGGGGTCCCTCTTTCACAGAGGCAATAACTGCAACCCTAGGAGGACACCAGCATCACCTAATGACTGAGGTAGCTCCTGATTTCCTTCACTGTTGAATGGGAACCAGAATGTAAGAGACATGTTTCCTGCCCCCTCTCTCCCAGCAATAGTGACTGGTTTCAGAACGATAGAGACTAGAAGCTGTTCTCCCACGGCCCCTCTGCCTCTCCAGGTCACGCACTCATAAGGAAATGGCTGGGCCTGTGCCATCCAGATAAGTCCAGCAGCGGTGTGAGAGGCTACTTGAAAGTCACCATCTGTGCCCTTGGTGCGGGCGACCAGGCCCCGGTGAGCCTGCCCCACCCCGCCCCAGGAGCATTTTCTGCCCTGGCCTCTTACACATCTGTCCTTCACCTGCTGTGCCACTGTAGGGTGGTCCCAATTCACCTGCACCAAGTGGGAGGCTGGGTGGCCCTGGCTGTGACCTCCCCACAACCCTTACCCTATCTGCTCTCAGGTAGATCAGAAGCTGCCCTATGACACTGACATTCAGGTCTTCAAGTCGACAGCAGTCCCCATCAACATGGCTTACCTACAGTTCTTCATCTACTGTGCAGAGGATCTTCATTACGGTGGGAGCCAGGGTGGCAGGGGAGGGATCCACCTGAGCTTTCCTGCTTGGGAGCCGCCCAGATACTCATGGGGCCTCCTCATTCCTTTTGATACTGACCTAAGATGTGGGGTGGGGGGCTGGGTGAGGTGAAGTCCTCCGAGACTGTCTGCCAAAGGTCACATGGGTACCCCCTTGCACCCTGACCTCCCTTGAAGCCCAGATGCAGACTCACTGTACCTTCTGACCATCCACCCAGACCCATGCCATTATGTGGATGTCACACAGAAGGGGCAGAGTGGTACCTGCAGACAGGACAGCCCAAGGGCTAGCAAACTAAGTTATTGTGGGGGTGGGGGTCAAGTAGTGTGCTATCTTCCCATTTCAAAAAAAAAAAAAGTTGCTGCCATCTCAGAGTCTTTTGATTTCTTATTCATAGAGAAACGAGCAACATTGAATCCTGTGTTGGAGGTGGAACTCATTGGGGAGAAGGTAAGTGTAAAAAGGGTCTCAAACCTAGAGAACATGGCACCTGGGAACAGTGGTGGGCTGGGACCCCAGAAATGGTCTCCCAGCTCATCTACCAAGGAGCAGTGTGAGCCCCTGGGTTGGAGCTGTGGAGGGGTGGAGGCCAGGTCTACTACCCTCTGCTGCCAGGGAGTGCCCAGAGCCCTGCAAGGAGATGATGTCCACAGGAACCAAACATGTGACGCACGAATGAGTAGACAAAATAACAGCCCACAAACAACTGCAGTGTCACTGTCCCCTTGGCCTCAGTTTCCTGATCTGTAAATGAAAAGACCTGGGCAAGAGAACTGCCAACCCTCCAGGAACCTCTGAAAACACAAAGTAGCATTTCCCAAAATGTGCTGGCAGGGGTTAGGTCCTATGTTGCAAGGCACCATGGCACATGCATGGAATCCCAGCAGTTCAGGAGGCTGAGGCAGGAGGATCACAAGTTTGAGGCTAGCCCCAGCAACTTAGCAAAGCCCTAAGCAAAGTAGTAAGACCATGCTTTAAAGTACCCCCTGGGTTCAATCCCTAGTACCAAAAAAAAAATCCTATGTTCAAATTTGGGGAAGGCTAGGTCAAAGTTAAACAGGTTGGTCTCAGAAGTCACAAAACATCATTTCACTTCTATCATTTAAAACTAGTCATTAAATCCATCCCACATGTCAGGAGAGAAGAATTAAGGTCTGCCTTAATTCTTTGGGAGAAGTACCAAAGAGTATGTGTACTTATTTAAAAACTACCACACAGAGTCTTTATTTTCCTATGGTCTGGGTATCCCAGAGCTAGTGAAGAAGTTCTTGGGTGAGAAGTGACACATATTTTGAAAAATGTTTGGTATGTTTGTGTAACTAAGAAGCTTAACAACATCACCTAACACTTGCTTTCATAGATACCATTACCTAGAGTAAGGCTAAGTTTAAATTTTATGTCAAATGATGGTTTCAAGGGTATTCTGCTGTCATCAGCTGTGGGGTGGGCCATTTTTCCGTTGGGATCTTAGAATTTATCTAACATAAACTATGTGTATGGACTCATGGAGTAAAAGTTGTAGCCCTATCTGTACCTATTTGAAAATGAAAGGGCTACGAATGCAACTCAGGGTATGGTACTTACTTAGCCTATGAGGTCCTGTGTTCCTAGCATTGCTTAACAAAGAAAAGCATAAAGGGGAAAAAAGTTCATTGGAAGGCAATTTAAGGAGAAATACTAAGGAATCCAGACCTGGCAAATGCTTTGAGATAAGTAACCAAGGGACTGAAGTTGTAGCTAATGAAAAGTTGTCCAAGGACAACTCTCAAGGACAAGCCTGATCACTTGGTGCCACAGAGTCCACCTGTGGGCTGGACCTGGAGAGCTGGGAAGTGAGGTCAGTAGTGGGAGGAGGGGACAGGTTGGCACTGACCATGCTGTGTTAGTCAACTCTCCCTCACTGTGACAAAGCACCTGAGAGAAACAACATAAAAGAGGAAAGGTTCGTTTTGGCTCATGGTTTCAGAGTTTTCAGTCCATGGTCGGCTGGCTCTGCTGCTCCTGGGCCTGTGGCAAGACAAAACACCATGGTGGGAGCGTGTGGTGAACCAAAGCTGCTCACCTCTTGGTGGCTAAGAAGCAAAGAGAGGAGGAGGGACTGAGGTCCCAGTCTTCCCTTCAAGGACATGCACCGTGACCTCACTTCCTACCATCAGGCTCCACCTCTTAAAGGTCCCATCAGCTCCCAATAGCTCCATCAGCTGGGGACCAAGCCTTTAACATGTGAGTCTTTGGGGGACACTGAGGGTCCAAACCATGACACCTGCTTTGGGATGTTCCCAGCTGAAGACGATTTTGCAGACCCAAACTGACAACCCAATATGGAACCAGATCCTGACCTTCCAGATTCAGGTATGGCTGTTCCATCATGCTTACCCTTGCCCCACAATGGAAGGGAATTTTGGGTGTTCACGTGGGAGTATGGATGGAAGGTGAGGATGGAAGTCCAGTGAGGGGAGTAGGGGGCTCTACCTTAAGAGAGCACAAGGAAGCCCAAGACAGATCAGGGAAAACCTTGACTTATTTATCCAGTAGGAAGCCATGAGTGAACCATGCAACTGAACTTTCCGGAGAATTTAAATATGCCCTGTCACCCACATTAATAAAAGATAAAAACGGGCTGCAATAGTGGATACCTGTGGTGCAGCTTTTCGGGAGGCCGAGGCAAAAGGATTACTTGAGCCTAAGAGTTTGAGACCAGCCAGGGCAACAGAGTGAAACTTCATCTCCTAAACAAAACAAAAAACAAATCACTTTAAATGCTCATCCTAGATTGTAGTATACATTTTCTGCCTTCAAGGCAAAGTGCCCTGAAGATAATTACAGCTCTCTGTAGATGGCTGCGAGCATTGGGGGAGCCTAGTTATTACACTGTATGTGGCACAGGGCTGTTTCCTCTTACACGGAGTGACTCCAGGATGCTCTGCGCTGTGGGATGCTGTAGTCTGATCTCAGTCTTTCAGTCTTCTAGGTCATCTATTAACTGTCGTGGATGACAGCGCTCTTGAAGCCCTGGTGGAGCCTTACTGACCTTTTGACTTGATGCCAACTTCTAAGAGCTGTGTGTAAAATAAGAATTTGCAGTTCTGCGAGACAACTTGAGCTCTCTCATAAGTGCAAGTGCAGAAATTTGTGTCGTATCACTTTGCCTACCCAGAGAGTGCTTAGCTTTCTTATAGCTTTCATTGTGCAATACAAATTTAGCTCCCTTCCTCTTGCCTCTGAACTCCCTCCCTGCTGCTTCTAGAAGCTTCCCCCCAGTTGACCTCCTGGTGAGTCATCATTTTCAACAATTCTTCCTAATTCCTACTGCCTTAGATGATTTTACAGACTCTTAAAGTAGGAGGGGAATTAAGAGGAGGCCTAGTATACCTCACATCCTTGCCAGGGTCCTTTCCCCCTTTCTGTGGCTGTGAGGAGGGTATGCGGCCCAGATTCTCTGCTGATGTTCATATGTTTTCCTTCCAATGTATAAAGGTGGTCAAAGACACCTGGATTTCACTCATGCCCCCAGAACATGGTCTCCAGGGCTGGGCTCATTTGGGGCCATCATCACTGTTTGGAAAGGTAGCAGGCAGATATGAGCCTCATTGTGAAGAAGCAGGGTGACTACACATAGGTGATAGCACCTGAGGTCACCTGGTCAGGGGGAGCAGAGCTGGGGCACTGCTGAAAATGGGCCTGTGGCAATGGCCAGCTTGAGTGCCCAGAGATGGAGGGGAGACAATACTCTTGAATCTAGAGGAGGAACTGGGATAGGGGAAGATTCTTAACAGAGTGGATGAAAAGATGGTTTGGCCATGAACTTGGAAGATTTATAACTTTGGATGCCCTGGATGGCTTATGGCCCCCATCTCTCTCTGCTTCCAGTGTTCTTCCTTAACATGGGCAGTTTTCTCTCTTCTTCCTATGTGCTCAAGTAGAAAGCCCTTTCCTCATTCCTCACTTGGTCCTCAGCCACCAGAGCAGGGGCAGAAAGGATGAAGAGGGTGGAGAACCAGGAGGTTTCCAGCTCTGCTCTGAGGAGGATAAGAGGTCCCATATTAGGGGATTGGGGATCCCACTCAGGGTCTCTAACCCAGCACTCCTGTTTTACACATGTGTTTTTCCCTTATTATTTTCTTTTTAATAATGAGGAAAAAATAACTGAGGAAAATATATGCATAGGAGAGATAAGACTCAGAAGCTAGAATTCAAATCCTGATGCCACTCTTTACTATATGACCTTGAGAAGATCCCTCTGTGTCCCTGGGTCTCATTCCCTATCTGTATATAGGGACAAATCACAGCCCTCATTGAATTATGGCAGTTAAGAGGTCTGAGGCTTCAGCCTCTGCACAAAGCATGAGAACTTCAGGAAACTCAACCCCTTCATGCCTCAGTTTGCCCAAATGAAAAATTTTTTTTGGTACCAGCAATTGAGCCCAGGGGCACTTAACCACTGAGTCACATCCCCAGCCCTCTTTTTGTATTTTATTTAGAGATAGGGTCTTGCTAAGTTGCTTAAGGCCTTGCTAAATTTCTGAAGCTAGCCTGAACTTGTGATCCTCCTGCCTCAGCCTCCCAAACTGCTGGGATTACAGGTGTGCACCACCCAAGCCCAGCTGAAAAAGAGAATATTAATAGCACCTGGTTGTGGGTTGTTGGGAGTTTCACTCAGCTTATTTGTGGAAATGGTTCAGCTGGTAGACAGCAGAAACCCTCCCAGGGTGGTAGCTATTATTATTTATTTACTCTTTGAGGAGATGGTTTGGTGAGCACTCATTTAAACTTTGAAGGGTTGTGCAAGGGTCATAATTCTCAATCAGGCCACAGTGAGGGAGGGCCCAGGTCTCTTGGGTCCTGAAGTTTAAACAAATAGGAAGTCATTTTAAGATCAAGAATGATGATGTGACACAGTCCCAGAGCCTTTCAAGGGGCTCCTGTAAGTCGGGTGCTGGTGAGCCTAAGGCCAAACCTCCATTAGCTCCCTGCTAAATTCAGTTTATCTGGGATTGACTGGCAACTGAGCTGGACATTGCCCCCAGAACTTACCAATCACTCTCAATATGTCTGCAAGGACCAGGCCATCCCAGTGACTCACTGCTCTTTTTCCTTCACCTTGCAGCTGCCCTGCCTCTCCAGCTACATCAAGATCAGAGTCAGGAACTGGTGAGCAGAGGGACTAGAAGTTGAATCACAAAGGGGAGGAAAACACAGGAGCCTGGCCAAGGACTCAGCCCTCGGAGTATGTTTCTCCCTAGCCCCAAGCAGAACTGCTGGGATGACATCGGGACTGCCAGCTTGTGCCTCAATCACATCTCGTCCTCGGGCGAAGAGATCGAAGGCAAGCAAAGTCCCAGACTCAATCTCCCGCATCCTTCCCACCCTGGCCCCACCTGCGCTCACCCTCTCTCCTTCCAGGGATGTACTCTGGCTTCCTGCCTTCCTTTGGCCCCAGCTTCTTGACCCTCCGTGGGGGTAAAAAGGCCCCTTTCAGGATCTACGGTGACACTGTAAGCTCCTCATGTCAGCTTTAGGGGACAGCTCTAAGCAGAGGTAAAATTTATCAGTGTAAAGCAGGAGGCCTAAGAAATGCCTGGGGAGGACTCGGCCCTGATTTCTGACACCACACTCCAGCATAGTACAGGAAGCCTGAACATAAATAGCCATGTGTCTGTGGGACAAAAGCGGTGGCCCCAGAAAGGAACAGATGGGGTGCTGTCGACAGTCACGGAGGAAGGGGCATTGAGACGCGACCTCGGGTAAGAGTTTCGGCAGGAGGAAAGGACTTGGCGCAGATAGACGTGGAAAAGCATAGGGATAAATGCCAGAAACCGAGCTCGAATTAGCTTGAATGAAAAAGTTAGGAGGCTGGGAAGGATTCTGAGTGAGGAGGAGCCTCAGGCGCCCCAGCACAGATGCGGATAAGAAGCTCTTTCTCTCACTCTCTCCTCTGAGCCTCTCCACGCCTCTTTCTCCAGGCCACTTTAGGACTTCGGGCTGGGAACCAGGGAAGCACTCTAATTGGCCTCCCTAGGTCATGAGTGGTCTTCTCGGACCAATCACAGTGGCCAAGGTGGCGGACTGTGCCCTGATTGGCCAACTGTGGAGCGCATGCTCAGTGGTTATCCGTCCCCGTCCAGCTGGATCCTTCAAAGTGGTTGGCTCGTGGTCTGCATGAACAGGAGTAGTTGATGCTAAGGGTGCAGAAAAGGGATTAGGCCCAGAGATTTCCAGCCACACAGGTGTCCTGCGAGTCTGGAATTCTTTCCGGAGTTTCTGGCTGCAGACACCCGGAGGCAGGCAGGCAGGCAGGCAATCACTGGACAACCTTATCTTTGATATGGGGAATTCTGATGATAAGTGCCTGCTCTTTCCCCTCTCACCCCTTCTCTCCATTTTCTTCTCTTTTGCCATAGTGTATTCACGACTCTATTAAGGATGGGTTATCTTACCGAGGCCGAGTCTACCTGGAGTTAGTCACCCAAGTCAAGTCCCATCAAGAAACTTGGATAAAGGATCTCTCCCGTGATGTGATCAGGGTAGAGGTAACTATGGGAAACAGCCTGGGGAAGAGAGCCCCTCCACCCGCTCCAGATCTACTGTGGACCCTAGTTTCTGACCCTGTACCAGCCCCTGACTGAGTGAGCTGTTGGGTGTGTAGAGATGCTTGATCAATCCGCCTTAGTATTTAGTAAGGCCCTGCTGGCACCTTCATGTTTGCAAAATCTCCAATGGTAAGGCTGGTGGAAGGGTGTGGGGGACCCAGTAAAAATAAGGCTTCATTTTAAGAAATGCATAACCTCCTGGAGGAGGAATTTCATTCATGCCTTAGTTTCTCAGGGCTTTGAAAAATAATGTAAAGATTTTAGATTTCTTCCTAAAGCCAGTGAAGGACCACTGAATTGGCAATGGGCACGAGGAGCAGTATTAACAATAGATTGGAAGGGAGTAGGTTGGGGTTACCCAGTAAGGAGAAATGGGAGACAGTCCTGGTAGAGGTGAGTTTGAGAAGAAAGGTTCCAGAGACCCTTTGGAAATGCAATAGTCAGAGCCAGTGACCAATAAGACATAAGAAGTGAGGCTGACACCCTAAGCTCATGTCCATTTTCTGCTTCGATGGACAAGGTAGTCAGGGATGTCAGGCACCAAGGTGGACCCTTGGAAGGAGGAGCAGGTCTGGGGAAGATGACGAATCCTATCTCTGACAGGTGCTTGTGAAGCATCCACATTGCCACGCCTCTTGAGGCTGCTAGCCACCAGGGAGTGTCACCAGGGTTTGCATCTGTGGTCCTGGAATTAATGACCCAGGGAGAGAGGTGAAGTGAAAGGGGAAGAGGTCTGAGTGTGGAGCTTCAGGAGCCATAGGCTAAGAGGCAGGGGGAGGAGGAGTCTGAAGAAGCCCTCTCAGGAGGGGGAAGGGGGTGATCGTGGGTCTCCAATGTGCTTGAGAGATGGTAAGAACTGGAAGGTGTCTGCCAGTTTCTCAGGAAGGCCCTAGTAGCCATTGCTCAGTAGAGATCCTGGGCCACCATAAAGGGAGGGAGAAGTTGGAGACAGGGTGAGGCAACAAGATACTGAGAAATGTGTATGAGAAGTTGAAGGAGATAAGATTGTAGCCAAACAGGCTCAGGTGGGAGAAGAGGAGGGAAAAAGCCAGTGAGCAGATGGGGAATGCAGAAACAGAGCAGAAGTCGGCGACAGAAATGAAAGGGGCTGATGTGGACAGAGGGCCTGGTGGGAATGGACATAATTGGGGGATAGTGAGCAGCTGAGCATGAAGTGGAAAGGTGCTGGTTTTCAGGAGTGTGTGTTCACAACCCCAGCCTGGCCCCCTGCCCACCCTGACCCACTCCTCTGGCGGGGAGGAATTTAGTCAAAAGGGAAGGTGCGCCTCTACTCAGAATGGGGAAGGGCTGACCTGACACAGAGCCTAGCCTGACCAGAGTAGAGGCCCTTTTGCCCAACTTCAGGAGGGGAGGAGACTAGGGCTGGCCAGGGAGGTGGGCCAAGTGACAGAGGTCCTGAAAGGACCCACTCTTGATCAACCAGGTGTGAGATGGGTCTCATTAAAGGCCTGTCTCGCTCTGAAGAGAAGCAAGGATGGCTTTTGAAAGAAACAGGGCATCTCTTCCTCACCTTCAGTATGGCTTTGTTCTCCCCTTTATTTATATACTGGGGATGGGGTGGTTATCGTTTTAGAAACAGCAGAACCGCCAAAAATATGGCCTGTGTGTCGTCTTCTTCTCCTGTACCATGATGCCCAACTTTAAGGACCTGATCCAATTCGAGGTCAGCATCGGCCCCTATGGAAACAAGATGAACCTGAATTACAAGCCTCTAGTGTCAACCACACAGTACAGCCAAGTGATATATGATGGTAACCGTCAGATTATTCTGTAAAGAGTAGAAGGCGGGCGTAGGAGTGCATGGCTGTAATCCCAGCTACTTAGAAGGCTGAGGCAGGAGGATGGCAAGTTCAAGGCTACCGTGGGCAACTACAAGACCCTGTATCAAAATAAAAAATAAAAAGGGGTGAAGGTGCAGCTTAGTGGTAGAGTGCCCTTGGCTCAATCCCTAGTACCAAAAAAAGAAAAAAAGTAGAAAGTGGCAATTTGTCTGCCAGGCCCTGTGCTAGCTCTTCCAAGGATATTAGCTCATAGAACATTCATAGGCATTATTTACCCACATTTTACACATGGGGAAAATGACATTCAGGGAGATGAAGTCACTTGCCAATTGTTTTAGTCAGCTGTTTTGCTGCTGTGACTAAATGATATGACCAGCACAATTATAGAGGAGGGAGGGTTTATTTGAGCTCTCACAATTTCAGAGGTCTAGTCCATAGGAGGCCAGCTCCATTCCTTGATGCTTGAGGTGAAACAGAACATCATGGTGGAAGAGCATGGCAGAGGGAAGCATCTTACATCACAGTGATCAGGAAGCAGAGAGAGACTCCACTCGCCAGATACAAATATATATACCCCATAGCCACACCCCAATTCCCACCTCCTCTAGCCACACCCTATCTGCCTGCAGTTAACACTCAGTTAATCCCATCAGGGATTAATTCACTGATTAGGTTAATACTCTCAAAACCCAATCTTTTCTCCTCTGAGCCTTCTTACATTGCTCACATGTGACCTTTTGGGGGACATCTCTTATCCAAACCATAACACCAATCATTGCATAGCTAGTAGGCAGGGAACCCTAGAGTCAAATCTAGGTCTAGACTTCATGTTCTTCTTCATTTCTTCACACTACTTTCCATATTACAACTTCTAGCCCCATTTCCTCCACTACTCTGGAATTCTATTCCTCCACCCAGTTGCCATCCACCCTCCATCCATCTGTCCACCCAGTGTCCATCCATCCTTTACCCAGCCATTCAACCCCTACCCATCCACTCTCTCAAATACCCCATCAGCCACCAGCCCTTGCTCATCCTATATTGGGCATGATAGAGTGGCACAGATCCTTGGGCCAGCAGCATCAGCATCACCTGGGTACTTGTTAGAAATGCAGATTTTTGACCCTACCCAAGACTACCAGATCAGAAAATCTGGGGATGGGGCCCTACAAGCCATGTTTTAACAAACCGTCTAGGTGATTTGCGTGTGTGCTAAAATTTGAGAACTGTGGCTACCACAAAACTGTCTCCCTTTCAGCTTCATCAGCTCCACCATCTTGTCACCCACTGAGAGACTTTCTGTAGGTCCCAATACTCTTTCTAGTTTGTTTTGTTTTGTTTGGGTACCAGGGATTGAACTCAGAGGCACTTAACACTGAGCCACATCCCCAACCCTTTTTATTTTTTGAGACAAGGTCTCCCTGAGTTGCTTAGGGCCTCGCTAAATTGCTGAGGCTGGCCTCGAACTTGTGATCCTTCTGCCTCAGCCTCCTGGGTTGCTGGGATTGGAGGTGTGCACCACTGCACCCTGTCCCTATCAGTTTTTTAAATAAAAGCTTTACTGAGATAAATGGCCTGGTAGCACTCACCACCCCAGCCCTAGACAACCGCCAATCTAATTCCTGTCTATAGATTTTCCTACTCTGGACATTTCATATCCATGGAATCATACAATATATGGTTCTATATGACTGGTTTCTTATATTTAACATAATGTTCTGCTTGTTTTTTTATATTATGAAATACATATACAAAAAAAGGATATAAAAGTTAATGTGCAGTTTAAAGAATGAGTTCCCATGAACTTACCACCCACCTTAAAATACAGAAATTTGTTAGTGTCTTAGAAGATGCTGAACCATTCACCCCACAAATAACCTGGATCCTCTTAGGTTAATCATCCTTATCTTTCTAATTCTTACCCCCATGTATGAAATCTTAGACAGAATACTGCTTTTCTAATTGCTATAAGTGTATTCTTTCAATCTGTGTTCATCTATTGTACATCTTCTTTCAGCAGTATGTATCTGTGTGGCTGCAGTCCATCTTCATTTCCATATATACTCAGCTGCATGATTAGGCGGCTTATGTAGATATTTGGGTCATTCCTTTTTTGTCTAGTCTAATGATTTTGTGATGAACATTCTTGCACATGTCTCCTGGTCACAAGCACCAGGCTTCCTCTAAATTATATAGCTAGGAGTGGACGAGAATCTCAAAGCAAAAGCGATTATACCAAATTACACTCTCAGCCTGGTATGAGAACTCCTGTCAGGCTACATTCTCACCAGTACTTGGTGTTGCCCGGCCTTTTAATTTTTACCAATCTAGTGAATGAGAACTAGTATCTCACAGGAACTTAATTTGCTTTTTCCTGATTCTAAATGCAGGTTGAGCATTTTCTCATATGAATACAGACACATGATTTTTCCTTGTGTGTAAATGTGCTCATCTCTTGTGCTCATCTCTTTCATCATTTCATTTGGCTGTATTTTCCTTAGTGATTTGTACATTGATCCTCTTGCCAGATATGCTCCATTGAATTCACCACCCAACTGAAAATATAGTAAATTGGTCATTCACTTATTTTTTGTTTTGGTACCAGGGATTGAACCCAGGGATGCTTAACCACTGAGCAACCTCCCCAGCCCTTTTTTTAAATTTCTTTTTTAAGTTTTTTTTTTTAGTTGTAGATGGACACAATACCTTTATTTTATTTATTTATTTTTATGTGGTGCTGAGGATTAAACCCAGTGCCTCATACATGCTAGATGAGTGCTCTACTATTAAACCACAACTCCAGCCCTTTTTATTTTTTATTTAGAGACAAGCTCTCACCAAGTTGCTTAGGACCTTGCTAAGTTGCTGAGGCTGCCCTCAAACTCACAGTCCTCCTGCCTCAGCCTCCTGAGCCAAGGGGATCACAGGCATCTCATTCACATATATCTTTTAGCAAAGGGACTGATCAAGTCTTTTGTCTATCTTTTACCAAGTTGCCTCTTTGTGTGAAACTGCAGGCATCTTCTGTATTTTGGATTCAAGTCCTTCAACAAATATATTCTGCTAATATTTTTCAGTTCCAGGGCCTTTTTAAGATCAGAAGTTTCTATTTTTTCCCCTTTTCTAATTTTTGTTTTTACAGACTGGCATTTTGATTCATTGTACACAAATAGGGTACAACTTTTCATTTCTATGGTTGTACCCAATGTAGATTCACACCATTTGTGAAATCATACATGTACATAGGATAACACTGTCTGTCTCAGTCCACTATCTTTCCTTCCCCCAACCCCTCCCGCCCCATTTCCCTCTACACCATCCAAAGTTCCTCCATTCTTCCCTTGTCCCCCAGCCACGTCCCCTCCAAGTTTCTATTTTTAAAAAAATATTTTTTAGTTGTAGAGGTACACAATGTCTTTATTTACTTATTTATTTTTATGTGGTTTTGAGGATCGAACCCAGTACCTCACATAGGCAAGCACTCTACCACTGAGCTACAACCCCAGCCCCAGAAGTTTCCAATTTTGATTTCAATTTGTGGATTATCTTTTCTTTTATGGTTCATACCTTATATGACCTAAGGAATATTTGTCTTAGACCATGACCCAAGATTATGAAGGTAGTCTCCTGTGTAAATATCATAGTTTTTAGCTCCTTTCTTTAGGCTGATGATTTAATTTGACTTAATTTTTGCATTTGTTATATCTCCAATTAAGCACTTTTTGTTGAAAAATCTATTCATTCTCATGTTGGCACCTTTGTTGAAGATCCATTAACCATAGACTGTGGTCTTCTACAATATCATCTGTTTCATTGATTTATTTGTTGATCCTTGTGCCAATTTAACACTGTCTTTAAAAAAAATTAGTAGATGGACACAATACCTTTATTTTTATTTATTTATTTTTAAAATTTTATTTAGTTTTTTTGCAGGGGCATTCGACCACTGAGCCACATCCCCAGCCCTATTTTGTATTTTATTTAGAGGCAGTGTCTGAGTCGCTTAGCACCTCATTGTTGCCGAGGCTGGCTTTGAACTTGTGATCCTCCTGCCTCAGCCTCCTGGGCTGCTGGGATTATAGGTGTGCACCACCACACCCAGATTTTTCATTTTCTTCATGGTGCCTTTTGCAGTGCAGATATTTGAAATTTGAATCAAATTCAATTTATTTTTTATGGTGTCTAAGAACTCTTTGCCTAACCCAAGATCACAAAGGTTTTCTATTTTTCTTTTTAATAGTTTTAGTTTTTAAATTTAGCTCTATGATTAATTTTTTAAAATTTTTTCTATGATTCACTTTAAATTAATCTCTGTGTAGACATTGGGTTGTTCAAACCCCATTTGTAAAAAAGACAACCCTTTCCCCATGTGAGTTTTCTTAAATTGTATCTTAAAATACTTATTCTGTTCCACTGTTTGTTGTTCTACGCCAAGGGCCCCACTTATGGGTTGGACCGTTCTCCTTGGTTTTCTTCTATGTCTGTCATTTTCTCCCTGATCTTTTTTTTGACTCCTTCCTTCCATTTTATTTTGGTCACTTTCCTGATTTCCTCCCTCATTTCTGTGCCCCTTGCTGAACTGTCTCAAGGTCTAATCTCCCTGGGGCTGCTGCTTTTGTTGTCTTCTCCTCTCTGCGGGTTTTGTTTTTTCTTCTACTTGTTCTCTGCATTCCGCTGGCTCACATCTCCTCCTCTGCATCCTGAGCATATTTTTGCTGGCACTTCCTGTGCTCTGCCTCTCTCCACTACCCCCAGGTGCCTTCTGCAGCCCTTCACCCCTCAGTGCTCCTGGGGCAGCCGTGGCTGCTTTTGGCAGTCCCTACGTGCATTTGAGTCTGCAAATTCTGTCTTTCTCCTTGTTTACTGGAGATGAAGTTATTTTCCTTCTCCATGTTGCTTTTGTAAGCTCTCCAAGAGCAGAAGAGGAAAATTGCCATCTTGTCTCCCATGCTCCTTCTGAGAACCCAGCCTTGGGTCTCTGTCTGCTAATCATTCTGAGGATTCACTCAGTACCAGAGGCTGAAACCAGAGTCTTCCAATAAGTCTGGAAAATCCCAGGATCATTCCTCCTTGTGAATTTCCTCTTCGTCTGGTTTATGTTTCCTTCTGGAATTCATTCGAGGGACCTTTCTCTCTGTCCTCCATGTTTTTAAATGTCTCTTCTACATTTTCCATCTTTTAGGCTCTCTGGGCTACATTCTGGATACTTCTAGATCTTATCAGAAAGATCTTAGGTAATCATTCTGCTTAACATAGCCGGGAAGCTCCTCGCCACATACACTTTATTCTTCTCTATGGCATTTACCACGGTTCTACACACCATGCTAGACATACTGATTTTCTTTTTCAACTTTTTTTTTTCTTCTAAGGGTACTTTACCACTGAGCTATATCCCCAGCCCTTTTTCCTTTTTGTTTTGAGTCAGTGTCCCTAAATGACCTCCAACTTGGGATCCTCCTGCCTTAGCCTCCCAAGCGCCTGGGATTATAGGAGTGTGCCACCATGCCCGGCTGCTTATTGGTTTCTTGGTGTGATGGGTTCACAGATTGAGGTGATGTTGGGTGTGCTATAGCTCACTTGCTGTCCTTGCCATGTAACCTGTGACCCTGTGAATCCAGTTGTCCCCATGCATCTACACTCATCCATGGATTCAACTAACCAGGGATCAGAAATACAAAAGAAAACTACATCTGTACTGAACACATGCAGATGTTTTTTCTTGTCCTTATTCCCTTAACTATACAGGATAACAACTATTTCCATAGCTTTGTTTTCCATAGTCACATGAGGTATCATAAATAATCAAGAGATTATTTCAAGTGTGCAGGAGGATGGGTGTATGCAAACACTGTGCCACTATAGAAGGATGTGAATTTCCCTGGGTTCTGGTATCTGTGGGGTCCTGGAACCAATTCCCTGACGATACTGAGGGGTAATTGTATGCCATGATTGATTTATCCCTCCTGTTGTGGAGAGAGAGTTGGCTGTCTCCAGCTTTGGGCTGTAATAATTGAGCTGCTATGAGGTTTTTCCTACAGGCCCCTCAGTGATGGGGTAGGCCTTTCTGCTGAGTGTTCACCTAGGAGTGGACTTGCCAGATCATGGAGCATGCATGTGGGTTCCGAACTGCTCCTTTTCTTGGAATTTTGTGGGAATTCTTTGAGATCTGTCTAAAGTTTCCTTCTCTGGACAAGATTTTCCTTTGCTTCCTCTAGTTACCTGGTCACTGTCAGGGCCCACTTTGATTTCTTTGCTTCACTTTTGTCTATCTTCTCAGGTAGTAGGGTCTCAGAGCACCCAGCTGTACAAGTGACCTTGGGGAGGATTTTTTTCCCCTCCACCCAGATCCACAGTGAAGACAGGCAGTAGTCTCACTGTCCCCTTCTGTGCACTGGCTCTCTCCCACCCACCAGGGCCTTGAGGATGAAGGTTTGGGAACACTGGTTTTGTTCACTAGGCCTGCTTACAAAGAGCCACCGCCTGGATGGCTTAAAACTATAGACATGTGCTGGGTGCGGTGGTGCAGGCCTGTGATCCCAGTGGTTCTGAAGGCTAAGGCAGGAGGATCCCAAGTTGGAGGCCAGCCTCAACAACATAAATAGCAAGGCCCTAAGCAATTTAGGGAGACCCTGTTGCAAAAAAAAATAAACAGACTGGGGATGGGGCTCTGGTTAAGCACACCTGGGTTCAATCCCTGATGCCAAAAGAAAAAAAAAGTACTGAAATGTATTCTCTCATAGACTGGAGTGAGATCAGCTCTGGCTGCTCCTGCAATCCTGGGGCTCCTCATCGGGTAGACCCCTTTTCGCTCACTCCCTTCATCTTTGCATGGTGTTCTCTGTGTCCCTGTTGCCTTCCTGTGACTGCCCCCTTTCTGCCTCCCTCCAGTGAGGCCTCGGCTAAACCAGTCGCACCTTCACTGACCCTGTCCCACTCTGAGGTGCTGGGGTCAGGGCTTCCATGTGTCTCTGCGTGGACACAGGTCTACCCAGAATGCTTGGGCAGCCTCTGGCTTTCTCTCCTGCCCCTTGTGCCCCTCAGTTGTAACACACACACACACACACACACACACACACACACACACGGCCCCCAAGACCTGCCAGAAATTCACAGGAGAAAAGTCAGCTTTGGCTTCTGCTTGCCTCAAAGGCTTTATTTTTTTTTTAATATTTACGAATTTATTTTTTCTTTGTTCCTTTTAGATATACATGACAGTAGAGTGTATTTTGACATGTTATACATACATGGAGTATATTTTCTAATTAGGATCCCATTCTAGTGGTTGAACATGACGTGGAGTTTCACTGGTCGTGTACTCATATGTGAACACAGGAAAGTTCTGTCCCATTCATTCTCCTGTCTTTCCTGTTCCCAACCCCTCCCTTCCCTTCATTCCCCTTTGTCTAATCCAGTGGACTGCTATTCTCTCCTATCTGCTTAGTGTGAGTTAGCATCTGCATATCAGAGAGAACATTCAGTCTTTGGTTTTTTTGGATTGGCTTATTTCACTTAGCATGATACTTTTAGTTCCATCCATTTACTGGCAAATGCCATAATTTTTTTTTCTTCATGACTGAGTAATATTCAATTGTGTATATGTACCACATTTTCTTTATCCATTCATCTGTTGAAGAGCATCTAGGTTGGTTCCGTAGCTTAGCTATTGGCCTCACAGGCTTTTTAAAAATCTTTTGCTGCCAGGTACAGTGGTACATGCCTGTAATCCCAGCAGCTCAGGAGGCTGAGGCAGGAAGATTTCAGGTTTGAGGCCAGGCTAAGCAACTTAGCAAGACCCTGTCTCTAAATAAAAAATTAAAAAGGACTGGAGCTGTAACTCAGCGGTAGAGCACCCCTGGGTTTAATCCCTAGCATCACAAACAAATAAACAACAACAACAAAACCCCAGTCTTTTGGCTTCTGTGGATTTCTTCCTTTGAGATCAAGGCCACAGTGCCTTTCACAAAAGGCGTTCTTCGCGTTTCTCTAGCTTCCCCTCTTCATCTGCACGGGACTGTCCAGGGAACACAGCTGGCCCTACTTACCACAGTTTTTATCCAGACCTCTCTCCACCACAGTCCTCTGGCAGGCAGGTTCCCTGGGCCTGCTGGATCTCACAGGCCACCGGGCAGGGACCCCCTACCTTGGGGTGTGCCCCTTGCCTTGGTACCCCCTGAGGTCCGCACATGGGCCTCAAGTCAGAAGCCTGCACTTTGACCGCTCAGCTGTACCACCTTGGACAAACTGCTTCCAGTGGCTAACCTGGGTCTCCCCCCCGTAAACCAGGGACCATGTGTCCCACAGCAGGATGAAGGCCTGGCAGAGGTGGCATGTCCCTCACAGTGCATGGCCCCCCAGAGGGGTCCACTTAGTGCTGTGAGCAATGAGGTGGCCCAGGGGAGGTCCTCTGAGGGGACAGTGACAGGGGCTTCCCAGGGCTCCTCCGACACCTCTCTCCCACCGTCTGTCTCAGGGAACATCTACTATTACGTGCCCTGGTACAACATCAAGCCTGTCGTGGCTGTGACCTCCAACTGGGAGGACGTCAGCGTGCGCATGAACTGCCTCAACATCCTCCAGCTCATCCGGGACCGCCTGGTGAGTGGTGCAGGGAGCACGAGGCAGGGAGGGAGACTCGGGAACCTGCACCATGTCCTGGGTCACCAGTCACACACTTGCTGGGACATTCCCACTGTGGAGACCGAGGTGCCAGGTGCAGTGCCAGGCACCGAAGATGCAGAGATGAATTCACAGCCTTGTCCCCACCATCTGGGGAAGTGGGATGTACACAGGGCTACCGTGCAGTGCCACCAGGGCTGCCATGGAGATCCAGGTGCCCAGAGATTTAGGATCAAAGGGGGAATGGACAAGTCAAAAGAAGTATTTACAAAGGAGGTGACAACTCTGCAGGTTTTGAGGACTGTGTAGGAGTTTGTGAGGTGATGTGTCAGTTTTTGAAGTTACAGAGGAGTGGAGCATGGAAGTGACATGGAAGCCAGAGAAGCTGGGATGGGTCAGATCATAGAGGGTCTTATGTAGCTGTCAAGGAGTATAGATCTCAGGATACCCATACTGGGTGCTTCCAGATGAGGGATCAAGGTCCAGGATCTGCTCTACTTTCCAGTTCAGATGGGGCCTCCCTGCCACCCAATCTGTCGGGTAGCAGGAACAGGCAGAAGGAGGATCTCCTGGTATTTTGAGGGCCTGGGATAGCCTTGGATGGATGTCACCAGGTTCCACTTCAGAGGCCCATCCACCCTGCAGCCTGCCCCACGTGAACTCCATCCTGAGGCCAGCTTTCTCCCGTTCCCTCCTGCTGGCAGAAAGCCAACCTGGACACCCTGAAGTCCATCCGGAACCCAAGGGACCCAGATTTGCTGTTCCAGTGGCAGAAGCTGCTGAGGGAGCTGGCGGAGGACTGCAAGTAGGCTCGTGGAGCCTGGGGCGGGGCTCTTGGAGGGGGCGGGGCTCCTGGAGGGGTGGAGCTTAGTGACACTCCCTCCCCCACCTCTGGACCTGTGGGCTCTGCTGTCTGTTCGGTTTGAACCCTGAGCTCTTCTTCCCTCCCATCCACACTCCTCCAGAAAATGGCCCTGGCCTCCCCGCCCAACATGGTCCCTGCTGTCCCACACCCAACCCTGATGCTCCCACCAAACCGATCCAGACAATGCACAGCTTCCACTCCATGTCTCCCCCACTGCTCCTTCCTCTGCCTGTTCTGGGGACTCACCTGAAAGGCTCGCCCAGCCTCCGCCCCAGGGTCTGGTTGGCCCCTGTCTCAGGGCCAGCCTCCCTCCCCAGGGGAGGTCCTGGGCACAGGCCTGTCACACTGCAAGCGCTGGAGGATGGGCAGGCCCACAGGGAGCAGGCTGGGGTTCTTGCCAGGCCAGAGTGGACACAGACTTCAAGGTTGGGAAGAGCTCGCTGACCTGCAACAGGACCAGAGGCGGTGATTTCGAAAGTGAGAGAGAGGTCCAGTGCCCTGCTTCCCTGTCCTGGCCACAGGAACCCTCTGCCCAGCATGAAGGAGCACCCCAAAGCCACCAACCTAGACAGGCAGAAATGGCAGCTCCGCAGCCTGCTCCTCAAAGAATTGGCCCAAAAGGCCCAGAAAGCTGAGCCCAGGGACATGGTGGCCACAGTGGAGGACTGGCTGCGCCGCTTGGACACCGTGCTCCCTGAGGTGGGCACTGGGCACGCGAACCTCCCAGGGGCAGGGCTGGGGCTGCCATAGGGTCCTGATGACCTCCCACCATGGCAGCCCCAGGTGAGCCTCCCGGATGTGATGATCTGGCTGATGGCCAAGGAGCAGCGTGTGGCCTACGCTCGGGTGCCTGCCCACACCATCCTGTTCTCCCAGGCAGGCGCCCTGCACTCGGGCAGGTTCTGTGGGAAGATCCAGACCCTCCTCCTAGAGGTGGGCAGCAGATCCTTGGGGAGCCGGGACCCAGGGTGTGGCACCACTTCCTCTCCCTGGCCCTTCATCCGGGAGGTGGGGAGGACTTGGGCCCAGGCACATCAGCCAGTGCCCATCCACGTCCCCATAAATGTCCCCAAGCCCGTCTGCTCTCATTCTCATGGCCCCATTTGGTCTAGTTCCTTGTCATCTTCCTGGACCATTTGGTCCATCTCCCTGGACCAAATATTCTGTGCCTAACAGGCTTAGGCACCAGCCCCTCGAATGAGAGGCAAAGTGTAAACGAAACGGCCACCTCCTGAACCCCGGAGGTGGGTGGGCTCTCAGAGGTATCGGATTCCCCATTGCTTCCCAGAGAGTAGACAACCTCCCTAGCCTGCCCAGCCACCTCTGGCCATGTCTGCCTCTCGGCAGATGGGCCACTCTGGGCTTTCCCTGGCCCCAGACATGCCTGCCCTCTGCCCTTCTGGTTGTCCTGCACATCCCCTCCCAAGGGAGTCCTCCTCATCCTGTGAGAATCCCCTAGACTTGAATCTGGGTCTGCGGTTCGCTGGCTTGTGTGACCGGGGCCTGCTCCTGACTGTCCAGGCCTCAGTTTGCTTCTCTCTAGAGTGGGCCTGGTGTAGCCTGTCTGCCTGGCACTTAGCACTGTGCATCTCCCATCTCCCCACCCTGCTCCCTGCTAGGCGTGAGGTCACAGACTATGACCCTGGCATGTGGCCTCCCAGTCTGGAAGGCAGGACATACTCACATTTTTTTTTTCTTTTTGGCCTCACTGGAGATAGAACCCAGGATCCTGATCCTAGAGGCAGAGGGAAAGGACAGGGGTGACCCATTCTGAGTGTGTGCACCCCTGTCACACCCCTGGGGTGGGGGCTGGCACCTGGTGGGATTGATCTGCCTCTGGCTCAGTACCCAGAGGGTGAAGGACCCAAGAACACGGTCCCGGGCCACCTCCGGGTGTGCATGTGGCTTGGCAATATCGCAGACTGCAAGGATCTGCAGCTCCTGCCCCAGGGGGACATCGTGGTGTACGCAGAGACGGTGAGCAGCAGCCAGGCATAGCAGAAATGCTGGCAGGTGGGGAGGAAGGGGACCAGGCCTGGGGTGAGGGAAGCCAAGCGGAGGGAAGAGCTGGGCTCCCAGCAGGGTGTTCAGGGTGGGGAGGGAGGGAGGACTGCAGGGGTCCAGCCCTGGACAGGGAGAAACTCCTACTAACCAACTCTGAAGATGGGAAGGGGTCTGAGAGAGGAGACAGGACTAAATCTCATTCATTGCTCACTTGGGGTCACTGGGGACAAGCCCTGGTGAAAAAAGGGGCCACTGAGTGGCCTCTAGGACCTGGTCATACCCTCCCTGGTGGAGGCTGACTGGGAGCTTTCTCCCACTGGCCATGGCATGGCCTGTGGGGTGAACAAGGCTCCCACTTGTATGGGGCCTCATCTGTCACCAGCAGGGCAGACAAGGACCCTGCAGACCTCAGCTGGCTCCTAGATTGGTGGTCCTCAGTGGGGGAGGCCTGAAACCAGAGAGGAGGAGGATATGAGGCTTCTGCCCACTGAACCATCAATATGGGTGTGTGGGGGGAAGCTGAGCAGCCAGCCAGAGGCTGCTCTGGAATCAGAGGCCAGGAGGTGACCTTTGTTCCCCAGGGTAGGACATAGCTCAGGAGCCTTGTCTGACAGCAGAGGGAAAGTAAGATTTGAATGTCAGACTTTCAATTGATGAGTGAAAACATTTGTGTGGTTTTGAGTTGCAGGAATAGTTATTACATCATAACATAACATGCCCTCCGTATCTGTGAGTTTGACCAACTGTGTATGGAAAACGTACTTAGGCTTGGGATGGCTGCATCCATTTAGGAACATGTACAGACTTTTTTTTTCTTGTCATTATTCCCCCAAATAATGCCATATAACTCTTTTAAGTCATCCAGGAAGGGTCTACAGTATACAGGAGGGTGTGCAAAGGTTATAGGCAAATACTAAGCCATTTAATTTAAGGGACTAGAGCATCCATGGATTTTAGTGTCTGAGGTGGGAAGGGATCTTGGAACCAATTTCCTGAGGACATTCAGGGACAACAGTATATCTATCTAACCAGATCTGGGGAAGGCGTGGAGATGCCAAAATGGGGAGGAGATTCAGGGAGAGGTGCAGAGAAAGGGAGGAAAGGGCCCAGAGGCACACAGGGGGGCCAGTGTGCTGGGTCACCCTGGTCTGCAGTAGTGGCTGGGTCACATCAGAGGGGCCAGCTCAAACACAGGTGTCACCCATTCTACGGGCTGGCATGGCCTGTGCGCTGGCTCCTCCCCCTCAGTCTCCTCACCTGTGCGATGGGGATGAGGCCCTTTCTTGTCTGGCTACCACATTTCCAGGGTGTGGGGGGCCTGGGTCTGGGCATGACCCTCCAGGACTGCTTGCTGGAGTTGGGGAAGGCACTGACTGGGTTTCTGCTCCCCCAGTATGAGAATGAGGCCAAGTACAAAAACCAGTGGGGACAACAGGGGCTGAATCGCTGTCCCAACTTCTCCGACGTCACGGGACGCAAGGCTCTGCCCAAGACAGATTTCAGGGAGCCCACAGGATGGCATTGGCAGGGTGACTGGATAGTGGAACCTCAAAAGAGGTGAGGAAAGGTGCAGGCCCAGGCCAGGGCACAGACTCATCCTGCGGGTGGCAGCCCAGAGAGGTGGGCACAACGGTGTGAGCCTGGTCCTTCTGGGCAGATGATCTTGCCTGCCACTCAACCCTTCCTTGCCAAGTGGGGGGTGAGGAGGCACTTGGGGCAGCCCTTGGCCAGCAGAGGATGATAGAACCTATCAGCTCAGGGAGATGTGGGAACCTAGGGTCTTGCCACCCCCAGACTCCTCCTGGACGTAGACATCAACAAGAGCCAGGTACTGGAGGAGGTGTATGAGAACCAGGAGCGTGATGCCACTGGCGCCTGGGTGCCTGCTGCTGTCCCCAACACCGATGTGGTAAGTGGGGTCGGAGCTGCCTTGGGAGTGGATGGTAACCAACCAGGGAGCCTTGGAAGCAGGGATATCCCAGTGGAAAGAGCCATATCTGTCCTCTGCTCCCTGCACACTGTGGGACCCCATGTGAGCCCGACAGCCCTCAGGCTGGCGCTAGTGGAGAGGGTGGTACTCTGGTGCAGGCCAGAGACTCTTTAAATATGATGTCAGAAGCAAGGCAGGCAGGCAACAAGTCGCCTCCAGGCCTCTTTGAAGGTGGTGCTTACCCCGACTGGGAGAGTCTGAGGCTATTGGAACCCACCACTGGGCCATAGAACCTTCTGCCATGAGAGGAGTGTTCTATACCTGCTCCATTCCTGTGTGACTCTCAAGCCCTTGGCAATGTGAGATTGAGGAACAAGATAGGAACCTGAGTTGAAGTAGCCCCAGGTGGCTGCTGGCCACCCTATGGGACAGTGCAGGTCTAACTCACTAGGTCACCAACGCATATTGAGTAACTGCTCAGGTGGCGGCAGATGTAGCAAGCACTGCCAGGTCCAGGGGCGGAGAGGCCATGCAGGTTTGTGTGACAGCAAGTGAAGACGCACTCCTCCCTGCTCACATGCCTTCCCTCACCCCCGCTGTCCCTACAGAATGGACACCCTGTGGAGGCCCCGGAGAATGTGAGGTGCCCCCAAGGCTGGCACTTTAAAAAGGACTGGATCGTGGAGCTCAACCGTGCAGTGGACAGCGAGGGTCAGTTCTCTAATTGGGGCTGAGGGTGGGAAGGTCTGGAGACCCCTAATCACTGGAGTCATCCTGGGTGGACTGTGAGTGGCCAAGCTCTTGAGTGGGCTGGGCCTGAATTCCTGGAGTCCCCAACCTCTAGTGTTAGGGTGGTGCAGGTTGTGTGCATCTCCTAAGGCCAGCCCAGAACGAGGTGTGGTGTGGTCTGTGAATGTGAAACCTGAATCCACCAGGGTAGCTCCAGGGCAGGAACCCTGACTGGAAGTCTCTGGCTGGGGCTCCGGATGCGAGTTCTGCTGCTTCCAGCTCTACTGCCTTCTGGGAGTCTCCTTCCTCATTTATAGGACAGGCAGCTGTACCCAGGTGTCCTGGTGACACAGTGTGATCACACCTTCCTGGATGTGAGGGACACCCCACCCCTTTACCTGCTAGTGCCCATCTCCCAGTCCTGCCCAAGATTCCTAGCCTACGGACCCCTGGGACATGGGGGTCACGGTGCTGTCCTGCAGGCTGGGAGTACGGAGTGGGAATTCCGCCCTCGGGCCTGCCCCAGGTCTGGAACTCTGTAGAGAAGACTTACCACTCGCGCCGCCGGCGGCACTGGGTGCGTGTGCGCTTCCGGGACCACAGGGAGCTGGGCCTTGAGGAAGAGACCCTCTCCTTCCTGCAGCTGGTGAGAGACCACTGGGCAGGGCCCTGGTGGGACCATAGGCAGGGCCACCTTGGGCAGCGGTGGGAGCACGAACGACTCCACTCTCCTCCCCGAAACAGGACCAGGCCAAGGAGAGAGAGGGCTGGGAGTATGGCACCTTCGGCTCCAAGTTCCACCTGAACCCGCACCCCCAGAGCCGCTTCCGCCGCCGCTGCTGGCACCGCAGGCTGGTCCCCAACAAGGACACGGGCATCACACCCATATTCCTCCTGGAGGGATCCCTGGTAAAGCCTCCAGGGACAGAGTGACACCTGCCTGCTCCCAGAGGAGCAGGGCCAGGGAGGTGGCACCTGTCCGGGAGGGGATGGGGATGCACCCTAGAGCCTCAGGGGTGGCTGTTCTGGGCACAGGTACTGGAACTACAAGCACGCCCCAAGAAAGAAGAGGATAACAAGGCGTGGCCATGGCTTCAGCTGAAGGACACATGGAGGCCCCAGCCTGAGGACATCCGGCAACCCAACATGCCCTTCATCTACTGCATCCTCAACAGTGAGCACTGGACCAGGAGGGAGTTTGCTTGAGTGGCCTCAGAGGCCAGCACCTGAGGGCAGGGGTGGCAGAAGGCAGAGGTCCCCATGGGGACCCTGGGGCAGTGATGGATGTGGTTCCTCTTTACCCAGAGCCCCACTACTACCAGCTCTTCTGCTACATCTACCAGGCTCGGAATTCAGTGTCCAACCAGATCCTGACATTCCAGGGTAAGAAAATCCCTTGTCATTCAGCTGGAGGGCAGTGGGGGAGTGTGCTGGCAACATGGCCCCAACAGGATAAGGAAGACAAGAGAAGAACAAGACAGAAATGCAGACTCCTCTCCCAAGAACCTCTTTCTCTAGTTTTGGGGAAAAAATCCAAGACAAAGACTCCAAGGCGGGGCTGCGGTTGCAGTGTGACCCCATTGTGTGGGATTGGAAAGGGGAGCTGAGGAGGCTTCACCCCAGTGGTGTCCGCTTTGCTAGGCCTGGGAGAGAGGAGTGTGCCTGGCAGAGGACCAATGGGACGTGAAGGGGAGAGAGGGTGACACACTGGGAACTACAGGTCACTTGTGGTTGGACAGAAGAGGAGAGGTGGGGAAACGTCCCTGTGTGGGAGGAGCCCATCCTCAGTCCTGTGAGGAAGACCCACTGAGAGGGATCTGAGTGGCACTGTTCACAAGCACCAGGGAGCAGATGGCAGGGCTCCAGGGATGTCCACAGGCATCACCACCCATGTCCCAGGGACCACTGGTCGCTGCTGTATAGGGGCTGCTATGTGGAGCGTCCTCCCAGCACATTCCTGAAGGGGCCTCTGCCCTCATCTCTGGGCAGCCCTAGCTTCACCATGGTGGGCGTGAAGGACAAGTGGGTGGAAACAAGTCTTCCCAGCCTCTGGGTTTTTGTGGCATCACTCTGCAGTTTACACCTAGATACTCTCCTGGGCAGCTGGCAGTAGCAGTGGCCGCCTGGCCTGGGTCTAGCCAAGGAGAGGAGAGACTGACTTGGCAACTCGTGCCCCTGCTCACCTCTCCAGGGCCCTTCATTCGGGTGGTCTTCCTGAACTACAGCCAGTGCACCCAGGTCCTGGTGAGCTCTGCAGCCCCCACGTGGGCCCAGACACTCATCTTCCAGCACCTCCTGCTGTACGAGAACCCCCAGGACACTAAGGAGAACCCCCCGCTTGTGGTGTTGGAACTGTGGCAACGCGACTCCTGGGTATGGGCAGGGACTGGAGGAGGAAAAGACCCCATAGGCTTGTTGAGGGGGTTATTTTAGAGGAAAGTATTCAGAACCTGCTCCAGTGAGACTGGATGTGTAGCCAGCACCATGCATATGGGAATGCTAGTGGTTCACCATCCTCACCGGAAGCCCAGCCCAGGAGCTGGGTCTGGCCTGCACACTTAATGAACTTTCCTTCCCCTCCAGGGAAAGGAGATCTTATGGGGACGAAGCACATGGCCCCCTGTGGTCTGCCTTGACCTCCAAGACTGGATCCTGCCACCCCTGAGGTGGCACCCATTTGTAAAAGAGTTGGGGGAACAAGAGGGAGAGATCTTGGCATCTTGTGAGCTGATCCTGGAGACTGAGGTACTGGGAGACAAAGACCTGGCTGTCCCTCCGTAGTCTGCCCCCAGCCACAAATATCTACAGTCAGCAGGGCCCACCTCTACCTCTCATGAAAGGCTGGTGCCTGGGAACCAGAACAGTGACCTGGTGGCATCAGCCTGTCCTTTAACTGCCCTCCAATTCTGACTCAGTGGGGTCTGGGCTTCTCAGCTGAGTTGCTCAGGCCAGGTGCAGGGACAGCAGGACCAGCCCACAGGGCCTACCTCTCTGCTCTCCGGCATCTGCTCTCCAGAAGCTGAAAGAGAAGCATCTGCCAATCTTAAGTGTTCCCTGGAAGAATGGGATCTACACACTGCCCAAGAGCCTCCAGCCCACGCTAAAGAAGATGGCCATTGAGGTGTGTGGGGAAGGGAGGTAGGGGGGACGAGCATCACTCCGAGCAGAGGCAGCACCCTGAAGCTCTCAGTTCCACCCTCCTGACCACCCATTTCAAAACTTGGACCCCAGCGATACTCCCTGGGGGATGGAAGGAGACAGAGAAATGAAAAGCAGAGGCTCTGACAGAACACTGTAAATCACATTAGTGCCAGACTGGCGGGTGGTAGACAGGTCAGTGACATTCACATTTGAGCCTCCAGATGAGGAAATCAAGGTTCTGAGGGAACACGGTCCATGCAGAGTGATAGGAACTAAATGACAGAGTCACAGGTTAGACCCAGCCCTGCCTGACTCCAAATGCCAGGATGTTTCTCTGCAAGTAGCATGGAGGTCCCGCATTGGAACTCATATGCCCAGCCACCAATTTGGCAAAGAGCAAAGGGTGATCTGTTCCTCCAGAGGCTGGAGGCTTCTCCAAGATCAGGCAACCTGTTGGGCCCCTTCCCTGGGCCCAAGGAGGCCCTCACCAAGAAGGGTGTGGAGATTTCATGGGTGCCCAGTGTCAACTGAGAGAGGAATCACAGGGTGCCATGGAGTTCTCTGGGATACAGGTCAGCAATGAGCTAGATGGCCTGAGAGGACCCTGAGACATTGGGTACCCAGTTTCTGTAGGCTCTAGAGGCAGCAGGCCTCAGGAATGCCCACTTGAGAACTGACTAGAGGCTGTGTGAGGCAGCAGGTGGGAGGGCAATGTCTAGGTCCCTGGAGGTTGGTGGAGGACAGTCATTGGCTGGGGGTCCCTACCTTGTGGCTAGGAGGCCTTGAGGACAAGCACAATCCCTCACAGGACAGGGAGACCTTGGGAGCCTGCAGACTGGTTTCTCCACCCGGCCTCATTCCCTAGCCCTGCATACACCCTGCCACAGTCCTTCCCAGGACAGCCCTTCCCTCCGACCAGGACCTCCTTACAGAGGCACTGTCTGACCCTGCCCTGCCCTCCTCGGTTCTAGCAGATTCTGGCCTGGGGCCTTCGGAACATGAAAAAGGTGCACTACCCCCAGCTTGTGGTGGAATTCGGGGAGCAGTCCCTGAGCACAGAGCCCATCCGTGACTTCCAGAGCAACCCCAACTTCCCTGAGTCAGTCCTCTTCTTCACGGTGGTAAGAGGCCCTGGGGCGGGCTGGGGCAGCTTCCTTTTATGGGGGGCCTCACGCTCCCGCCTGTCCTTGGGTTGTAGTTCATGCCTACGGAACTGGTCTATGCGCTGCCCCTTGTGGTGAAGGTGGTGGACACAAAGGACTTTGGCCAGCGGAAGGTGGTGGGTCAGGCCAACATCGACGTCCTCCAGCCCTATTTCTGTGACCCTTGGGTTCAGGGCTACATACCCCCACAGGTTCCAAGTATGTCCCTCACTGGGAGCCCCCACTGGGAGTCGGGAAGGAGCCCTGCTCCTGGGGGCTGGTGTCCCTCCTCAGCCTCTCCCCTCCTGAGGCTCATCACTGCCTTCTCTCTATGCAGCGCTGTCTGAGAAGAAGCAACATGATGTGAGCAAAGGCCTGAGCCCCCCTCCCCCACTGTTTAGGGGACTAACCCTGTCCCTGAGGAGGTTGTTGAATAAATCGTCTTGGCATCTGTACCCCAGTGTGGGGAGGCCTAGTGGCCACTGCTAAGGCAGTTGTCCTCAGCCTGGACTGCATATAAGAATCACCTAGATTTAGACACCAGAGACCCTGGCCCCTGAGGAGCTGCACCAGAGTTGCTGGGGAAGGGCCCGGGCGTTGGGATTTTGTTCCAAGACCCTCCCCACATGTGTGGTTTCAGTGTGTGCAGCGTCAGCACACTCGGGTGCACAGGAGTCTGAGATGTCTCTTCAAAGCACATTCCCATTCCACAGGCTGGGGGCTGTGCAGTTCTGCATTTCTGAGCCCCTTGGAGCCCAGTCTGTTGCCCTGGGCGATGAAAACTCAGAACCAGGCCTCCCTCCCGCATGCCCCCAGTCCTGTGTCAACTGTGTGATATGCCGGGGGAGGGAGCCAGGGGGCCAAGCCCCAGCCTCGACCCCTCTCCTCTCAGAAGTCAGAGCCAACCAGAGGCTCCCAGCAGCTGGCCTCACCCTGCTCGCCCTCTTCCTTTTCAGTTCCTTTGGTTCCTCTGTGAAAAGTTCTGGTTCAAGTCCAGCAAAGCTGAGGTGAAGTAGGCCCAGATGCAGGGAATAAGGATCATCCCCTATGAGCTGAGGGGGCTGGTGGGGGGGGCTCACTTGGCCGAGGCCAGCACAACCCTCTCCTTGCCAGGATGAGTATGAGCATGAGGTGGACTGGTGGAACAAGTTCTTCTGGGCCACGGGCGATAATCAAAGGGCCCTGAAGTACAAGTACAAAGACTACCACACCATAAAGGTTTGGAGGGGCCTAGGGAAGTGCGTGGAAATCTCCCACAGGGAGGGCCAGTAGACCTAGCTTGAGTCCTGTGGGAACCAGTAGGGGGGGGAGTTTCTGCACTGTCCCCCACTCCTGGGGGCACACCCACCTGCCACCCTGTGCCCTCTGATGGGCAGACCCTTTGGAAAAGTCCTAGGAGCTGGTAGTCTTTCCATCTTCTGACACCAGGAGTGGTGCCCCACCTATGCAGATATATGATTGTGAACTGGAGGCTTTACCGGACTTCCAAGGCCTGCAGGACTTCTGCGAAACCTTCAGGCTCTACCAGGAGCAGCCCAAGGTGGACAGCCCCGTGGTGGGGGAGTTCAAGGTGTGTGTCTCCCTTTCTCAACTTGGTTGGCTCCATCTCCTTGTGCTCCTTCTGTCCCTAGAATACTGATGAAAGTCCTGGCTCTGTGTGCTCATGGAGAGGACGAGGCTGGTGGGCTCTGGGAGTAGAAGAGCAGAGATTAGCCTCCACAGAGACTCAGAGAGGCCTGACCTTAAAGGGGAGAGCAAGGGTCGTCTTATGCCCAGCTCTGACCTTGGCTGCTCTCCCAAGGCCACAGAGCCTCCAAGAACGAGTTCAAAGCTGAAGGGATGGAACAAGTGGAACAAGTGTGGGCATCACCAGACAATGGGAATGCACCTACACACTGTGGTTCCTTTGCCCAACACCCCCCAACACAGTGGCCCCTGCTGAAGACCTCTGCTACACCTGCCTCTATGTCCTCACAGCCAGTCCCTGCCACCCTCCACTCAGCCCTCTCTCTACAGAACTTGGACTGAAATCACCTCTTGGGGGACAGGGCCAGCACTGCCAGTCTGGGTCCCCAGTACCTTCCCTTCCCCAGGGCCTTTTCCGCATCTACCCCTTTCCTGAGAATCCAGAGGGCCAGGAGCCTCCCCGCCAGTTCTTGATTTTCCCTGAGAGAGACGACTTCCCTCAGCTGTGTGTGGTTCGGGTGTATGTGGTACGAGCCATTAACCTGCAGCCCCAGGACTACAATGGCCTGGTAAGCATGGCCCCTGCCCGGCACAGCACCTCCTGCTGCTGTCCGGCCTGGGCCCCGGCCCCCTGGAACTCCTCGGGCTGCTATTACCCCCTGCCAGCTCCCCACAGGCCCCATGTGACACAAGGGGCTTGTTTCTGCCCCATACCCACTCTCCCTGACCAACCTGGACTAACTCCCCATTTGCTCTCCTTCCTCTGCTTATATCCAACCCCCAGTGTGACCCTTATGTGATCCTGAAACTGGGGAAGACAAAGCTTGGCAACCGGGACTCCTATATTCCCAAAACTCTGGATCCCGTCTTTGGCAGGTGAGCTGCCCCCTCCACCAACCCCATCTCTCCACCTGCTCCACGCCGTGCTGGGGGTCGATGCCAGCAGATACGCTTTCCTTCCCAGCCACCAAGTTCCCTCTGAGAACAGGGCCTCACACGCATTAGGTGCTCCACAGGTAGCCAAGACAGATGTAGGGGCAGGTGGCTTTTCCCTCTCTCTTGTGCTCTGCCTGCGAAGGGAGCTCAGGCCTCACAGAATTTATTTCCAGCTATGACTAGGGTAGGACTATTTGCAGACTATCCCAGCTTTGCTCTCCACATTCACCATTAATAAGTAAAAGGACGGAGAAGGGTCCCCGGGGCGTAGTGAGTGTGGATCACAGCCTCTGCAGTCTCCCATGTCCTCACCTCCAGGGTGTTTGAGCTGACCTGTAACATTCCTCTGGAGAAGGACCTTGAAATCCAGCTATTTGACTTTGACCTATTTTCGCCTGATGATGAGATTGGAGCCACAGTCATCGACTTAGAAAACCGACTCCTGTCTGGTTTTGGAGCTTGTTGTGGGCTCTCCAAATCCTACTTTGTGTGAGAATGGGCTTGTCTAGAGGATGGGGACACAGGGGATTGAGCCCACAGCTCCCTAGGGAGGGGCTGGGAGCCAGGTTGGACCTGCCCTGTCTTCACCCATAGTTCTGTCACTGGGCATCCTGCTGTGCAAAGCAGCAGGCTGGGGAAGAGGTGGGACAAACCAGAGCCCAGCTCCCCACCTGTCCCTCACATAAACACACAGGTCAGGGCCCTTTAGATGGCGGGACCAGGTACGCCCAAGCTACCTCCTGGAACGCTACACCAAGCAGAAAGGGCAGCCTCCACCTGTGTTCCACCCAGAGGAAGACTCTGTCTTTTACAACGGAGAAGAAATCGACCTGCAAACCTTTGGTGAGAAGCTCAGCACACCACCAGAAAGCACAGATGCTGGCCCTTCAACCAGGAAGGTTCCAGAACGCAAGGGCTGCAGATGGAAGGGAGCCAGGGGAGGACAAGGAGCCATCATCCAGACGGAGGGCAGCCCACCCTCCTCCCATGCCTCCCATAGAAGGCAACCCTGACCCCCACCCAGGCTGGGTATGAAGGTGCCTAGGAGATAGGAGGACAAACGATCTCAGGATCCCCTCCCTCTCCTCCAGAGCCTGAACCCCCTACTGTTCAAGGTTTGGGGCCCAAGAAGGAACGCCTTGCTCTGTATATCCTGAACACCTTGGGCCTAGTACCTGAGCACGTGGAGACTCGCACGCTGTACAGTAAAAGCCAGCCAGGCATTGACCAGGTATGAGACTGGAGGGGCCACTCCCATCTCCTGTGGGATGGACTGTGGAGATAGGGGCGCCCCCCACCCCAGGACAGAGCCCATCACGAGAGGGGAAGGACATGGCATTTGGATATGTGCAGGCACAGGAGACAAGCGTGTTTTGCACATGGCAATTGAGAAGTTTGAGTGATGTCACCTAGAGAATTTCAGAGCTGGAAAGTTATCTACAAGAAGGCCACACATCAGCAGTGAGAAATGCTAGTGGAGCCCTGCCAGCCAGCCACCCCCATGGCTTAGACTCTCCAGAGGGGTGGGGAGGAGACACCTTACATCAGACTGTGTAGACATTACAACCCTGGTTCTGATTGTTAATTGCAGGCTGCTCACTCCATGGCAAGGAACCCCAAACAGTGGGACACAGATCCCCTAGGGCACCCTAATTATCCTTCACCCTCCAGCCACCAAAATGACTCAGCTAATTCTCCAAATCTTTCACAGGCTGCATTCTAGATAAAGTTCTCTGTTAAGCATTTTTTATAACCATTGTCATTAAACCTGTTTTCTCAACTGGGTCAACTTCCAAAGAGCAAAATCAGGCCAGGTGGTTTGGAAGACAGAGCATAATTCTCCCTTTCTAAGGTTGGCGTGTGGCCCTTTTACTTGTTTTGTTTTGTTTTATTGTTGCTTTTTTACTGTTTTCCTTCCCTCATCATCTCCTGAAACCTCTGGGCTTCGTGGCCAGCTTCATTCATGTCTTAGGCTGTGGTCACATAACATAAAATGACCGGATCGAGCTGCCAGTTTATTCTTCCTCAGGGTCATTGTGCTGCTTAAAAAAATGAAGGCCTAGCCAGGTGCAGTGGCACATGCCTGTAATCCTAGTACTTGGGAGGCTGAAGCAGGAGGATGAGAGTTCAAAGCCAGCCTCAGCAACTTAGCGAGGCCCTAAGCAACTCAGTGAGACCCTGTCTCTAAATAAAATACAAATACAAAATAGGGTTGAGGATGTAGCTCAGGGGTGGAGAGCCCCTGGGTTCAATCCCTGGTACCAAAAAAAAAAAAAAAAAAAAAAAAAAAAAAAATGAAGGCTTGGGCTAGGGCTGTGGCTCAGTGGTAGAGCACTTGCCTAACACGTGGGGCACTGGGTTCATCCTCAGCACCACATAAAAATAAATCAATAAAATAAAGGTACTGTGTCCATCTACAACTAAAAAAACTTTAAAAAATTAAAAGTGAAGGCTCGACCCCTTTATGGACCCTGTCTTCAGGTCACCCAGCATGCTCCGCTGAGTGGTTCCAACCCTCAGGATCTACCCTAAGTGAAATCCTTAGCCACACCATCAGCCCTGGAGACACCATGCCCCACCTCACTGCATACTTCTCAGCCAAAATGGAAAGGTCACCTGCCACCTCACAGGAACTTCTATGCCACAACCCCCTGTGGTGGGAATACTGCCTCATCAGACCTGAGAACAGAGGTCAGCAGTCCCCAACCAGAATCCACCCTGGCTCTAGGGAAAGCTGCAAATATGGGTGGACATCTTCCCCAAGAAGCTGGGGGCTCCTGGGCCACGAGTGGACATCAACCCCAGGAACCCTAAACGGTGAGTGACAGCCCAATTCCCTACTGCACTACAGTTTAGACCCCAGGGAGCAGGGCACCACTCTCCTCAAATGCTGAGTGGCAGGAACTCTTCTCTGTTGGGAGGAGAGGAAGCTCCATTGGAACTTTCTACCTAAGTTCCTCAAATTCAGCAAGAGCATAAGGGCAGCCTCCAGGCCTCTCCTCCTCCAAGGCTGGGACTGGACAGCTATTTCCCAGCAAAGCCTCAGATCATGGTGGCTGCAGGTATGAGCTGCGCTGCATTATCTGGAAAACTGCCCAAGTGGACCTGGTGCATGAGACCTTCAGTAGAGAGAAGATGAGCGACATCTACGTCAAAGGGTGAGGTGGAGGAAGAGGCCTCCAGCACAGCCCCTCAGGTCCCCAGTGGTCACCCTGCCTGGGCCTCCTAATTTGAGGGGGACACCTCTCCACTACCACCTTGTATGTTGGGAATGGGGACCATACACATGAATCCCAGGTGAAAGGACTCTGGCCCCAGGTGGTTATTCGGGCTAGAGAAGGACATGCAGAAGACAGACATCCATTACCACTCCCTGACTGGGGAGGGCAACTTCAACTGGCGGTTCATCTTTCCTATGGACTACCTGGCAGCTGAATGTGTGTGCGTCCAGAGCCAGAAGGTAACAGACCCAAGAGTGGGAAAGGGGGTCAGCCCCAGGGCTCAGGAGCTCCTCCTCCCCCTCACCCAGAGACTGTAAGTTGTGAAGGGAGTGTCTTCAGGTGGAAACCCTTCCTTGATAGTCCATCCCCACAGGATACGGGCTAGTAATGTTTCCAAGGGAAATGCCCAGAAGGCAGCCTGGGGGACATGCTCTTCTGGCATCTTCCAGGATTACATATGGAGCCTGGACCCCACATCGATGAAGTTCCCAGCCCGGCTAATCATTCAGATCTGGGACAATGACATCTTCTCTAGTGAAGGCTTCCTAGGTGAGGTTCTGGCATAGGGCTTGTGACCACAGTTCAGGGAGCTCCTCCTTGCTGATGGCATTTCTCTGGGCTCAGGGGTCCTGGAGCTGGACTTGTCTGACATGCCCTTCCCAGCCCGGCACGCCCAGCAATGTACCCTCAAGATGATGGACACTGATTCCAAGCAGCCCTACTTCGCCCAAAATAAACGCTTCTCCCTCTTTAAGAAGAAGGTTGTAACAGGATGGTGGCCTTGCCAGGTTCACACTGGTGACAAGTGGCGCTTGTCGGTAGGAACTGGGGAAGGTGTCTATTGAATGGGACTACTCTGCCACATGACCTGGCTCTAACAGACTTTGAGGACCTTAGCTAAATCCTTTTTTCTCTCTGGATCCTGGGGTGTGGTCCTAAAACTACCTTGCTCCCTCTGACTTCAGTCTCCCACCCCTGTGGTGTTCCTAGGGCAAAGTGAAGATGACTCTGGAGATCCTGACAGAGAAGGAAGCCATAATCAGGCCAGCTGGCAGAGGCCAGTCAGAACCCAACCAGTACCCCCAACTTCATCCTCCTCCGTAAGGGCCCTGTGGGGCACAGGCACCAAGTCTTTCTTCTGTTTGTATGGAGTAGTGAATATGAGCCTACAAATGGGGAGGGATAGTTTCTTCCTATACTAGAGCTGTTAAAATCAGGAGAATGGATTTGGGCGTTGGGGACATCCCCTCCCGAAAAAGAAAGCTCTTGGTTCTGGATCACTGATCTGAAGATTCCTCTTTGCCCTGTTCTTGGGTTTCTCCCATCCTGGACAGACGTGCTGGCGGAGCTTTAATGTGGTTGAGGTCACCTATTAAAAATTTCTGCTTCGCTTGCTGGAAACGCTACCGATTCAGAATTATAGGCCTCGTGCTCCTATCAATAATAGCATTCATGCTGTTCAAATTTATCTATGCAGCTCCGGTGAGTGGCTACCATGGGGATGGGGACAAAGGCACTGGACGCTCTTGGGAAGACTGCACAGGATGCCTTTGGTTGCCCTTTCAGGATAACTTTGCTGTCTGTTCTCTCTAGAGCTATTTGGCCATGAGCTGGATCAAACCTGAACTTCGGATGGGACCTCCCATTAAAGTAGTTAATGTCATGAATTCACAAAACCAAAACAAGCCTCCCAGGTTTGCTGCCTAGGATCCGAGTCTTCAGCCATTTAACAGATCATGAGCTGAAACCCCTCCCTGGACCCAAGAATCACCTGAGTCTTATCCTTCCAGAACTTCCAGCTCCACAAGATTAATCTGCCCACATGGGCTTTTTTCCCCCCTGCCACCAGCCTTTCCCTTGGGCTTCCTACCAGGTCCTTATTTCTGTCTTCTAGGACATACACAAGGGGCTAAGCATATTCTGACTATTGTGCTCACAAACCACTTCCAACAAGGGGAGCAGCATTGTAATTTTCCACTGAAATAAATAAGTTTTATAACAGAGAGCCACCTTGTAATTTGGGGGGGTTGAAGACAACACGAAAGGCTAAAATCACCAGCTCTTCAGACAAGACTCACGGGAACAGAATGATGTCACCTTTACACATACCCTCTAGTCCTCAGGGTCTCTTTTGCACTAAGAGACTTTACATCAGAAGAAATGAAGGAAAGGATGACTCTCCTGGATCAGCAGCATGCCAAGGTCACTGCTGTCACCCCAAGTGTGCATGCACAAGAGTCATTCCAGACCAGATGTACCTTCCTCCAGCACACACCTGGGGTTACAGTGCCCAGAACAATATTCACCCCCACTCAACAGAGAAAACATTTGTTTCTAGAACAAAAAGCAAGAGCCACAGCAGAACATACAAGAGCAGGCAGGGTGCATTTCTTGCCCATTTCTCTGAGGGCAGAAGCTGAGGACCTAGGCTGGGTGGGGACTGCATTTCATGACTTTCCTACCTTCTTTAAAAAGCCTCAAGGTGCTCACCCCTTGCGGTTTGCTTTCTTACCCCTCCCCTATGCTGAGACCCCTTCTGCTGCACCCACCTTGGCCATCTCAAGGGCCTACTTAGTTTCTACCCACTGGCCCACTTGTCCTCCCCTTAAGCTAAAATAGACAAAATTTTTTTCCAGTGCTCCCTGGTCCTAAGGCCAAGCTCTAAGTCCCCATCAGTCCTTCAGTGACCTGAAGCCATTCTGTTCCTGTGAGGAAGGAGTTAGGAGGATGGTGTCAGCCTCCAGTCCACCTTCGTCCTGCTGCTACAGGGCAACATAGCCTGTGCTGCTTGATGGAGCACATGGGAAGGACCCAAGTGCAGCCAAGATGACCCCTTTCCTTCTGGGCTGAGCCAAGGGCTCTGCCACCCCAGGAGAAGAGATGTTAGGCTTGAGGCTCAGGAAAAAGGCTTGGAACTCCCTCTCAATTCACCCCCATAAGCAAGGACACTGAGAGGCTCATTGTTGGTTCCAGCAGTCATTTTTAAGAACTTCCTCAGGCTACACAGGCCCATAGATAGGAGAGGTATTCTAGGCCTTCCATGATGGAGACTGGCCTGTAACCTCCTGAATCACAGGGCAGACAGGTGAGCAGCATGTGACCCCCTTTTCAGGTAAGGCAGTGGAACAGAGTTGACACACAGAGGACAGCACACAAGCTGTGCTGCTCGATGACCATGAACTTTTCCAGGCACAGATGATGACAGTCTTTTGCTCTCAGGTTTGCAACATGAGAGAAGCAGCTGTTTCTTCTCCATTAAGGAAAGTCAAATTCCCCCTTGGGAGAGGATCCAAGCTCAGGTAATAAGAAAGCTTCCTTACACTTCTGACACTCAAAATGGGATTCCAAACATCACAATAAAAACACAACATGCAGCTCAACAGGTTCCAGAAAGTCTACAAACATCTCCACATGATAGGACCACACAATAGATGTTGCTTTCTGTGTCTCTCCTGGACCCAGACAGGTTCACAATCTCATGGTGTCCACAAAGTCTTCAAAGCTCCCCTTGACTTGCACACTGTCAAATGTGACCAATGGCCTCAAGGGATCTGATTAAGAAGGTCACCCACACACCAACCAAACCAAGACCCACACTAGAATACAAAGGCTCGAGGAATGAGCCCAAGCAGACAGTCCTAGAGTCACCTAATGAGGGTCAGAAAGCCAAGTTTGCTCTGCAGCCCCAACACAGAGGAATCCAAATGTCTTTTCCAGCTTTAGGTGGCACATGTAGAGGGCAGTGAACAGAGGGAGACACAGAGGAAGGGTGCAGTAGGAAAGTTTCCACCCTGATTTCCAAGGAAAGCTCCTCAGGTGGATAGAGGCTTGGGCAAAAAGCAAAACCCAGGAAACACATGTCCAGAAGGTTTAGTTAGCAGTTTTCTATTCTCTGTGGATTCAAAAATGAAGGAGAAAGGCCTGCTGAGTCCAGTCCAAGCTGGGCTGCCCAGTCCTATTCTGTGATTCTGGCATCACAACAGCATGTATTCTTTTCATGCCTTTTCACTCCCAAGTGGAAGGACTGCAGGGAAAGGCACATCACAGCAGCATTGGCCTGGGGTGAGTGGCTTCTTGGACCAGGTTAGATGTCCCCAGGGATGATCATGGGAATACAAGGTCCTTGCATTCAAAGCTCCAGCGACAGTACACAGTCCCTGACTGGCTGCTGGAGACTGGAACAGATTCTCCAGACGGCATGCTCAGGTCAGCAGCTGCGCCTCGAATACCTCATGGGTGTCAGTCACAGAGGTGGTGGCAGCAAGAGGGCTCAGTAGAAGCGTTTTCGACTCTGTTCCTGCCATTTGTTGTAGAGTATGATACCAATGACAATGGCAAATACAGAAAACACCAAAGAAAAAAAGACGATGAGGAAGAGGGCCAGGCCACTCAGAGGTGGCAGTGGGGCTGTCACTGAAGAAGCAAGGGAGAAGCAAATCAGAAACACACAGCCTACTCAGTGGAGAAGGACCACCTAACAGGCTGTCTAGCCCCCAGGTTCTGACACCCACATCTGGAGAGCCAGAGCTTAGACTCCCCCCTTCCAGATGTCTCAATTTTAAAAGGAAGCACTCTGCTTCCTTCCTCCATAACAGGAGGACAAGTGGAAAGGCAGTGTAAGTGCTCCACAGTCTTCAAGCCAATTAAGAGATAGGACACTGCCCTGCACACTGTGAGTGCCAGGCACCCTGACTTCATGCAGCACTGCAGCCTCCTCCCCACCCATAGGACCACTCCCCAGATCTCCAAGCTCACTCTCAGGCAGCTTCATATTGTCCACCGAGGGCAAGAACACATCTCGATGCAGCTTCTCCTCTTCTGGGGTCCTTTCCACTGTTAGCTCAAACAACTTCAGGGAAATGACATCATGATTATCTATAAGACAAAGTAAGGAACACTATTCTAGCCACCGGGAAATGGGGCATCTTAGAGCTAATACCTTGGTTCGAGCTTCTGTACCATGGTTAATTAGCAGTGACCTTAAAATATAATTAAGCTGGGGTAATCCCAGTGACTTGGGAGGCCGAGGCAGGAGGATCCCAAGTTCAAAGCTAGCTTCAGCAACTTAGTGAGACCCTGAGCAATTTAGGGAGACCCTGTCTCAAAATAAAAAATAAAAAAGGGCTGGGGATGTGGCTTAGTGGTTAAGCACCCCTGAGTTCAATCCCCAGTATCCAGAAAATAAACAAATAAAAAATAAAACCTCTTCATCCTCTCATCTAAAAATAAGATGGAGAACAGGGCACATTCTATATTCTTCTGTATTTGTTTTTACAAACAAACATGCATTACTTGTATAATTAATACATTTAGAGGTAATATTTATGAGAATTAAATGCCATACCCTAAAACCTTCTAGCAGAGTGAGGGGGAGAGAGCACTGTGGCCTCACCCTGGTGAAGATCACAGACATGCATGCAAACACAGAGCAGGAAAGGGTCTCTTGACAGCTGTTGGTGGGAGACAGGCAGGGCACAGACATGGCATAGAAGCCACTGCCACTCCAGACTGCCCAGTTCTCTGTGGCTCCTGGGAATTATTACTAGTACCTAATATACCAGATCAAGGAATCAAAAACTGGATTTCTCTTCCTTCATCACTATAAACTCACAGATTTAAACTCACAATATTTTGTTTTAATGCACTGGCATTATTTTACTGATGTTCAACTCAACCCATCTTTGTCAGTGGGAACTGTTCAAGTTGGTTCCTGAGTTCTTTTAAATGAACCCAGAAGTTTTTTTGATATTTTCCTCGCTTTTCTGGAAAGTTCCAGGCTTGTACATTTCCTGCCTCAGAACTGGCACAGCCATTTCTTGAGGAAGTTCCATTCCTTTTAGTGGGAATTGGTATTAAGAGACCAGAAATGTAAGTGGGAAGGATACATATTGCTACAAGGTTGGTTATGGACTGGGGCTTGAATTTCTGGTCATTACTATTATTAGGATACCATCCATGGCTGCTTAGACTACTAAAATCTTTTCCCCCTCCCCTCCTCTCCTTTCCTTTTAGTACTAGCGATTTACCACTGAGCTACATTGAGCTACATGCCTTGTCCTTTTTCTTTTATTTTTGGAGAGAGAGTTTAACTCGTTGAGGCTGGCCTTGAATTTATGATCCTCCCGGTTCAGCCTCCCAAGTCCCTGGGATTACAGGCATGCACCACTGCACCTGCATGAACTGCTAGAATCTTTAGCAGAACCCCAGGTAATATAAAACTGGATTTATCTTCAACTGGAGAAATGTTTTAGCTATCAGAGCTGAGCTTAGACTGTGGGACAGGATAAAAAGCCAGGGCAATACTATTCATAATGCAGGGGCATGAGACAGATGGGCAATGTCTCAACAATGTCTCTGCAGTTTTTAAAAAGTCACTACACAACAAATGAGATGATGCCAACAAGAAAGGCCTTAGAAGAAAGACAATTTGCATTTAGGGGTTTTATGTAGGCAGAGAACACAAGACTTACTAAGCTAAGAATTATCCCTGAAAACCTAAAGCAAAATACTCCTTAGGATAAATACAAAATTCCTCTCTCCTGTCATTTCTGGAAGCCAGGAACAACTTCCCATTAAGAAGTACATCAGTAAAAAGGACCCCCCTGCAAAAACAAAAACAACAACAACAACAAAAACAGACATCAGAAGGTCAACCTAGAAACCTGTGAGCTCAAAGGAAAACACAAGGCAGTGATTCCAAGCCCAGGCTCCCATCCCTGTGCTAAGGTTGGCCCTGTCCCACAGCTTTGGCCTGCACAGCAAATCTCGGTGTCAGGAAGTACACCCTGCCTGGAGCCAGGGTCGGGGGAGTACAGGCAAGGGCTCAGGGGAGCTTCTGACAGGTGATGGCAAATTCTACATTTTTACTGTGTGGTGGTTATGCAGGTGTACATATCCGTCAAACTCTTCAAACTGTACACGTCTAGTCTATGGATAGCATACCTCAATAAAGTTGATTTTTTTCAAGAAAAAAATTAGTTTCCAGGGATTTTAAAGTTCCAAGATTTCATTTTAAAGATCCACATTTCCAGCTTCTCTTGAACCACTGGAAGATCCAGGAGATTTGAGCCCACATTTCTTTTTGACAAAAATGGCTGGAGCTGAGCAGCTGCTGCCTATTCCAAGGTGACACTTGCCTTTCCATTTTTCCTCAAGAAAGTTCTATTTGAAAATCAAGTTTTATCCATAATAAATTATATTAATTAAAAGAACCCTGGGGCTGGGGATGTGGTTCAGAATGAAGCATTTGCCTGGCATGTGTGGGGCACTGAGTTCAAAGTTCAATTCTCAAATAAATAAAGGTTCATCAACAACTAAAAAATATTAAAAAACAACAAAAAAGTTCGATCCCTTATCTCTTCCCAAAAGATCTTATGACTGGGGCTAAAGGCAAGGGGGAGAACAAGCACTCAGGGAAACCATGACTGCGCACAAAGTGAAAGAGAACCCAGAGGAGACAGAGTAATGGGAACCAGGCACTGCTGATGCCACAGAAGTCAAGGAAGGCGAGTTTCAGGGCACATGAGTAAGTGGGCTAAGCAAGGCCAAGAACAGAGCACTGCAAGTAACAAGGAAATTAGAAGTAACTTTCATGACAGCAGTGTGACAGCAAGGTAGAGACGCAGGTCTGAGAACAGCCTAGGAAAGAGACACATGACCAGGGAATGAAGAGCATCTACATATATAACACATCCACAGTCTGAGCAAAAAGGAGAGTCTGGAGTCAGTCAGAGAGGGATGGCAGAGTTAAGGAGCATCTTTGGGGTTTTATTTTATTTTATTTGTCTTCTGTTTTTTCAATCCCCCTAGAAAATGAACCAGGGTGCTTTACCACTGAGCTATACCTCCTGCCCTTTTAATTTTTTTCATTTGAGACAGGAGCTCATTAAGTTGCTCAGGTTGGCCTAGTACTTGTGATCCTCCTGCCTCAGCTTCCTGAATTGCTGGAATTATATGCAAGAAGCAGCTCTGTTAGAAAGGGAGCTGGTCATATTAGTAGGTGCAGGGAGAGCACCTAAAAGCAGAAAGGGGCGGAAGAGAGAGGGAAGCAAGGCACGCAACACCCAGGCTGGAAGAGCTGGCTGGCTGAGGAGGCAAACACTGCTCTGTGTCAGCACCCACCACCTCCTGGAGGCAACCATACCAGGACAGCCTGGGCCTGGGGCTCTTAAGGGATCTACATATGAGAAAGTAGCACTCAGAGCTCTACTTCTCAATCAGGCTCTCTCCTCCGAGGGGCCTCACAAGGCCTGGGTACTTAGAAACCTTAGAGTGCAAATAAAGAGTGCACAAAGCAGTACCCGAGAGATCCCCAGTGATGGAGGAGGTGCCGAAGTAGTAGCCCCGGGGCAGGCGGACCCCAGGCACCTCAATGCAGTCCCTCCACTCATGCTTGCCATCGATATCCATCATTATCTAGAATAAAAAGAAGAAATCAATCAGGGACAGGCCACAGGAACAGGAGTAAGACAGCCCACACAGCCAACTGGACCATGACAGGGACTCACTGTCAAGTGCCTTTTGACATAGCGAATCACGAGGAAGGTGTCATAATGAAGATTGCGGACGATGGCCGTACAGCCCCCGAGCTCTGTGGGCCGCCCATCTCGCTCATGATCATAGCTGAGGGAGCCGTTGTTCACCATGGCTGAGATATAGGGAAATACCCGCTGGGACACAGAGAGGGAAAAGCAAAGACAGTGAGGAGGAGCTCCCAGGAATGCCCACATTATGACAAGAATTTTTCACATTACAAGCCGAGCCTCTTCAGCAGACCAGACGACCACACCTTGTCATTCACAGCCCCTGAGCACCCACAGTCAAACGTTCGCTCAAGGGATATAGACCCAGGAAGCCATGAACTCCCTACTTACCTTCAGTAATTCTCTTTGCTCCTGATCTGGGGCGGGCCTGAGAAAGCCCCTGTGAGGTTCTGGAGTTAGTTCAATTCCTCCCAGAGATCACCATTTGGCACTTACACACTGTCCAGTAATAGGGTTTCCCTTCTTATATATATATTCCCACCTTCCCAACTATTTCTTGGAGAAGAGTTTCTTCCCAGATCTCTACTTCAATCCTATTCATCAACACCCCTACTCCCCAGGTGTTTTGCATATAGCAGGTATATTGAAAATACCTACTTGAATGGGCAGGGAAATCCTTCCATTCAGGATAACTCCTTTGAAATTCTAACATCCTACAAGCAGTATATGATGCTAAATGGATGAAGACTCAGAAAGCACACTGCCAGAACCCAGCTGTCAGACAGGCTTAATTAGCCATGATGACTATTCTTAGAAGTCTTTGCAGCCCAGATAAGCTTTGTCCACAAGTAACTTCCTCCAATAATGCTAGTCATGAGGAGGCGAGAGACCCCTCCACCCCAGGGGGAAAACTAAAAGCTCCCAGGTAACCCACTTTCCCATCTACTCCAGAGACTCTAACAGAGGTGCAGGAGTCAATTCTTCCTCAGAATTGTTAAACTAACCCTTCTAGAACAACCCCATGCCAAGGCAATGCAAAGAGATAGGGAGATGAAAGGGGAAGGTAACACGAGGCATGCCACTCCTTAGGTGAGTTCCCCACTGTCCTAGACAGTCAACATGCAAGGTGGAGATACAGTTGAGACCAGAGACTGGGGACTCCTGAGACAACAGCCACATGGACTCTAAGCAGCAACAAATGTTGGATGGACACATGGGAATAAGGGATGGCCATGATGGGTTAAGAACTGAGTACCTGGACTCCTGGAGAGTATCGCCTCTTCTGGGCCTGAGAGGGTCCAGCAGGTTATTAGACAAGAGAGGGCACAGAAGACAGAAGACCAAGTCAGAAAGAAACAGCCGTTGGGGAGCTGACCTAGCTGCAATGGATGAACAAACCAACCAAAATCCCCAAACAGAATTTTAGGGTCCATGAAGGGCATTCAGCAAGTCCTGGCACCCCCTCGAAACTATATGCAAAATCATATGCACACATATTTGTACATCTTTTTGAGAAGGTCTGTTATTGTCATCAGATTCTCAAAGGAGTCCACTAGGAGACCTCTCTATCCTAAGGTCCTGAAGCTTTCAGAAGGATCTTTATAAAAAACAGTGTCCCATTGGCCAGACAGGCCTCATGTACGTCTCTGGGAGTCAAATGGTCACAAGCTTGCCTGTTTCTAGGCTATGTTATTTCCAGAGCAAGAGGGAGACAGAAGAGGCAAGCAGGGTTAAATTCTAAATTCGAGGTGTCTTTTGTTGCCCAGGGTCCTGGGATACAACTCTCACCCAGAAGACAAAAATCCCACTGTTATGAAATCAGCTCTAATCCAAAGGAATCATTTACCCTCTAATTGAGCCAATGAATGTTTATTTTCAAACAATTGTTGTCATTCTCACTTACAACATGTGGGCAAGGAAGCAGCTCTGCAGGAGAACTGCAGCAGGAAAGATTTAGAAAATCATCAGGCTTGAGGGTAGCAAGCTTTGTTCCAGAAAACCTCCACAGCTGGAAGGTCCCTGCATCAAGAGAAAACTACACAAGCCCAGCTTAGCCCTGCTCTGTGGGAAGGGCGGGCAAGGGCGTGGACCACAAAGCATTTGTTCTTCTAGTACTTAGTGAGCATCCATTACAAGCCAGGCACTATTCCAGACACTGGGGTCCAAAGGAAAACAAGACAGATGGGTATCTGCTCTCATGGAGCTAACATGGAAATGGAAGAAACAAACAAAAAGCAGGTAAATAAAATATTTCAGATGGTGATAAATGCTATGATGAAAACAACACAGGAAATATGACAGAGACTGATGTGGAACCTCTCTCTGAGGAGGCAATCCCTGAACCGAGACCCAAGTACTTAGAGGGAGGCCACCACAAGATTTGGGGCACAAGAAGTATGAGGTCAGCATACATGAGGAACTCAAAGATGACAGGTGTGTCTGAGCGAGTGAGGAGGTGGCTGGTGTGAGGAGGGGCAGGAGCCACAGCAAGGAGTTGGGGGAGGCCCCAGAGCAACTCCCCAGCTGTTTTTATGCCTGTAGCAGAACGTATACAGGATACAGAAAGGTATGCAGCCAAACAGCAGACAACTAAATTGCCATAAAATTACTCGTCTACAGCTACCATTTATAACAATGGAATTGCAAGCATATCAGACAGTTTATAGAAATGGACTTCTGAAAAAGTTTGTAATTTCAGTGAACAATTAAAGAAAAGAGGGGATTCAAAGCTTCCTGGGGAGCTCCAATGTCCCCACAGCTTGCTTCCTGTATCACCTCTAGTGCCAACCCCTTGTCACAAATTTAAGCTGAGCCAGGTGCATGGTGTCTGCCTACAATCTCAGCTTCTGGGGAGGCTGAGGCAGGAGGACTGCAAGTTCCAGGGCAGCCTGGCCAACTTAGTGAGACACTCTCAAAATAAGAGGGCTGGGATCTAACTCAATGATAGAGTGCTTACCTAGCATGGGCTAGGCCCTGGGTTTGATCCCCAGTACAAAAAAAAAATTATAAAGCTGCAACTTTATAAAGTGCTTAGGATAGTAATCTTTAGCCTGAGAGTGCCTTCTCTTTCCAAGAATGGTGTGGCATCCAGTTGTACGCCAGGTACAACCAGCACATCGGATCACCTGGAGGAGCTTGCCATCTGTGTGTCTATGTGGGGGCCCTAGTCAGTGTGCCATTTAGTAGGTCTAGAACGAGCACAGGAGTATATACTTTTTAGAAAGCAGCCAAAGCCACACTAGACACAGCCCCACACTCCACAGCTGTCATTTGTCTGCTTCAGCAACTCACAACTTGCCTTCAACTTTTAACCCCACATTTGTAGTAAGTCGTTAAATGCTGGCTTACTTTCCATCACTAGGCAGAAGTTCCTGAAGTGTTTTTCAGGTAGCCACTAATTTCACACAGTAGCAGATTTCCCCCTGGAAAGCAGCCTCTAGCTAGAACCAAAGGTTGAAGACTCACACCAATTCAGGCAAGGTGGTAGTTTGATTCCTAATTTAAGAGTCAGCAGAAATGAGAAACTCCCACCTATTGTCCAAATGACAAGGTCACTACTAGATCATTTTAGAGGATAATTTTAGAGGATAATTTTACCTCTAACACTTGTTGATTGAACAATGAGCTTGTGGAGTCTATGCTAAAACTCCATGAATCCCAAATACACAGGAGGTAAACCCTTAGAAAAAGCCAGACATGGTAGTGCATACCCGAATCATAGCAACTCAGGAGGCCGAAGCAGGAGGATCTCAAGTTCAAGGCCAGTCTCAGCAACTGAGATAGACTGTCTCAAAATAAAAAAAATAAAAGGGCTGGAGATGGTGGCTTATTGGTAAAACACCCTTGGGTTAAATCCTCAGTACCAAAAAGAAAGAAAGAAAAAGAAAAAAGATGGGCTGGTGGTGTAGCTCATTGTACAGCACCTGTCTTGCATGTGGACCCTGGTTTCAATCCCCCGCATGGTCAAAAAAAAAAAAAAAAAAAAAGGAAAGATAAAGAGCACACAGAGTCTCTGTAATAAAGGAGTGCTGGGTTTTAACTGACAGATGCATAACCTGTGCAGACCTCATCGCCTCTTTGAGATTCTACTAGAAATAGAATCAGGCACAGCTCACTGGTTAACCACAAGGATGAAATGAGATGTGTTAAGCATTTAGTACATTGTCTGGTATTCAGAAGGAAGGCAATAAATGTTTAATCAATCGATAGCTACACTAATAAATTTCTAGATACAAGTATTGTTCAACACTAAACATTCATCATTTTTTAAAAATTTCTTTTAGTTGTAGATGGGCACAATACCTTTATTTTATTTATTTGTTTTTTAATGTGGTGCTGAGGATAGAACCCAATGCCTCACACATGCTAGGCAAGCACTCTACTACTAAGCTACAATCCAGCCCTCAAACATTCATCATTAAGGGAAATAATTCTCAGACCTATGTCTGTCATGAATCAGTAAAATTTCCAAAAACATTTTTTTAAGTATTTTTTAAAATTTTTTTGTACATGGACATAATACCTTTTATTTTTTATTTTTATGTGGTGCTGAGGATTGAACCCAGGGCCTCACACATGCTAGGTGAGCATGCTACCACTGAGCCACAACCCCAGCCCCTTCAAAAACTTTTTTTTTTTGGTGGTGCAGGGGATTGGACCCAGGGCCTTATACATGCAAGGCACACACTTTACCAACTGAGCTATATCCCCAGCTCCCAAAAACATTTTGAAGATTAATCAGTTCACTGTTTTGTTTTCACTGCATATTAAATATACTGATATACAATAATGCTAAAACAATCATCTATAATACGCACCATTTTACAAAAGGACATTTTAACACCAAAAAGGAAAAAGGACTGTGTAGTTTCATAACACAGTAACTAGATACATTTAGTACTTATGAAAAATTACTACACTGTTCTTGGGCCAGTGAAAAACTCTTGCCAACAACACAAGTTCTGACAGCCACTCCACACTGGGAAACCAGTGTTTCCCAGCCCAAGTCATACTTCAGTCTGCTAAGCTGCCCATTTGCTCTCTGAAATGCAGATGTGAAGAGAAGAAGGATGGGAAAGGACAGAATGGTGCCATAGTATCTACTGCCAAGATGTCTGCTAAATGTCCCTGAGGAATCCACTTAAAGAAATGAACAACAGCCATCTTACTGACAGTTTGCTAGGTACTGTCCTCAGTACAAAACACACTCACTAAATTCCCACAACCCTAGTGGGTAGCACTATTATCCCCATTTCACAAGTAAGAAAACTTGTCCAAGAGGACACAGGTATTCAGCAGTGATATCAGGATTTCAAACCCAGTAGTCTGGCTCCAGAGCCCTGACTTTAATCACCATGCTACGCTTTCCTATCAACATTTAAAAAAATAAACAAAAAGTAAGGAACTGGGGGGGGGGTCTAAAAAATACCCTGCAAAGAAAACTGCCAGGCACAGTTTCTCCAATCACTATAATCCCAGTGACTGGAGAAACAGAAAGGCTATAAGTTTGAGGCCAGCCTCAGCAACTTACATGAGATGTTATCTCAAAATGAAAAATAAAAAAGGACTGGGGATGTAGCTTTAGTGGTACTAAACCTCTGGGTTTAGTACCCAGTACCCAGTACCAAAAGAAAAAGGAAAAAGAAAAAAAAAAACCCACAAAAAAATACTGCCGAATGGTTCCAGATTAAAGGACAGGAGAAACATAACAACCAAATGCAAAACATGACCTGGGTTTCTTTTGCTGTAAAGGACATAATGGGACAACTGGTGAAATCTGAATAGGGCTTAAAGAACAGATAACAGGGGCTGGGGTCGTGGCTCAGGGGTAGCGCACTTGCCTAGCACACAGGAGGCACTGGGTTCGATCCCTAGCACCACATATAAAATAAATAAAGGTCCATCAACAACTAAAAAAAAAAAATTAAAAAAAAAAAAAAACAGATAACAGGGCTGGGGTTGTAACTCAGTGGTGGAGCTCTTGCCTGGCAGGAGAGGCACTGGGTTTGATCCTCAGCATCACATAAACAAATAAATCAATGAAATAAAGGTACTGTGTCCATCTACAACTAAAAATATTTTTTATAAAAGATTAGATAACTACTGTTATCATTATTAAGTTCCTAACTTTGGTCACTTCCTATGTAAAAGAACTAATTTTTAGGAAAAACACATGTATTTAGGATTAAGAAGGCATCATGAAGGCAAGGTACTCTTAGCTAGTTAAGAAAAAGATAGACACACATGCATGAATACACACACACACACACACACACACACACACAAGAAAAAAAACAAAGCAAATGTAGTAAAACACGACATTTGAAAGAATCTGGGCGAAGAACGTTCCAGAATTCTTTGTCATATTGTTATAACTTATCAGAAGTCTAAAAATTTTACCCAAATAAAATAGGCAAATCTGAATCTAGTTATCACCATACTACAATTTTTTCTGTCTGAAAAATTTCAAAATTATCAAGAAGCTTTTTAAAAAAAAACAGTCTGTAGAATGGGATATGGTGTTTTTCTTTAAAAAAAAAAAAGGTTGGGCTGGGGCTGTGGCCCAGTGGCAGAGCACTTTCCTAGCATGTGTGAGGCACTGGGTTCGATTTTTAGCACCATAAATAAATAAATAAATAAATTAAATAAAATAAAGGTCCATCAACAACTAAAATATTATTTTACTTCTTATTCTTTGGTGTGGTACTGGGACCTGAACCCAGGGCCTCATGCTTGCTAAACACCAGCTCTCCCACCAAGCTACATCCCTACCCACAATGTATTTTTACTTATTTTTTGTTGCTATTTTTTTTTTTTTTTTCTTTTTGATACTAGGGATTGAACCCACGGGCACCCAATCACTGAGCCACATCCCCAGCCTTTATTTTATTTTTTATTTTGAGGCAGAATCTTGCTGAGTTGCTTAGGGCCTCACTAAACTACTGAGACTTGTTTTGAACTTCCAATCCTCCTGCTTCAGCCTTCAGCCTGCTGGGATTACAGGTGTGTGCCATCACACTCAACCACAATGTGTTTTTAAACTGGACAGCAAAGTAGTATTAATTTTCTCCCAATTCAGAGGAAAAACAATTCATTACATCAAAAAAAAAAACAAAAAACAAACAACATATCGAGAGTGCGTTACAATACCTGACCTAGGAAGATCAGAGTTCTTCACCCCACTCTTTAAACAACTGCTTCTGCCTCCACTGGGTGAGGCCCAAATGTCTCAGAGAAGAACAAGGGACAAGCCTGCCAAGGGCTGCACTTTTGTGCTCTCATCAAAGGAGGTCTCTTGCCATTACTCTCATTTCAACAGAAAAGAATGCAAATAAGTTCCCTGCAATTCTCACTAACATCTGAGTTCAAATGAGCCACTGATGATCATCAGCTCATGAACTCATAGTGCCAAAAAAAAGATGATCAGGTCTTCTTTTAAACAAGTTTTAAAATAACAGCAATACTAAGATATAATTCACATAACCACAATTCACTTAATATATAGTCCTATGGTTTTTAGTACATGCAGAGGTAGAGTAATTATCACAATCTTAGTTTCTAAAACGAAACCCTGTGCCCACTAGGAGTCACTCTCCCCACCCATCCAAGTGCCCCAATCCTTGACAACCGCTAATACATTGTTCTCTCTGGAGACTGACCTATTCTGGACATTTTATATACATGGGATCATATGGTAAGGAGGCCTTTGGTAACTGGCATATATATTAGAAGACATTTTCAAAAGTTATCCATACTGAAGCACCTATCAAAACTTTGTTTTTTTTATTGTTGAATATTTTATTGTATAAATATATCACATTTTGTCCACCCATCAGCTGATGGAGAAGTGAGGTGTGTCCATCTTTTGGCTGCTCTGAACATTCATATACGTTTCCGTAGATGTGTTTCCATTTCTTTGGGGTACATACCTATGAGTAGAATTGCTGCACCATATAAATTATATTTATCTTGAACCATTTTAAGAAATATCTGCTTTCCAAAACAACTGCAGCCTTTTATATCTCCATCAACAGTGTAGGGAGAGGTCCAGATCACTCCACATCCTTGTCAACATGTATCATCCATCTTTCTTATTTTAGCCATCCAGAGAGGTTGATTTGCTTCTCCTTGATGGTTAATAATGAGTATCTTCTCATGTGTTTGTTGGCCATTTGCTTATCTTTGGAAAAGGATCTAATCAGATGCTTTGTCCATTTTTTAACTGGGTTCTTTCTGAGCTGTAATAGTGCTATATTTTCCAGAAAAAAATTCCCTAACAGGATATAAAATGTGTATATATTTTCTTTTGTTCCATGTGTTGTCTTTTCACCTTCTTGATGCACACAAGTTTTTAATTTTGATGAAGTCTTTCTTTTTTTTTTCTTTTTTTTATATCTAAGAAACCACTACCTAATCCAAGGTTATGAAAAATTAACCCTGCATTTCCTTCTATGAGTTTTATAGTTTTACATTTTTGGGGGAGGTGAGGATAAACTGGGGATTGAACCCTATGGATGTGAGCCACATCCCCAGCCCTTTTTATTTTTTAGTTTAAGACAGGGTCTCACTAAATTACTTAATTGCTAAATTGCTAAGGCTGGGCTTGAACTTGCAATTCTCCTGCCTCAGCCTCCTGAATTGCTGGGATTATAGGCATGTACTACCACGCCTGGTTATAGTTTTAATTTTTAAATTAGGTCCTTGATACATTTATTTTTATTTATTTATTTATTTATTTATTTATTTTGGGGGGGGATACTTGGGACTGAATTCAGAGGCTCTCGACCACTGAGTCACATCCCCAGCCTTAATTTGTATTTTATTTAGAGACAGGGTCTCACTGAGTTGCTTAGTGCCTCACTTTTGCTGAGGCTGGCTTTGAACTTTCAATCCTCCTGCCTCAGTCTCCCAAGGTACTGGGATTATAGGCATGCACCACAGCACCTAGTTATTTTTATTTTTTTATAATCCTGGGCATTGAACACAAGGGCTCAGGTATGTTACATAAGCGTTCTACCACTGGAGTTACATGGCCAGACCTTTCTTTTTTGGTACTAGGGACTGAACCCAGGGGCATGTTATCACTGAGCTACACCATCTGATCTTTTTACTTTATTTTGAGACCGGGTCTCACTAAGTTGCTTAGAGCCTTGCCAAGTTGCTAAAGCTGGCCTTGAACTTGTAAGCCTCCTGTCTCAAACTCCCAAATTACTGTGACTGCAAGTATGCACCACCATGCCTGGCCCTTTCTATTTTATCTTGAGACAGGGTGGCTAAATTACGCAGCCTAGCCATGAACTTCTGATCCTCCTGCCTTAGCCCCCAAGTAGCTGGAATACAGGATGTGCCACCGTGATTGGCCTCCAACTTCATTCTTTTTCAAGATTATTTCAGCTACTCTGGGTCCCTTGAACTTCCTTATGGATTATAGGCAGCTAAATTTTTGATAAATAGGGATGAAACCTACCTACCAATCAATGTGAGTAGCATTACCATTTTAACAATTTCAAGTCTTCTAATCCATGCCACAGCATATCTTTCTGGTTACTCAGGTCTTCCTTAATTTTTCTTTCTTTTCTTCCTTTTTTTTTTTTTTTTTTTTTTGGCCAGGGATTTAACCCAGGGGTACTCTACCTCTGAGCTATATCCCCAGCCCTGTTTTTCTTTTTTTCCTGAGACAAGGTCTCACTAAGCTGCCCAGACTAGCCTCACAGCCTCCTGAGCGCCTGGGTTTACTGTCATGCACCACCATGCCCAGCAGGCCTTCTTTAATTTCTTTGAAAAGTATTTCGTAACTGTCAAAATTTTTCTGTTGTCGTCAAATTTATTTCTAAGTATTAAAATACTTCTTTTTGATAATAGTGTAAGCAGAGTTGTTTTACTTTCCTTTTTAAATAGTTCATTCCAAGTATATAGCAATGAAATTGTTTTTTGTATTTTTTTTTCTCTTTTCAGTACTCAGGATTGAACCTAAGACACTGTACCACTGAGCTACATTCCTACCCTTTTTATTTTTTTATGGGAGGCAGCGACAGGAGGATCACAAGTTCAAGGCCAGCCCAGGTCATTTAGCAAGACCCTATCGCCAACTAAAATAAAAAGGGCTGGAGATATAGCTCAGTGGTAGAATAACATGAGTTCAATCCCCAGTAACACAAAAACAAAGACAGGGAAAGCCAGGTTTAAAACTCCCATCAAGTCCTGAAGTTCATGGCTCTTACTATGGGCTTCTAACTACCACTAAGACTCTGCAATCAGCAAGACTACTAATCTAATCCCAATTGCCTCCCCACTCAGAGTCCCTTAGTGCACAGCCCCCTTTACAGTCATGTCCAGACCCTCCAGAGGAACATAATCCCTTAGAACCAGGCCTCCTTCGGTACGTGATGAGGCAACTCTGGTACTGATCTAAACAGCCAGTGTATGAATACTAAAGAATGCAAGCTAGACAGCTGTCTTGGAATTGTGCAGCTCAGCAAGACTGCTGCCCCTGCCACTCTTTCTAGCCTCATCCCTATCAGATACTCCTTTACCTCCTCACACTTATCTTCCCCTCTCGTACCTTATTGCCTTAAGGTATGCTTTTCCCTCCACATGGAACAATGGCTCCTTATCCTGCAGACCTCAATGTAAACATTACTTCCTAAAGGAAGCCTTCCATAGCCACCACCACCCCATTCAAGGTTAGAGCTGAGTCCTGGGCCTCCCATGGTGCCAAGATCCCCCACACCACTCTCCATGCTCAAGTGTAGAGACCATATTGGTCTTACTCACTAAGGCCCAGAAGGAACATAGAAAAGTAACTCCAACTGACCCACAACAAAAAGCTATTCTCCTAACTCAGCTCTCACTTCATTTCATTCCCTCTAAGGTGAGTGCTATGGGAAATTTAACTACTGAATCTGGGTGTTGCATATATGATGATCATTCTACAAGTTTAAAATTTTTCATGATAAACCTTTGCCAAAAAAAAAAAAGTCACCTCTGCCTCCATTCCTAATCCTATCTATCTTGCTAAGTATTATTTCCCTACAGGATATCCAGTGACAACTTACCATAATAATTTGCCCCCCATCTGATGTCAGTGTCATAGGACAGAGAGAGTACAAGCCTGCTGCCAGTTTATGAAAGTACTAAATAATGCTTAGGGTCAGCTAACAAAAAGCAAGCAGTTCTGCCCATGACCAGACACTAGGTTCCATTGAAATGCTGGGATTCCATCAACATCTTTTACTTATATCTTTCCAATAGGCGAGAATTGCTGCTCAAGTCTGAGAAAAAGAAGAAGAAAAAGATACTGGAAAGGGTGAGCAAGCTGCAGAAGAGAGCACAGCAGTGATGGATTAAAAGTTAGGGGAGCAGTTACACATATTCAGCTGCTCTGGAGCTGGTCTAGCAGCCAAATCACCAACCAGCCAAGTGTGCTCAATTTCAGTGGCTACCTAATGTGCATAAGAGAACACTGTTAGCACCACAGAAAATGTGCCCATTCATGACAGCTATTCCCAAAGGACTATGCAATCAGAAACAATTCTCTCTAGAAAAAACACTAACAAGGACATTAACTTATGAAGTTCAACAGATGAAGAACCCCTCACTGTCTATCCCCTCAGTTCCCTCCTGCACAACACTCCTGAGTGAAAGAACTGTGATGTCAGTGCAGCTGACCTAAGCTCTGACACTTGCCATTACCTCTTGCTGCTTCTCCTCATTGGGGTAGGTGTCTACAAATACTCCCAGCCCCACAAATTTGTCCATGTTTCCAAATACAGGCCCTAGAGAGAGAGAACAGATGATGAACAATGAAATAAAGCCAAGAGTTGATAAAGGAATAATATCTCACTATGATGAAGGAAAAGGTGAACTTCAAATGACTCCCAGGCATCTCAAGATGAAAAAAACACATGTAAAAGCACCAAGCAAAGTGCATGGCCTATAATAAGGGTTCAGTAAACACCTAGTTGTTTGCTGTTGAAGCAGGGAAAGAGAAAAGGCCATTGCAACCTTGTTTAGCACTATGGCAGCTCCCTGATCCAAACTGGTTGCTAAGGTGCCCCTACAGAATTCTGCTTCACAAACACTTGGTGAAGATTATGCTCCAGAGAGAAATGAATTCCCAAGTTCTACTTCTTATTGCAAAAGAGATCAGGTCAAAGCAGGTTGAGCCTGCCATCTACTTGGAACAATGGCTCCCACACTGCAAGGAAAAACAGATAACTCTTCTCTGGACTTAGAAGTGCTGAGAGCACTCACTGAATATGCCAGAAGAAATCAGCTCACCACTCATCAATGCTCAGGAGAGCCACTGCTTCCATCCAGCTGATGGGCCAGGCTTCACAAGGAAACTCAGAAGGAACTAGCAAGCAAGAAATTGCCCCAAGATGAGTCAAGTTCAGCTGCTAATACACAGCTAATAAGGGCTAATAAAGAACCACCCCATTCTGGAGACTACACAGGCCAGTGTGTATCCACAGACATAAAGGGAGAGGGAAAACTGTGGGAAGGAGCCTTCTCAAAAAGAGGGCACATGAAAAAGCAGGCCTTCACACCCAGAAAAGAGCAACTGAGGGACCCCAATACCTGGCTGCATTCGATCCTTTGTGTACCAGATTGCCAGGCCATCCCCGTGTAGATTCTTCTTCCCTTGTCCATGGATCTTGAAGTGCACCTGTAACTCCCAGTCTCTCAGGAAACATGGCTAAAGTGAAAAAAAGACACTGGAGTCAATAAGAAGTGGGAAATATGAAACCCATCAACCCCTCAGCAGCAGTCTACAGACTTGGAAAACATAAATGCAGGTAACAAGGCTAATGGTTAAAACTGAAATCTAAGGCTTTTGATGTGTTTGCATGATGAAATTAAAGCATCAAGTTATGGGACTGTTTAAGATATTTAATATGAAGGGTGAACAAACCACCTAATCATATTCAACATCTCCCAAGAGAAAGGATAGGACTCCACAGTTGAAAAAGAGAAGTTAAACTACCATGATCCTATATCCACCCAGCCAAGTATCTCAGCCTATTGAGTACAGATGACAGAATATTCATTTGTACCTTGGAATCATTCCTCTGAAGAAGGACTCTAAAAAGTCAAGATTTAAAGACATGCTGGGCATGGTGGCACATGCCTGCAATCCCAGTGGCTCAGGAGGCTGAGGCAGGAGGATTGTGAGTTCAAAGTCAGCCTCAGCAACTTACCGAGACCCTAAGCAACTCAGTGAGACCTTGTCCCTAAATAAAATACAAAATAGGGCTGGGAATGTGGCTCAGTGGTGGAGTGCCCCTGGGTTCAATCCCCAGCACCAAAAAAAAAAAAAAAGAAGAAGAAGATTTAAGACAGCTCAAAGCCTTATTAATTATGAAGGAATAAGAAAAGCTAAGTCATTATGGAAAGGTTTCCAGGAATAATTAGCAGATGCTATAAACAACTCTAATTAGCTAGACTTGGCCCTCTGCCAAGCTGAGGGGTAAGCCTGAGTTCCCATGAGAAGGGTGAACTACAGTCCCCAAACCTTCATGGCGTAACCAGGAAGCACAAAATGTACCAGAGAACACCACTCCCATCACTGGGACAACCTCTGGTGATGAAACATTAAGGACATGGGTACTAATCGAACTTCTGCTGTTCTCTTTTTTGAATAGTGTCTCAAAACCTTTAAATGTAGAGGAGGCAAGCAGATGGTTAAGTGCTCTGAAGAGTTGAACACTTTCAAGGAGAAACCACAGTTGGTACAGTGTGTGGTTTAGGGAGGTTCATGGTTTGAGTCCACTGTGAATGAAGAAGGGAAGAAGCAGCAGACCAGCTGGGTTCAGCCAAAGGCTCTCCAAACAGACTGTTCTGGCTCTTGAGCAACATACTGCTTGACCATTTTCAGTTTTCATTTTTAATTTCTGGGATATTTTCCAAAAGCATTAGTATTAGGGGAACAAAGTCAAAATGAAAGGAGAACGCCTCTGCTTTCAGCAAAGAGCCCTGAAATTCCCAATAGCTTACCCTGTTCTGAAGAGCCCAATCCATATCTTGTCATTTTGGGTTCTTATCTATTTTCCTTAGATTTTAGGGCAAGAGTGAAATTCAGTGACAGAAAGCTGTCCACAGATTTATTAATAGGTAGATATTATGTCCCTAAGAAGAGGACCAGAGAAGTTCACAATGAGCTAAAAGACATTTGTCACTGATTCTTGGCCTCATGTGGCACAATGCTACACTGTACTGGGTTATGTACAACAGTGGTTCTGAAACATTGCTGCATAGTGGATTCTCCTAGAGGACCTCTTTAAAATCCCAATGGGGCTGGGGATATAGAGTGCCTGCCTCACAAGCACAAGGCCCTGGGTTCAATCCCCAGCACCACAAAAAAAATAAATAAATAAAAATAAAATAAAATCCCAATGGCCAAGCTGCACCCTATTCCAATTAAATCAGAATCTCTGGGGGTGGAACCCAGGCATTGAACCCAATGGACAGTCACTTTTGAGATCCACTGCTCAAATAAATGTATATACTCAAATAATTTAAACAACTCCACTGCTCATTCTGATGGACAAGTAATTGAAAAAACAGGTATCAAAGAATCTAGAAAACTAGATCCTAGAATACAATTGCTGCTAAACGAGTTATGTAGAGACAGAGGAAAACTGCAGCAAAGTATCAAACCTTAAACATATTCATTTAATTATCCATAAGAGCCCCATCAATGAAATTTTTAATAGATGTAATAACAACGCATATTTCTGTACCCATTCTAACTTCCAAAAAGTCTTTTCATGTATGTTCTCTTATTTTATTCTCACAACAACCCTGGTGGACAAGCACAACAGGTTATTATTAAGTTCATTTGACAGATGAGGAAACTGAAATTTGAGAGGTTAAATAACCTGCCTAAGGTTCATGATGGTTCAGTGACAGCTGGATTAATAATTTAGGTCCTTCAACTGACCTTTCCATCTTTTACCATGCTCTGTACTCTGTTCAAAATGAGCTCAGCACTAAAATCTGGGTTATGGGGCCAACTTGTACAGAGAGCTCACTGAGAAACTTTTCTTACTCCTCTGCTTTAGAATTCTCAGCTCCAGAAAATGAATAGGGAAAAGAATCAGTTCTCTTTTCTGAGGTTCACTTATCTCCAACTAATGAGAAAAGTCATGGAAAAGTAAGATTTTTTTTTTTTTTCACTTATGGGAGTCCAAAAGAACATATCCCCAAAGTAATATGGTTTTAAAAGATTTAGAAAGAGGCCTGGAAACCAAAAAGAAAGCATTATCTTACACTTGTACAAAATCACAGTGCAGCCACACCAGGAATACTGCATTCACTTCTTGCCACCATACCTCAAGGAAGACAATGTAGCTAGAAAAAGTCCAGAGAGGGACAGATAAAATGACCAGCCTCTCTCACTGATTTTCATAGGAAAATAAAAGTTTAAATTAGACTCCTCAAACTGAAATAACAAGGGAGGGCTATTGGGGTAAAGTGTAGAATTATTTATGTATGTATGTATGTGTGCATGCATGCAAGCTAGGGGGGAACCCAGGGCCTTATACAAGCTAGGCAAGTACTCCACCACTGAGCTACATCCCCAGCCCATATTTATTTATTTTTGAGATAAGATCTCACTATCTCTCTCTTTTTTTTTTTTTTTTTTTTTTAAAGATCTCACTAATTGATCCAGTTGGCCTCAAACTCCTGGGTTCCTCCTGTCTCATCCTTCCAAGCAGCCAAGACTACAAGTGAGCTCCACCAAGCCCAGCTCTGGGATAAATTTTAAAAAGCACTCTTTCACTGGGGTCCAGGGACACATGCCTGTAATCCCAGTGGCTCGAAGCTGAGGCTGAGGAATCACAAGTTCAAAGCCAGCCTCAACAACTTAGTGAAACCCTAAGCAACTTAGCAAGACCCTGTCCCAAAATAAAAATCAATAAATAAATATAAAATAATAAGGGCTAGGGCTGTGGCTCAGTGGTTAAGTGCCAAGTGCCCTTGGGTTCAACTCCTGATATTGGGGGGGGCTGTCTTCTACTTTGCAAAGTTTTTTTAATAAGATATAGGGGTTGTTAAACCCCCAAAAGTGATGCTATTAAGTCAACCAGGAATTAAAGACATTCCTAAAAACAGATGCAAAATGGCTTATTTGCTATAATAAGGGCAAAAGAGAGCATGTCCCTAAATAGCTGATTTATTATGAAAGTCTTCATTATCTCTGAAATAATGACCCTTGACATCTACAGAAGACAGAATACTGGGAATAGATAGTAAAATTAAATCAAAATGCCACTACTGAACTTTTCAGGACATCCTGGGTTACCAAATCAAGACGGAGATAGATTCTTACCACCCGGTTCCACAAGGCACCCTGTTTACTTTGCATGTCAGGAGTAAGGCGGATATACTGGGTCATTACCATGGCATTGCCCATCAGATTCCACAGTGAGGAACTGCCTGTGCCCACACCTATGGAAAGGAAGTAGATCAGCTCATACTTCTCAACACCACAAAAAGTCACACAAAAACTGCAGTTATATATTTTTTTCTATTTCATCTTATTTGATCTTCCACCTTCTGTCACTAATGAATTTTTTGCTGTTGTTATTCTGCCTTTCCACAAGTTTTTTTTTTTTTTTTTTTGAGTTGGGGTCTCCCTATGTGGCCCAAGCTGGTTGCGAATTCATGGGCTCAAGGATACTCCTGCCTGTCTTTGGTTGTACCTGCGTTTACAGGCACATGCCACTGATTTCTCCTCTTTGTTATTAACTGTACCAATCTTCTGGTGGATAAGCTATGCTTAGGGGACTATGAACCCTAAACGGAGCAAAGCTAAGCAGCCTCTTTTAACATTAGGGTTCCTGCCCTGGAAAAATCAGATGTTTTAACCAGCAACAAAAAGTAATCATCTTTCTCACTCTGGCCAAGTTCTGCCCTAGTTCTTCCTCATGCTTTATTTCTAACACATCCACAGATCCGTCCTGATATGGTTCATTGTTAGTGGCCCTCAATCATTCCTATTCCCGGTTCTCTTTCCTTCCCACACTCCTCTGGTCCAACTCCGAGCTCCCCTTCCTCCAGGCCTAGGACTGGTGGCATCTGAGAGCCCTATCTAGACCTACTAGAAACTTCCAGCGCTCGGGAAAGAGGGGGGCGGACCCCAGCCCTTCGGACCTGTGGCTCTCAAATGTGGCGGGAGTCCCCGTGGGCTCCCAAGCGCCGCCTGCAGTTTCCTGCGGACCACGAAGCCCTTTTCCGGCCCTCTCACTACCGACGCGCTGAGGTCCCGAAGCCCTCCCCCTGTACGACCACCTTGCCCCGGGCGCCTCACCCTGGTAGGGCTTCGACAGCGAGTGCTCCCGTTTCAAGTACTCGAACGTTTGACCCGCCCAGACTCGCCGTGGCCCCTGCCCAGACCCCAACAAGAGGAGAAGAAGCAACATCCTGGACCCATCCCAAGCCGACAAACGCCGCCGCCACCGCTGCCACCACCCAGAGGGTCTCAGAGCCGCCGCCATCTTTCTCACCGCCGTCCCTTCATCCAAAGCCCGCCCCGTCGCCCAACCCATTGGTCCATAGAACCACCCGGCCCGCGTCCTATTGGCTCTTGTCGAGTCCCCGCCCCTACAGGTGAACATCTTACCGATTGGCTGGCTTGGGTATCAGTTGCCTTGCCAACCCAGGAAAGGGGAGTAGCCGAGTGGTCCCAACTCCCTTATTTGCATTTGTCCTGAACTTCACTAGGCCTGTTGGGTTACACAGTGATTTCTGTTTTGTTTCGGCATTCTATAGTAAATTTAAAGAGAGAAAACGTTTTTTCCGACCCCAAGCAAATGTTCGATCGTCTGTGTCACAATACTTTCCTGACTGGAGCTGTCAGGAAGATGTAGAACCGAAAGAAGAAATAGAAAAATTCACAATGAAGTAGCTGGAAAATTATCAAATTTACAAAAGAACAGCGCTGCAAACCAACTTAACCTGATGACATTTATAGAAACCCTGCCCAACAACAGCGGAAGACACATTGTCTTCTGGTGCAAATAAAACGTTTGCCAAGATATCCGGGGCCATAAAACATGCCACAAGTGTGAAATAATTGAAAACAAACAAATGAATCCATTCTCTACATATCGCTTCCTTTACATCCCTCCTTTCTACTTTTTCCTGAGCCATAATAACCTATATCCAGATTGGTCTTCTAGGCCACCATCCCTCCGGTGGCCACCAACATGATCTAAAACCATCTAACATGGTTGTTGTCAGTGTTAAAAGAGTGAATATTGATAGAGCTCGTAGAATAGTCCCTGCTATGCAGTAAGTAGTATCTCATCATCATTGCTATTTTTTTTTTTTTGGTACTGGGGATTGAACCCAGGGGCACTCCACCACTGAGCCACATCCCCATCCCTATTTTGTATTTTCTTTAGAGACAGGGTCTCACTGAGTTGCTTAGGGCCTCGCTAAGTTGCTGGGGCTGGCTTTGAACTCGCGATCCTCCTGCCTCAGCCTCCCAGGTGCTGGGATTACAGACATGCGCCACCGCTCCCGGCTTCATCTTTGCTATTAATGGAGTTCCCAATGGCATGCCATCATCTCCAGAGAGGAGATTCAACAAGGCACACAAAGTTGTCTGCCCTATGGCCCTGGTGGTGGCCTGGCCTTCCTGCCGGCCTACACCTACATTTTCCAGCTTTCTCACTCGCTTTCCCCCTCTTTTTAGCAGCCCACTTCCTCCTGCCCACTTCCTCCTGGAGGCCTTCATGTCAGGACTTCTACTCCCTGAGCTCTGAATGTACTCCATGCACATCTTCTACAGAGCACTGGCCAGATCCGCATCTGTGTCTTCCCAGTGGACTTCGTCTGGGACAGTTAACTCTTTCTTTCCTGAGCATAAGTATATTTAAAAGAGAAATAAGGCATGAGACTGATTTATAGGGGGTCAACTTTTTGAAACTGTTAAAGCCATTGATCTCTTACACACTCCATACAAAGCTGATGTGTGGTGACAAACATTAGGAATTGCAATGAATCTATTTATGTACTACCCTGGCTTTAAAACTATTCATGGCCATCAATTATCATAGGATAAAATCCAATCTGCTTAGCATAGCATTCAAGGCCCTTCACAACCTGACTCAAATAAGACTGTACACATGTCTATTAAAATGTGTGTCACTGGAATTATGTAGTTCAATTAGCAGAGTATGCATTTGTCTCCTCAACAAGGCGGGGAGCTCCTGGACCACAGGAAGCAGGTCTTACTCATGTCCTATGCCAGGTCCCACCCACTTCTCCACCCCCTAACCCATCACCAGTAAGGGTTCTAATTGTTTGAAAAATTAGTTCCATTGTATTTCTCTATCAGCTGGATTTTTATTTTTCTTTTTTTCTCCAATACTGGGGATTGAACCCAGGACCTTGTCCATGCCAAGCAAGCTCTTTACCCCTGAGTTACATCACCAGTTGGATTTCATTTTGTGGGGATGGAAAGTCTCATAATTTGCCCAGGCTGGCCTCCAACTGGTGATCTTCTTTCCTCAGGCTCCAGAGTTCCTGGGACTACAGGCAATAGTCACAGCTCCTGACTTGGGTTTTTTTTTGTTTTTTGTTTTTTGTTTTCTTTCCTTAATTGTGGTAAAATACACATAAAATTAAAATTTTGATTTTAAAGTACATCATACAGCCTTCGGTGTTATACAACTTGTCAGCTAGATTTCTGATAGATTATGATCAGTAAATTTCTCATTGTAAAATTCTTTTTTTTTTTCTTTTCTTTTTCTCTTTATGTATGTTTGTGTTTGGAGGATGGAATCCAGAGCCTGGTGCATGCTGGCAAGCTCTATTACTGAACTTCACTCCCAGTTCCGTAAAATTCTTTTTTTTTTTTTTTTTTTTTTTTTTGGTACTGGGGATTGAACCCAGGGGCACACCACCACTGAGCCACATCCCCAGCCCTATTTTGTATTTTTATTTAGAGACAGAGTCTCACTGAGTTGCTTAGGGCCTCGCTAAGTTGCTGAGGCTGGCTTTTGAACTCGCGATCCTCCTGCCTCAGCCTCCCTCCCAAGTGCTGGGATTACAGGCATGTGCCACCGCGCCCGGCTAAAATTCTTTATGATGAAGAAAAGGGGAATAAAGGAGAACAGAGTGGAAAAAATAAAAATAACAAAAAAAGAAGGGAGTAGAAGGTGAACACACCAGACAATAAACCAGATGATTTTATCCCACCTGTTGCAGTAGAGAGAACAGACCATTCATCAATGAGGAAGGTATCAAAGAAAAGGAATGGAGTTTGGGCCTTTAGAGAAGCAGGTAGCCAAGGGCATCATCAGGAGGAAAGATGGAGAAGGTCTTGTCTGAATTTCTAAGGAAGGATAGAAGTGGGTCTCATCCTGGAATATTCTAGAACAGGGTAATCTTTTAAGATTAGCCATTTCTCAGAATATAAACTAAGGAGGGAGCACAAAAGGATGGGGAACTTCTTTACTGCAGCTACTTTCTAGAAGCACGGGATTCAGACAAGTTCAACACTGTCAAGGTGTTGAGGGGTTATAGATGGAAAGAGAAAGAGGAGTCATACCCACTGTCATGCAGAGACAGGCTGGGTCTGGTCTTGATCTACCATCCTTCCAGCTGCCTCATAGGTCCACTTTTTCTCCATGGCAACATCACCCATGATCTGGGGCTGCACAACTCAGGGCAAGGAACATTCATGCACAGTGCCAGTTGTGCATTCCAGCAGTTCTGGGTGACTCCTGAATGTGTCATCTTCAAGCAGAACAGGCACCTGCACTCAGGTGCACCTTTAAACCTGATGCCCCCACCCCACCCCATCGCAGAGGCTCCAAGACAGCCTCTTGGCCCATCTTTTCTTTCCCTTCCACCCTTCAATTCTAAACCTTATGATTCATTCAGATCCACCTCTACCCTAAACCCAGCACCCAAAGATCCTCTCTGATGAGGTGCAACCACGCCCCCTTTCAGTGGTATGGTGGAGCCTTAGGGTCAGGTCCACCTTCAGCCCCATAGTCACAATGGATCAGGTCCCATGCCTTTGTACTTCCAGAACACCAAGCAGACCCTGAGACACAGGAGAGAATGCCTCTAACACTACCTAACAGACACTTCCCAGCAATGACTTTTCAATACTGGCCTCTGGACAAACCACCATCAAATATGCTGGAGTAACTTTGAAATACACAGATGCCTGTCAATAGGTCTGGGATAGGTATCAGGAATTTGGTTTTGAAAATCCAATTTAATACAAAGCTCAATTTTCAGACTACAGGCCATTCACATCCAGTATCTCATTTCAACCCTACCACAAGTTGCTTGGTGTGTGGACTTTGAATGCCATTTGTAGCTAGGTGCACACCTGTAATCCCAGCAATTTAGGGGACTGAGACTAGAGGATTACAAGTTCAAGGCCAGCCTCAGCACCTTAGCCCAAGCCTGTCTCAAACTGAAAAATAAAAAGAGCTGGGGGTAAAGCTCAATGGTAAAGTGCCCCTGTGTTTGATTACCCAGTGCAAAATAATAAAAATAATGACATTTATATTCAATTTGTATAGTACATTCCAAACAGAGAATGACACCTAAATTTAGACATAAGATTTAGAGATAAGATAGAAAATTCCACTGAAAATTCTCTGGGAGGAAACTGTTGCAGGGTGGGTAGGGTTTGATAGATGAAAAAAAAAAAAAAAAAAACTAGCAGGATGTTGATAACTGTGGAAGCTGGGTTATGAGCAGAGGAGGATTCCCTTCTAGCTTTATGTATGTATAAAAGTCATCGTTATAAAGAGATTTGTTTTATTTTGTTTTGTTTTGGTACTGGAAATTGGACCCAGTGGGGCTTAAATCCTCTGTCTTTTTTATTTTTTATTTTGAGACTGCATCTCACTAAGTCCTTAGGGCCTCACTGAGTTGCTGAGGGTGACCTCAAACTTTCTATCCTCCTGCCTCAGCCTCCTGAGCTGCTGGGATTACAGGCTGTGCCACCATGCCCCAACTATAAAGAGCTTCTTAAACTCTTCTTTGGTGATGATTAAGAAGTGTGCTAGGTATGTATTTGTGGTGTTTTCTAAATTTCCTCCAAGAAATGAAAACAGTAATTTACTACAATCTAGGAAAATTCACTGTGATCCATCCAGTGGATCCATCCAGTGGTTGGAACTAAAGAGAGAGGAGTCTGCCATTTAGAAAAAGAACAGTTTGGCAAGGACCGTATGTCAGAGTTGCATCTCCAGAGAAGAGGGCATTGCTAAGTATCTTGGGTTAGGTTCCTTAAAACTTGATTCAAATCAAGCCTGTTCTTCCAGCATATTCATAAGGACTTCTAAAAGTATCTGAACAGTTTAATTTCCCATTATAAAGTAAGAAATTAGTATTTGACTTTATCACTTAGTTACATGTTGGCTTAGTCAGGGTGACTTATCCTCTCTAATCTATTTATCTATTGGTGAAGATAAAAATCAATATCCTGAGGAATGAATCTCAGATCTTCGGTAGTTTCACAAAGACAGAGCTCCCATGAATGAGGATCTGTCTCCAGGAAAGCGAGGCGCCTGATTGCTAGAGTTGGGGTGAAAGATTCACCAAGAATTGAGAATGGGACAGGGAGAGAGGAGAACTCTGGTATATTTGATTTGAAATAAAACTTCTGCCTTTTTTAAAACCTTCATTTATTTATTTATTTTATGTGGTGCTGAGGATCAAATCTGGTGCCTCACATGTGCTAGGCAAGTGCTCTATCACTGAGCTACAACCCCAGCCCCAACTTCTGTCTTTTTGATAGCCAGCTGTACTGTCTGACCTCAGGGGCAAATTACTTAATCTCTCTGAATATCAAGTTCTCTATCTGTACAACAAGGGTGACAAGGGTGATGGAACCTATCACACTAGATTTGCTAAAAACATGAAACAGAAGGATGAAGGACCGTGTATACACTGTGACCCTGAAGCGTTCCATAAGGACATATGTTGCCATTGTTTATATAAGGTATTGTTATGGCTTGCCTACTCATGTTCTGAAATTGTTCTGGGAAAGTGGCCCTTTTAAAAGAAAGAACATGTGTCAGAAGTCACCTTATGAATGGAGAAGAAGTCACTAGTCCATTTGAGGATATGGCTCAGAGCTCTAGGGTGCCCAGTGGAAGTGAGTAATGTACATTTCCTATCTCTTAGAAATATCAGACGCTGTAAGGTCAAACAGCTAAGAAATTGTTTTGGTGGATACAGTTTTCCTCATTTGCCTTCCTCCTGTGGAAGGCTAACAGATGGGGGAACCCTGAGTTCCCCAGTACCGGGGCGAGGGGGAAGTTCGTGTGTGAAGCTGAGCCACAGCTATGATGAAAGTCCAGGGAGGGTAGAGGAAGCTGGGGAACACCCATTCTAAACCTCTGCAGAGCACCTGGCTGCAAGGGGTGGCAGGCTTTTGGGGCTACGGCTCTAGGGAGAAGTCAGAAAGTCAAGGTTAAATTGAAAATTGATGGATAAAAACTGAAGACTAATGTGAAAGGAGCCCAGTTACAAAAGCATGGTTGAATTTCTTTAAATCATATATATTTTTTTGGCATCAGGGATTGAACCCAGAGGCACTTGACCATTGAGCCACATCCCCAGCCCTTTTTTATATTTTACTTAGAGACAGGGTCTCACTGAGTTGCTTAGGGCCTCGTTAAATTGCTAATACTGGGTTTGAACTCATAATCCTCCTACTTCAGCCTCCTGAGCTGCTGGGATTACAGGTGTCTGCCACAGAGCCCAGCTAATCATGCTTTACTTGGCATTTTTTCCCATACTTCTTCTTCTTTTTTTTTTTTTTGGTACTGGGGACTGAACTCAGGGGCACTCAGCCACTGAGCCACATCCCCAGCCCTTTTTTATATTTTGTTTAGAGGCAGGGTCTCACTGAGTTGCTTAGGGCCTCGCTAAGTTGCTGAGGCTGGCTTTGAACTCGCCATCCTCCTGCCTCAGCCTCCCAAGTGCTGGGATTACAGGCATGCACCACCACACCCGGCTCCCATACTTCTTATTGGTGCGTTATAGTTGTACATATGAAGGATTCATTTATATATATTTGTACATGTACAAGATAGCAATAAAATGTGACCATTATCATTCCCCAGTATTTCCTTTTTCCCTTTGTACTTTTCTTTTTTTTTTTTTAAATCAGGGACTGAACACAGGGGTGCTTAACCCCTAAGGCACATCCCTAGCCCTTTTCATTTTTTTAAATTTTCAGACAGAGTCTTGCTAAGTTACTTAGGGCCTCACTAAGTTGCTGAGACTGGTTTTGAACTTGCGACCCTCCTGCCTTACTGGGATTATGGGCGGGCCACACTGCACCTGGCTATACTTGGTATTTTTAAACAACTAGACTCACATATGGGTGAGTCTAGCCAAGTCTGGCTTGGCTTGTTTTGTTTTTCTTTTGGTTGTTGTTGTTGCTTGTGCTGGGGTGCTAAGGACCCAAGCCAGGGCATTACACATGCTATGCACCACTGAGCTATGCCCCAGCCCAGGGCTTTTTTAAAAAGAAAAGATATCTTTGGCTAGGCTTGGTGGCACATGCCTATGATCCCAGTGGCTTGGGAGGCTAAGACAGGAGGATCACAAGTGCAAAGCCAGCCTCAGCAACTTAGGGAAACCCTAAACAACTTAGTGAGACCCTGTCTCTAGACAAAAAATAAAAAGGTCTGGGGACGTGGCTCAGTAGTTAAACACCCCTGGGTTCAGTTCCCGGTAACAACGGCAAAAAAAATCTATCTTCTATCATGAAGGCTTTTATAATGTCCCTTAGCTTTAACATTTCTCATAGAAAATGACAATCTGGAACAAATTGGAGATAGATAGCTTTGGGCTTCAGTACCTGGCTCTGTTGGCCTCATGATCCTGAGCAAGTCATTTAATCTGTTTGAGACCCAGTTTTTTGTCTGTAAAATGGAAATAATTTTGATACCTACCTCATGGAATTGCTGTAAACATGGAAGAAAGGTAAGGAGTGGGAAGTGCACAGCCTGACACAGGTAGCTAGCACTCCGTAAGTGGGAACTATGTATTGTTGTTGTTGTTAGCTGTCCCCTGAATTGCAATGGTGGCTCCTTAGCTGGACTTCCTCCTGCCCCATTCACCCAGCGGACCGCCAACAATTGACCTTCCAAACCTTCAGTTTCCATCCCATCATTCCCCTGACAAAGAACATTTTGTCCTGCCCTAATTGGATTAAGACCAAACTTGTTTGTAGGTCAATGTTGGGACTTTGTCTATTACTTTAAAAGAAATGAAAAGCCTCTGGAAGGTTTTGATCTGAAGAATGGTGAAAACTAACTTGGGTTTTATTTAAAGGATCACTCCATCTGTTGACTTGAAAATAGACTGTAGGGGGGACAGGACAGAAGCAGGGACTTCCAGGTAGGAAGTAAGGTGGACAGTCCAGACACGAAAGGATGGTGGCTGGAGCCTAGGTGGTGGCAGTAGAAGTGGGGAGAGCTACCTGTGTTTTAATTAATTTGTTTATTTATTATTGTGGTAATGGGATTGAACCCAGGATCCAGTGCATGCTAGACAAGGGTTCTACCACCAAGCTACACCCCAGTCCCAACTGGCTGGCTTTTAGATGTATAGTCAGTCCTTTGTATCCACAGGTTCCACATCTGTGGATTCAAACAACTGTAGAGCAAAAATGTTTACTCAAACTGGTGGTGCACACCTGCAATCCCAGGGATTTGGGAGTTTGAGGCAGGAGTATGGCAAGATCGAGGCCAGCCTCAGCAATTTAGTGAGGCCCCAAGCAACTTAGCATGCCGTCTCAAAATAAAAAATAAAAAGGAGCCGGGCGCAGTGGCACACGCCTGTAATCCTAGAGACTCAGGAGGCTGAGGCGATCGCGAGTTCAAAGCCAGCCTCAGCAACTGAGCGAGACCCTAAGCAACTCAGTGAGACCCTGTCTCTAAATAAAATACAAAATAGGGCTGGGGATGTGACTCAGTGATGAAGTGCCCCTGGGGTCAATCCCCAGTACCCCCCCCCCAAAAAAAAGGGGGCCAGGGATGTGGCTCAGTGCCGAGTGCCCCTGGGTTCAATCCCTAGTACCAAATAAATAAATAAATAAATAAATAAATAAATAAAAAATAAAAAGGGCTAAAGATGTGGCTCAGTGGTAAAGTGCCCCTGGTCTAATCCCCAGTACCCCACAAAAAATTATTAGAACATTGCATCTGCACTGATAATATATAGATTTTTATCTTGTCACTATTCCCTAAAAAATACATTATAACAATTGTTTACATAGGATTCACAATGTGTGCATTATAAGTAATCTAGAGATTATTTAAATTATATGGAATGGAACCAGGTGCAGCGGCTGTAATCCCAGCGGTTTGGGAGGCTGAGGAAGGAGGATTGTGAGTTCAAAGCCAGCCTCAGCAACTTAGTGAGTCACTGAGTAACTCAGTGAGACCCTGTCTCTAAATAAAATAGAAAATAGGGCTGGGGGTGTGGCTCAGTGGTTGAGTGCCCCTGAGTTCAATCCCCAGTACCAAAAAAAAAAAAAAAACAGTTTATGGAATTGGGGTTGAGAATTTAGCTCAGCAGTAGAGTGGGGCCTAGCATACATGAAGCCCTGTGTTTGATCCCTGGCACTGCAAAAATAAAAAGGAAAAAGTATATGGGAAGATATGTACAGGTTCTATACAAAAACTATGCCATTTTATGTAAGGGACTTGATAATCCACAGATTTTGGTATTCTTGGGTGGTCCTGGAACATATCCCTTGAGGCTACCTAGGAATGACTGTTTTCAGTGTGTAGCCAATAGGATTTTTAAAACATTTTTTAGTTGTCAAAGGATCTTTTATTTAATTAATTAATTTATGTATCTATTTGCAGTACTGATAATCAAACCCAGGGCTTCAACATGCCAGGCAAGCACTCTACCACTAAGCCTCAACTCCAGCCCCACCAACAGAATTCTTGATGGGTCAGGTAGAAGTAGAGTAGAAAAGAGAGGAGTGAAGGATGACTCCAAGATTTTTGGTCACAGCAACTGGAAACATCACCATGTACAGATAGAAGGGAAATTAGAGGAGATACATGTTTTGGGGAAAAGACAAGCAGTGTCTTTTTGGTGATTCTTGGTTTACATGTCTATTGGGACAGGGTCCTTGGGTCCCAACTATTACTCTAATAAGACCAAATTTCCAGTCTTTAAGAGGTGTCAGGGGCCAGAGTGGGGAGAGATTTGTCAGTTGATCAGTGTTCAGTGAAGAGAATGTTCCCTCTGGCATCATGATTCTGGACCCCTGATATTCATGTCCATGGGGTTTTTCTCAGTATGTCTAGCTTGGTCCACATGACTAACAGAATATGAGAGAAGTGGTATGTGCCAGGCATGGTGGTGCATGCTTGTAATCCCAGTGACTCTGGAGGCTGAGGCAGGAGGATCGAAAATTCAAGGCCAGCCTCAGCAATTTAGCAAGGCCCTAAACAAATTAGTGAGACCCTGTCTCAACCAAAAAAAAAAAAGGTGGGGATGCGCTGGGGATGAGGCTCAGTGGTTAAATGGTACTTCCCCCTGGGTTCAATCACTGGTTTTCTCAGAAAAAGAAGTGGTATGTCACTTCAGAGGCTATGTGACAAAAGACACTGGGGCTTCCATCTTAGGTTTTTGTTTGTTTGGTTGGTTGGTTTTTTTTTTTTTTTCCTTTCTTGGATCACTTACTCCAGGAAAAGCCAGCTATGATGCTGTGAGCAGCCCAATATACAGATTCTCATGATGAAAAACTGAGGCATCCTGCCAACAGCCATGGGTGTGCACTTGGAAGAGGACCTTCCAACCCCAGTCAAGCCTTCGGATGTTTGCAGCCCCAGCTGACAGTGACTGTAATTCAAGACACACTCAGCCAGAACCACCCAGCTAAACTGCTTCCTAATTCCAGCCCCACAGAAACTATGACATAATACAGGCTTACTGTCTTGAGCTACCGAGTTTTGGGATTAACTTGTTATGCAGCAGTAAGTATGTAACATACCTCTCAAAGTCAAGTGAAGCAGGTGATCCAGGAAAATTTGAGGGCTCCTGCAAGAAGAGAGACTGGCACCTCAAGCCACCATAGACCTCTGCTCAGGTAGCAGACTTGCTTCTTAGAGCAGAAATAGAATTGGAGAGACCTGAGGCAGTGGCATGGTCTGTATTATAACCCCTGGGTGCATTCATTCAAGAGGGGTGTCTTTCAGGCAAAGGGCCCCCCAACAGTAAGAGGTCAGTGCAAATCCCAGCAGCTGGGGAGGCTGAGGCAGGAGGATTTCGAGTTCAAAGCCAGCCTCAGCAAAGGTGAGGCGCTAAGCAACTCAGTGAGATCCTGACTCCAAATAAAATACAAAATAGGGCTGTGGATGGGCCCCTGAGTTTAATACCCAGCACCTCCCCCGAAAAGAACTGGAGATGAAGAGAAACTTCCCCTCCCTCTCACCTATACCAGGCCTCCCAAGCTGGAGAAGTTATTTAGATCCTGAAAAGAGAGGGGGAATATCACAGAACCACCTAGGAGCCCTTGCAACACTAGATGCGAGCACACGTGCACACACACCTCCAACTCTGCAGGGAGGAAGGAGAGGCCAAAGCATTCCCATCTCCAAGTCCTTCAGCAAAAACGGGGCCCCAGAGGTGGGGGTGCCTCTCAGTATGCATCATGCACTAGGCTCTGGGTTCAATCTCCAACTCGGAAAGAAGAGAAGGAGAAAGGAAGAGAGGGATGCAGGGAAGGAACTGGTCCCTAGAGAAAGGTGACAGGGAGGGGACACAGGTGATATAAATCAGAAATGAGATGGCAGTTTTTCTTTTTTTTTTTTTCTTCAAGCTATGATTAATTAATTTTTCTTTTCAGATATGGGAATTTTTAAATTTTTTAGTTGTAGATGGACACAATACCTTTATTTTATTTATTTGTTTTTGTTACGTGGTGCTGAGAGTTGGACCCAGTGCCTCCCACGTGCTAGGCAAGCACTCGCCATTGAGCCACAACCCCAGCCCAAGACAGCTGCTTTTAATGGCCCTAACTGAACTTTTAATACTTAAAGTCATATTAAAGCTATGGGATGCTTTCAAGACCTCAAGAAGGGAAGAGAAAGAGAAATTTGACAGAAACTGCTGAAAAGTTTCTGGAAAAGAAAATAGAACCAGGAAAAGAAATGGAAAAGAAATAGAACCAGGTCATATTATGGCCTTGCTGAGTTGAGATTCTTCAGAAGAGTGGTTACCATTATGTTCCTTTCGCCTGAGTCCTGAGCAGGGGTTATGAAGGTTGGAGTCAAGACAGGTTTCAACAGGATTGAACTTCATTTCTGGGTAATCCTGAGCAGATTTTTTTTAAGTTTTCCAAATCTCTATTGGAAAATGAAACTAATAATGGTACCTGCTTTAGTCAGTTTCCCGTTGTTATAACAGCACACCTGAGGTTTAAAGGAAAGAGGTTTATTTAGCTCACTGTTTTGTCCAAGACCAGACTGGCCCCATTTGCTCACCTCTGGTGAGGCCCTTATGGTGAATGGGAACCTGTGAATCATATCGCAAGACAGGAAACCAGAGAGAAGGGAGGGTTCAGTGATGACCTCCTCCTAGGCCCCACTTGTTTGTTGGTATTGTTGTTGTTGTTGTTGTTTGTTTTTTGTTTTTTTAGTTGTAGATGGACACATGCCTTTATTTTATTTTTTTAAATTTATTTATATGTGGCACTGAGAATTGAACCCAGTGCTTCACAGGAGCTAGGTAAGTGCTGAACCCACTGAGCCACAACCCCAGCCCCTAGTCCCCACCTCTTAAAGCTTCCAGCACCTCTTAATATTGCTACATTGAGGACCAAGCTCCCCACACATGAACCCTTAGAGGATAAACCCAAATCATTGCCCAAACCACAGCAGTATCCCTCCCACAACGGGGTTAAAGTGAACTCAAACAGATGTACTGCATTCAAAAGGGAGGGGAGACTCAGCAGCAGACATTTAGGGATCTTCCTCCTTATATAAAAGCCCAGATGGACCCTTCTTGGTCCCCTGCTCACCTTAGGTCAATGGTTATACACTGGGTCAGGTCCTACTAGAGTCCATGGAAAATGGAGGAGGGATGGGTTCCCAGAGGAAGGAGAGTTGCCATCTCAGGAGGCTAGATAGATCAAAACAGCATATACCCACTCCATCTGATCTTGCCTGTATCTCACAGGAGCCAGCTGCAATTCTTTCTTTGGTGGACCAATATCTTAGTCTGTTTGTGTTGCTGTAACAAGATGCCCAAGACCAGGTAATGTATAAAGAATAGAAGTTCATTTGGCTTGTGGTCCTGGAGGCTGGGAGGTCTAAGAATATGGTGCCAGCATCTGTTCTGCCTCCGGTGAGGGCCTCCATGCTACATCCTAACATGGTGGAGGGCATCCTGGTGAGATGGAGTGAGTGCGCCATCGAGTGAGTGCGCCATCTTACCAGATGCATCTCTCTCTCCTTTTTTTTTTTTTTTTTTAGTTTTGGGGATTGAACCCAGGAGCACTTAACCACTGAGCCACATCCTTTTTATATTTTATTTATTTATTTTTTTGTGGTGCTGGGGATTGAACCCAGGGCCTTGTGCATGGGAAGCAAGCACTCTACCAACTGAGCTGTATATCCCCAGGCCCTATATTTTATTTTGAGAAAGGGTCTTAACCAAGTTGCTTAGGGCCTTGCTGAGGTGGACCTCAAACTTGTGAGCCTCCTGCCTCAGTCTCCCAAATTGCTGGGATTACACGCAGGTACCACCACACCCAGCAGGCCCTTCTCTTCTTAAAAAATTACTAATGTCATCATTCTGATGAACTTTTCTAATCCCAATTATCTCCCCCAGTCCCACTTTCAAACACTATCAGCATAAGATTTAGGGATTAAAATTCCAGGGGACACACCCAAACCATAGCTCCCAGGGAGAATTATACATCGGAAAATTAAGTTAGGATAAAACCTGTGTATCTGATGGGGTCCTCTTGTGTTAAAGACCCCGTGGCCCAGCAAAATGAGCTAGCTGCTAAAGGCACTCCAAGGATTTGGTGTGTCTGAAGCCATCTGGGACAAATGGGAGGTTATCTGGACATGAGGGGGTGCAGGTTTCAAAGACTTTTCTCAATTTCTGGGTGGGGCGGGCCATAATCATATTGGGGAGTCAGGAATTTGTCTTCTTGATATGCCTGAGATGATTTATTGCCACACATAGGTTGGGCCAGGTCTGTGGGTGTGGGTGCCCTTGGCATTGAGAGCATTCTACTCCACCTCTCTCTGTAGGTCCCCCAAAGGGAGTTCTAGTAGTAGGTCCCGTATGTCTCAAACTGTGGGAGTAGGTCAAGAAGTCAGCTGGGTCGGGTCAAGGCCAGATTGTGTGTGTGTGTGTGTGTGTGTTTTTAATGGTCACCTCTTCTATTTTAATATGAAAGCACAGAAAAATAAACATGTCAATGAAATTCAGTATATTTGATTACAAAGGACTTAACTCTGAGGTGAGGCAAGGTAAATTTCAAAAATTCAAAAATACAGCCTCAGCAACTTAGTGAGGCCCTGAGCAACTCAGTGAGACCCTGTCTCTAAATAAAATACAAAATAGAGCTGGGGATGTGGCTCAGTGGCCAAGTGCCCCTGAGTTCAATCCTCGGTTCCAAAAAAAAAAAAAAAAAAATCAAAAATATAGAAATTGCTTTGATATCTTCCACAAAGATATGTTTCTCACGCAGAGAAAGTTGTAGAGCTGACTATGAAATTAAAGCCGGATAATTTAGAGGCGTTTTCCAAAGGATCAGTTGGAGTAATGGTAAATGGAATCTAGGGAGTAACCCAGGACAGGAGCGGCTAATGCATAGACATTAGATCAATAATCAGGGTCAAATACTGGAAATCTCTTTCTTAAATTTTTTTTTTTTGAACCAGGGATTGAACTCAGGGGCACTCAGCCACTAAGTCACATCCCCAGTCCTATTTTGTATTTTATTTAGAGACAGGGTCTCACTGAGTTGCTTAGGGCCTTGATAAGTTGCTGAGGCTGGCTTTGAATTCGAGATCCTCCTGCCTCAGCCTCCCAAGTGCTGGGATTACAGGCGTGCGCCACCACGCCCGGCTTCTTTCTTAAATTTTTAAAAATTTTTATGTGTTCTTTTTAGTTATACATGACAGTAGACTGTATTTTGACATCTTATACATACATGGAGTGTAACTTATTCTAATTAAGGTCCCATTCTTGAAGCTGGGGCTGGGGCTCAGTGGCAGAGCACTTGTCTAGCACATGTGAGGCAATGGGTTCCATCCTCAGCACCACATAAAAATAAATAAATAAAGGTATTGGGTCCATCCACAACTAAAAAAATATTTAAAAACATAAAGATCCCATTCTTGCTGTTCTTCATGATTTGGAGTTATGCTAGTTGTATTCATATATGAACCTAGGAAAGTGATGTCCAATTTATTCTCTCTTTCCTATTCCCATCCCCCCTCTCTTCCCTTCATCCCTCTTGGTCAAATCCAATGGACTTCTATTCTCTACCTCCACCCATTATATGTTAGCATCCACATATCAGAGAGAATATTTGACCTTTGGTTTTGGGGGATTGGCTTATTTCACTTAGCAGGATATTCTCCAGTTCCATCTATTTACTGGCAAATACCAGTAAAATTTCATTCTTCTTTATGACTGAGTCATATTCCACTGTGTATCTGTACCACATTTTCTTTATCCATTCATCTGTTGAAGGGCACCTAGGTTGGTTCCATGGCTTAGCGCTTGTGAATTCAGGTGCTATAAACTGAATTCACATCACTATAGTAAGCTGATTTTAAATCCTTTGGGTGTATGCTGAGGAGTGGGATAGCTGGGTCAAATGGTGGTTTGACCCAAGTTTTCTGAGGAATCATCACACTGCTTTCCATAGTGGTTGCACCAATTTGCAGTCCCACCAGCATTTTTTGTGTACCTTTTCCCCCACATCCTCACCAACATTCATTGTTACTTGTATTCTTGATAATTGCCATTCTGACTGGAGTGAGATGAAATCTCAGTGCAGTTTTAATTTGCATTTCTCTAATTGCTAGAGATGTTCAGATTATGTTTTGCTTTTAAGAAAGGGCTGGTGCCAGGTGCAGTAGCACACACATGTAATCCCAGTAGTTTGGGAGGCTGAGGAAGGGGGATTAAAAGTTCAAAGCCAGCCTCAGCAATTTAGTGAGATCCTGTCTCAAAATAAAAAAGTGAAAAGGACTGGGGATTTGGCTCAGTGGTTAAGCACCCCTGGGTTCAATCCCTGATATATTGAAAAAGAAAAGAAGATGATGGCTGGGGATGTAGCTCAGTCGTAGAGCATTTTCCAAGCACAAGCAAGGCCCTGGGTTCAATCCTTAGCACCAGAAAAAAAAAAAAAAAAAAAAAAAAGAGTAGTCATGTGTGCGTGTATGACTATGTAATAATGAATCCCAGTATTATGCATCATTATAATGCACCAATAAAAATATGGGGAGAAAGGTAGGAAACAGTAAAGAACAGAACTAATACCAAGGGAGTATGGAGTAGTAGTCTCAGGAAATAGTCGTAATTTTATATCTAAAGCTGTTTCCAAGTGCTTCCTCCTGTCTTCCTGTTTCTGATCTTCAGCAGTATTATTCGTATCCTGTTTTTAAAAGTCCAATTTGTTCTACAAATGCATGTGGATACCGTCATGTTTAACAAAAAAGAACAAATAAAAAATTTAAAAATGCATATGGAATAGTGAACACTCTGGGTATAGAGATGATTACTATGACACGTTTTTGCCCTTGAGGAACCAAGGAAACCAACCAGTGGAAAACAGCCTCCAGCCCAGAGTGCAGAAGAGGGAGTGATGAAGAAGGCTATGGGGCAAACACTTAGCAGGGAACAGTCCCTGCGATGGTGTTGGAATGGGGGGACTTAGGTCTTCTACTTTCACACTCTGCAATTTGAACTTGTACTGGAAATATATACCTTGTTATTTTAGAAGTCCAATCAAAGTACAAAAAAATACATGAATAAATAGATTAATGAAATGTAATGTGAAAGATGTGATCTGGGGAAAGGGAAAAAAAAACAAAAAACCCTCACATTTATGAAGCAGTGATTTCAAACATTGGCTCATTTAGTCCTTTTGATACACTTGGAAGGGTCTCTTGATCATTGTCTTAGAAATGGCAAAACCGCTGGTCGCGGTGGCGCATGCCTGTAATCCAAGCGACTTGGGAGGCTGAGTCAGGAGGATCACGAGTTCAAAGCCAGCCTCAGCAAGTTAGCGAGGCCCTAAGCAACTCAACTCAGTGAGACCCTGTCTCTAAATATAATACAAAATAGGGCTGGGGATGTGGCTCAGTGGCCGAATGTCCCTGAGTTCAATCCCTGGTTCAAAAAAAAAAAAAAGAAATGGCAAAACCAAGACCCTAGAAGGTGAGGCACTTTGCCCCAGTGCACCCGCTAGCAGACAGTAGAAGCCTTGATGGTTCGGCTGTGGCTTTTATTCATTGCCAACTTGCAACTGTGAGGGGTCCAGTTCCACTGCCCGCCTGAAGAAGCCAATAACTCAAGACACAGAATGAGACAGAATGAGTGGGGCCTGGTGGAGCACATCTGTAATCCCAGCCACTCGGGAGGCTGAGGCAGGTGGATGGTGAGTTCAAGGCCAGCCTCAGTCACTAATCGAGGCCCTAAGCAGCTCTGAGAGACCCGGTCTCTAAATAAAATATTAAAAAGGGCTGGGGAGGGGCTGGGGATATAGCTCAGTTGGTAGAGTGCTTGCCTCGCCAGCACAAGTCCCTGGGTTCAATCCTCAGCACCAAAAAAAAAAAAAAAAGGGGGGGTGCTGGGGATGTGCCTCAGTGGTGGGGTGCCCCTGGGTTCAAGGTTCAAAAAAAAGAGTAGCAGGGGAAGGAAGAGCTTCACAGGCAACAAGCAGACAAGCTGGAAACAGAGGGTCTTTGTCCAGTTCCATCTTGCCAGGGTCACAGGGGCAAAAACTTAGCTGGTTCTGAGAAGCCTCATTTTAGGCATAGCCAGGTGGGCACCAGAATGGTCACTACATCACTAATTCCTATAGTAATCAATTTTACTTGTCTTCTTCTTTTTCTTTTTTTTTCATTGCTGGAGATCGAACCCAGGGCCTTGCTTATACTAGGCAAGGGCTCTACCACTGAACTACATCCCCAGCCCTCTTGAATGATCTTTAAAAAAAAAAAAAAAAAAATTATTTGTAGATGGACACAATACCTTTATTTTATTGATTTATTTTTATGTGGTGCTAAGGATCAAACCCAGTGCCTCTCACACAGCACATGCTAGGCAAGGGCTCCACCACTGAGCCACAACCCCTGCCCCTCTTGACATGATCTTGATGTCGTTCATGGATCACCAGGAGTTCCTGATGTTCCTGTAAACCTAAAGAAAGATGACTGATTAGAAGGGCACATGATTGCCAGGCGCAGGAGGCTGAGGCAGAAGGATTGTGAGTTCAAAGCCAGCCTCAGCAAAAGCAAGGCACTAAGCAACTCAGTGAGACCCTGTCTCTAAATAAAATGCAAAACAGGGCTGGGGATGTGACTCAGTGGTCCAGTGCCCCTAAATTCAACCCTGAATACAAAAAAAAAAAAAAAAAAAAAAAAAAGAAGGCCCCATGCCTGGGGTTGTTCTTTGATGTTTTCCCTTATTCTTCTTTTCCAGCAAGGTTGACTTTATTGGGTACTTATTCGGGGAGTGAGGAATAGAGAAGGGAAGCAGAACTGAAAGAGTGGAAAACAGGTTCACTAGCCAGCACCAGTTAACCCATTCATACTCAGGACACCGCCAGACAACAGGGACAAGGACCACAAGCACTTTGTCCTTAAGCCTTTGTAAAAGCTCAGTGTTTATTATCTTGCTCTTCCTCAGCTTTCTCTAGTGTTTAATAGCTAATCTTTTTAAATAAAAAGGGTCTAGTAGAGGGGAGGGAAAGAGGATGTGCTGGGGATTGAAATGGAGCCAACTCTGTTATACTCATTTGTGAGTAGGTCAAAATGAACCCCACTATTATGCATAATGCACTAATTTAAAAATCAACGAAATTATTTTACCATTAATATAATTATTAAAGTTCTTTTAGGATCTTCCAAAAAAACCAAAAACAAAACAGATCTAGGGGCTGGGGATGTAGCTCAGTGGTACAGTGCATGCTTAGCATGCAAGAGGCTCTGGGCTGGTTCCCTGGAACTGCAAAATACAAAAACAAAGTGAAAAGATAACCCGCAGGATGGGAAAATTATATGCAAATCATTAGTCCCTCATCAGGGACTTGTTTCTATCATATGTGAAGAAGTCTTGGCTGGTAATGTCACTGAGTGGTAGATGATACGCTTAGCATATGCAAAGCCCTAGGTTCCGACCCCAGCACTAGGGAAAAAAAAAAAAAAAAAAAAAGACAGGAGGTCTATGTTTTCAGAGGTGAAAGGAATATCTTCCTGGGGTAGCCAGTTTGGGGAATGGTGTGTGCTCTGGTGTGCAGGGGGAGAGGGCAGCATGCAGAAGAGCAGGGTGCGTCCTGGGGGCTGCCCAGCCCCTCAGGTCAGTGCAGCCTGGGGCCCCCGTAGGGGTTCTGGTATGGGCAGGGACTTCCTTGGCAAGGGAAGTTCTCGCCTTGAGGGGTTGTTGAGTCTCCTGGTGCTCCATTTTTACCTTCCCACAGAGGTCCAAGGGTTGTGACTAGAGAGACATTCTGGAGCTAAAAATATATGTGCAAGTCCTCCCTAAAAATCCTGGCCATATCATTCCCATCATCATCATGGTTACTAAGTGCCTTTATTGAGCTCTTGCTACAAGCCAGGTACCTGTGGAGTACTTATTGTACATCATGATGCAGGACTCTAGAATATTCCAGAGGCAGGTGCAGGTGGTGCACACCTATAATCCCAGTGACTCAGGAGATTGAGGCAGGAGGATGGCAAGTTCAAGGCCAGCCTCAGCAACTTAGTGAGGCCCTAAGCAATTCAGCAAGACCCTGCCTCAAAATAAAAAGGGCTGGGGATGTAGCTCAGTGGTTAGGTGGTCCTGGGTTCAATTTCCTGGTACCAAACAAAAACAAAAACAAACAAAAATATTCCAGGGTCATAGGTCTCAGAAGCAATCAGCCACCAAACCAGCCTCCATTGTGCCTCCAGAACTGTGCTCTGACCTCCTGCCTGCTGTGGTACTGCCCCAAATGAGAGCACTTGATCTCAAGGCTGGGGGACCCCTGAAGTCTGCTTACACAGTTCCTACAAACTTTCCCTTGGAGGCTCTGGCCTGAGACTTCCTGCCAGGGGTAGATTCTGTGACCTGGACCCGCTGACCTGATGTTTCTGTTCCCTCCTCGGGCTCAATGAAGTATGTGTCAGGTAGAAATCATGACGCTCTCCCACCCAGGTTCTCAAGTCCCCACTTGCTGGGATGACCTGAGTTGGGATTTGAGCCAATACTCTCTCTGTCCCACTGTAGAGGAATAACTGCCCCTCTTCTCCTAAGACAATTTAATGGGATGCCCATATCTTGCACATGCTCTGGGTTTGCACAGATTTACAGAGAATTGGTGAACAGGTTACTGCATGGATTGACAATGGCCTGCACCACCTCCAACCAGCCTCTCCACCCCAGGGCCCATGGCACACCCCAAGGGACTTCCAGTGTGGAGCCAGGGAAGACCTCAGACTCTGGATACCACCAGAAGGTGGGCAGCTTCTTTGCCCATAGCTCCCCCATCTTGGGGACCCAGAGGGTTAAGAGGGCTAAGAACCCAGCCTGGAAGGATTCCATCCTAGGTTGCTGATTCCGAATTCTTGTTCATCATTCAGTGCCCAGCAATAGCATGATGTGGGGTACAAACAAAGGGGCAATAGACCTTTGGGCCTGATCCTCTGCCCAGGACTAGGAGGGAGTGGTTTCAACTACAGGAGGTACAGACATACTGCCTTAGGGTTTACACCTGGAAAGACCCAAAGACTTCATGAATGCACTGCTTTGTCATGCTTAGGGTCTGGGGAAGACCTTCCCCAAACTCCTTACTTGCTAAGGGAGGCAGCTCAGTAGGACTAAGAGAAACAAGTCTGACTACATCCACCCAAGCTTTCCTCTGTCTCCCAAGGGAGAGGGGCTTCTGGTTCCTGGGATCCACACATGGTCTAAACTTACTCTGCATTTTATTGTATCCTTTTCTCCATGTGGTCTACTAACTTTGAGGGAGAGCTATTTCAATGTGGCAGATGCAAAAGGTTAGAGACTCAAACCCAGTGCCTTATACATGCCAGGCAAGTGCTCTACCACTGAGCCCCAGACCCAGCTCTTGTTTCCACTTTTAACCGAAGGAACTCAAAAGGTTCTTTTTCCATTCCTTTCTTGGCTTCTGTCATTAGACTCTGCACATCTACACAGCTCCTGAGTGCAGACAGCATGAAAAGGGCAAAATAAAAACACAAATTGGTAGATAACAGAATGGGAAAACTTCTAAGTGCACAGAGGGAGGGCAGGAACTGGCTAAGAGCAGCTGGAATTGAGGAGGGCTGGGTAGAAGCCTTCCTGAGAGCTGGGCTTGCTTTGAGACAATGCAGGTGGCTCTTCCTGGTTGGGGGAGATACGGAGGAGTGGGTCAAAGATTCTGCTTTTGTCCTGTCTTGGCCAGTGCCCATCCTGATACCCTTGTTTTTTAAGAAGCTGTCCTGTTGGACACAGTGTGGCTATACAGTGAGGCACTTGCTTACAAGGAACTCCTTCAGGCTGGCCATTTGCAGGGCCCTCAACCCCTGTGAACAGAGCTTGCTGAAATCAGATCTTGGCGACCACACCTTCTCCACAACACTGTACAGATTGTTCCTTTGTTTAGGCTTTTTGTAGCTGGTATTGATTGTTGCTTTTACTGGCAAACAGTATACCAAAATAAAAATAAACATTAGTATTGGTGCCAAAAAATAATAATAATAATAATAGGTAAGTGCTTTCTGTGTCTCCAGGGCTAAGAAAAGACTTGCTCAGAGACCCTGTGGTCATCCTAGTCACTGATACTCTCAGTGTACCTCTGCAATTATTGTTAGGATGTTTGTCTGTCTCCCTCTCCTCACAGGATGGGCAGGTGTGGTGTTCCCCACACACCCTGGTTGCTTGGCTCTCGATTCACTGCTGGAGATTGACATTGAGGTAGGACTGTCCAGGAAGCAGTCATTTCAGGGCTAGGCCAGCAGCCGCACCCCTCTGCTCATTTCCACATGCAACTGCCCTGGCTGGCCAGTCATCACAATTTGGGGTTAGGGGTTTGGTTCTGGAAAGGCAAGCAGCAGCATCAACAACTACTATTACTACATAGCCCAATAATATTTGCAGAGTTGTCCTGTCATGTTCAATGTCTAGGCCAACTGTTCCCACAAGCTTAGTCAAGTGGTGCTGTATGATCTGTGTGTGTGTGTGTGTGCGTGCGTGCGTGTGTGTTTGTGGTGCTGGGGATGGAACCCAGGGCATGGAGCAGGCTAGGCAAGGCAAGGTGTCTACCACTGAGCTACATTTCCAGCCCCTGTATTATCATTCTTACTGCCATTTACAGATGGAGAAACTAGGGCTAGAGATGGCCATCTGGAAGGCCTAGGATTTGTGCCTGGGTTCAATTTCTGCATCTGTAAAATAGAAATAATACCTGCCACTAGATTTGTTGGGAGAATCAAATAAACATTACCTATGTACTTGTTTACTGGGGGCAGGGACTTTGGCTTGCTCACCACTATATTGTCAGAGCCTGAAACAGTGCCCCGTGCATAGTACAGGTGTTCAATAAATACTTGTGATCAAATGCAAGTGACAGAAAATAGGTCTAGGCCAGAGTCTAGTCTTTCTATAACCTCGGTTTCCTAGCACCCCGGGGAGACCCGGCTTATAGAAGCGTCATGCTGGAAGTGGGGGAACCTCTGGCCTCGGCACAAAGTCAGCAGAACCCTAGGAACGAGGAGGCCAGAAAAGTCTCCAAGAGGCGGGCTGAAATGCCAGTCGGGTTCCCTTTTTCTTTTTTCTAAATTAGGAAATGCACGTTTCTTGCCGTGACTGCGGAGAAGGGCCAATTGCCCAGAGCTCAGCAGCAGAGCTGGGGACTGGGAAGCAGCCGAGCACGCCAAACCCGGGGAGCGGCGGAAACGGAACGGCTCGGCGGAGAGAAAAGACCTGGCCAGAGGAAGGCTGGCCTCCTTCAGCGCGGAGCACGGGCCCTGGCGGGCAGAGCCAGCAGGGAGCGGAGGTGGAGGGCAGGGCGGGGCAGACGCCCGCCCGCGGCTCCCGCGCTCCCGCGAGGCTCCACCTTAAGCACTCGGACCCCCCTAAAGGCGGGCGCTCACGCTGCGCGCCCGGGGGTGGGGCCTCGCATGCAAACGAGGGGCGTGGTCGCGGGCGGGGCGGGCGGGGCGCTGACCTGACGTCAGTCCCGCGGCCCCGGCAGTTGGCTCGGCGGCGGCGGAGCGGCAGGAGCGGCGGCGCCGAGCGGGCCGCGCGTCGGGGCGCGGGGAGCGGCGGCAGCGGAGCCGGAGCAACATGGCGCCGGTGGGCGGGGGCGGGCGCCCGGGCGGCGGGCCGGCCCGAGGGCGCCTCCTCCTGGCGGCACTGGTGCTGCCGGCGCTGCTGTGGGCGCGGGGGGCCCGGGGTCAGGGCAGCCCCCAGCGGGGCACGGTCCTAGGCATGAGGCTGGCGAGCTGCAACAAGTCGTGTGGGATGAACCCGGATGGCATCATTTTCGTGTCCGAGGGCAGCACGGTGAACCTGAGGCTGTACGGCCAGCGTCTGGGCGATATGTCCAGCAACCTGATCTCCTTCACCGAAGTGGACGACGCGAACACCGTCCACAACTCCTCCAACTGCCTCGAGCTCACCAAGGACTTGGTCGTCCAGCAACTGGTCAACGTGAGCCGCGGGAACACGTCCGGGATGCTGGTGGTGTTCACCAAGTTCCTCCGGAGGAGCGAGAACATGAAGCTTTATGCGCTGTGCACCCGGACCCGGGACGACGGGCCCTGGCTCAAGTGGACGGACAAGGACTCGCTGCTCTTCATGGTGGAGGAGGCCGGGAGGTTCCTGCCGCTCTGGCTGCACATCCTCCTCGTTTTGGTGCTGCTGGTGCTGTCCGGCATATTTTCTGGCCTCAACCTGGGGCTTATGGCCCTGGACCCCATGGAGCTGCGTATTGTGCAGAACTGTGGATCCGAGAAGGAGAAGAGGTATGCCCGCAAGATAGAGCCCATTCGGCGCAAGGGCAACTACTTGCTGTGCTCCCTACTCCTGGGGAATGTGCTGGTCAACACCTCCCTCACCATCCTCCTGGACAACCTCATCGGGTCTGGCATCATGGCAGTGGCCTCCTCTACCATTGGCATTGTCATTTTTGGGGAGATCTTACCTCAGGCCCTGTGCTCCCGACATGGGCTGGCAGTGGGTGCCAATACCATTATTCTCACCAAATTCTTTATGCTGCTCACCTTCCCCCTCAGTTTCCCCATCAGCAAGCTTCTGGACTTTTTCCTAGGCCAGGAGATTCGCACTGTTTACAATCGGGAGAAATTGATGGAGATGTTGAAGGTGACAGAGCCCTATAATGACCTCGTGAAAGAGGAGCTAAATATGATCCAGGGTGCCCTGGAACTACGGACCAAAACTGTAGAGGACATCATGACCCAACTCCATGACTGCTTCATGATCCGCAACGATGCCATCCTGGACTTCAACACAATGTCGGAGATTATGGAAAGCGGCTACACTCGCATTCCTGTGTTTGAAGATGAGCATTCCAACATTGTAGATATCCTTTATGTCAAAGACTTGGCCTTCGTGGACCCTGATGACTGCACCCCCCTCAAGACCATCACCCGCTTCTACAATCACCCGGTACATTTTGTCTTCCATGACACCAAGTTGGATGCCATGCTGGAGGAGTTCAAGAAGGGTAAGGACTGGTGCAGCAGACTGCTCTGCTGCCTCTTCTCCTGCGTGTTCATTGTGTTCTTTATTTAGTGTTCCCTTTGTGTCACCCTGTGTCCCTTTGCCTATCACTTTCTATGCCTTTGAAGTGAATGGTATTAGGGACCATGGAAATAGTTCTCAAGGGTCTGCTGTCTGCCAGGTACTGTGCTTTGGTGCTTTGAATGAATCAAAGTGAAAAAGACCTGCTTAGTCGTAGGGATAGATCGAGGCCTCACTGGGCAAGACAGAGTAAGGCCAGGAACCAAAAGAGGCCAGCACCAGGCTCATGGAGGTTTGGAAGGTGATAGAAGGGGCTGGGGAACTGGGGAAACCTTTACAGCGGATGGAGCATTTGAGGGGACCCTTAAAACATGGGGTGGCTTGATACTTGAGGTAGAGGGAATGCCACAAGCAGAGCTCTAGTGGGGGCAAGCCTAAGATGTGCTTGTGACCTGGAAGGTGGTGGCATATTGGGTCAGTGGGGGAGAGGCTAGAGGAGTTGGGGCCCGAGGGAGATGGTAAGTTTGCTCTGAGCTTGGAGTTTGGGAAGGTTTTTGAGCAGGGTAGTGATGGCACTGGGGCTCTGCACCCACAGAAGCAGTATTGGGAGGTCTCTAGTTGGCTCCCTGCTCAGAACAATGCCAAATAACGCTTTCCACTATTCAGCAGAAGCAGGCAGATTAAGTTTGGGTCATTGTCCCATCTTTCCCAGGTGCCAAGCATTAGCTTGCCTCCTGCAGTTTACTGGGAATCCCCAGTTGGCCCTGCTGCCTTGGGCTCTCACTCTCATGGGCAGGCATTCTTGGCCAGTGCTCAGGTAGTTAGAGAGGTGCTGGGAGGGCTTCTTCCCCTGCCTCAGAACTCAGGGCACACACCCCTTTCCTTAACTTCCCACAGAACTTTCCTCCCACCTCTGCCACCCAGAAACCCTCAGAGTGGCAGTAAACAAACCAATTATGGAGTAAAACCCTCCAGAGTCAGTTGGGGGCGCGGGGGGGGGGGGGCGGGGGGGAGAGAGCACTGGCAGGCAGGGGGTGTCATCCTAAACCTTGGGGTTTTGCTTCTTGAACCAGTCCCAACTTTCTTCCCCTAGGAAGAGCTGCTCCTGGCTTAGGCTCAGGCAGAACTGGGCTAGGAACCACTTCTAAATCCTAGCTGCAGGCACTCCTGGGGTCATTTCTGAACCACAGAGCAGACAGCCTTCGAGTGGATAAGAGAGGGAGGAGCTGGCCTTGCCAGGTTCCATCTGAAAAGATGTTAGGTCAGGGTCAGGGGCCAGGCCAGCAGGCCAGATTGATACCCTCCATTTTTAAGTTCGCCAGACTGAGTCTTAGTGTCAGAGCTGAGGAAAACTTGAGTAATGTGAGCTAGACTGGGAGACAGTTTGGGAGGAGGCTTCTCTGCAGAGCCTAGAGGGACACAGATGCCTGGCGGTGAAGGCAGAGCCAGGGAGGAGCTTTGGGGGTTCAGACCCAGGAACCAGTTTCTCCCAGGGAAGAGCAATGAGGAGTATGTCCCACCCTCCCTGCAGGGCCCACAGCCTGGGGCCCTGAAGACTCCTACCCTGTTGCTTGGTCAGAAACCTGATGGGGACTCACCAGCCCTCAGCTTCCTCCTTACCCACCCCTATAGTTTTTGAGGTTGTTGCTAGTGACACACCCACCACACCTCCACATCAGGTCATCCAGATCTGGATCCAACCAGTATGGATTGGCCTAGCCAGGCTTCCAGCTCCTGATCTGCAGCAGCGGGCACTCTTTGAGTGGGAGCTTCCTAAAGGAGTGCCCTTTAATGAAGCTGGGAAAACCCAGCTGGCATCTCTGAGGCCAGAACTCTTCTGAGCTGAACTTTCCAGATTCATAGTTTGGTCCACTGGACTCTTCTTAACACAGGCTTGTGGCCTGAGCTGAGCTTTGGAGGGATGCCAACGCTGCCCTGGAAAAGCAGGCTCAATCTATGTGTGCAGCAGGCCACCTGGAGCTGTGTGAGCTGTGGTCCAGGGCCTCAGGCCATCCCTTCTTGGTTCCCAGAGGCCTTGGAAGGCAGGGTAACTTCTCCCAGGGTAACTTCTCCCAGACCTTTGCATTTGGCATTTTCTTCTTTATCCTGAGGCCACCCAGGAAGCAGCAAACACCTAGGGTGCATCTGCTACTGAAAAGATTTTTGTTATGAGTTTAGTGTTAGGAAGACTTTTTTTTTTTTGGTTAAGAAAAACAAGTGAGCAAGTTCAGCAAGGCCTGCTTGTCAGTAGCACTAAAAGAAGCTGGGAGGCTCTGTGGGTCTTTCCTGGACCCTCTACCTCCATCTTTTCTTTTAGGGTCCTCTTCCCCCTAGCCCAGCGTGATCAGCTCCTCGAAGGTAGGGGTGCTGCTGGATTTGCATTTTTCACCACTTGGTGTCTGGTAGAGAGATGGGTCTTCCATAAATGTCTGTTGAAGAAATGAATGAATGAATGAGTGAATGAATGAATGAATGAATGAGCTGGTGACTATCTGGCAAGCCCTGCTGGCTTCGCTGTGGCTTGAACACACCAAGACACTCCTACCCAGGGCCTCGCCCTAGCTGTTCTCTCAGATGGGAGTGCTCTGCCCCAGCAGTCAGGTTGGCTCCTTCTCTTCCCTTCCTCTGGCTGGCCTCAGCATTGCCTGGGTGAGGCCTTTCTGCCTCCCTGCCTTCAGCTGCATCCACCAACCCAGTAGACCCACCCTACCTTCCCTACCCTGTGCTGCTCTTCCTTCTTCTCCTAGCACATCTCACTCTCTAAGATCTGTGCAATTTACTGACTTTCTGTTTGAACGTCTCCTCCATGAGAATGGAAGTTCCACAGGGCAGGGCTTTTTGATCTGTTCATCTGTGGATCTGTTGTTCCCAGAATGCCTCTTGGCACATAGTCATAGTAAGGCCTCAATCCAATGTCACTGAGGGAATAAATGAATGAAGAAATGGCCTGCCAGGTTTGGGAGAGAAGTATTCCCATTCCAGAAGTGTTAGAATTTGGAGGAGCTGATGAGGCTAAAGCCAAACAAACACTGTGCATCACCAGGGGTTCAGCACTTCCAGCGGCACCGGGAAAGACAGGAGGAGCTCCCTCAGTGACACATGTGTTAATGATTCAGGGCAGGGGCCAAGAGTGCAATGCCCGGCTCCCCTTCCCTGTGCTTCAGTTTCTCTACCAGTAGTGGTCTTTGGCCACCGCAAGATGACACAGCCAACCTCAGCTTCTGGAGGGGAACTGAGCTTTCCCTAGAACTAAGACCAGAATGATGGTCTCCAGCTGCTTCTGCCCCTAACTTCAGGCAGTTAGGATTCGATGCTTTTGAATCCATGCCCATGCAAGGCATGGTGCCAGCTACTGCAAGACCTGGTGGCAAGAAGACGGCTAGTCATGTGAACCTTGACCCTCCACTGAAACCACACCTCAAACTGTTTGCAGTACTTGGGTGTTAGGAGTGGGTTTGTCCACTGCATGGAATTTTAGAACAGTAGCACCTGGTTCCTCCTGGCCCAGTTTGCATTTTGCCTCCATCTCAGATGCTTTTGCCGACCATGAAGCAAAGTCATGAGTGAACTTCCCATGCGGAGCTATAGAGCTGTAGTGGCGCTATAGAAGCATGAGCCCCACTTTGAACCCACCTTCTTACTTTTCCTGTACCCACCCTCTGGGACATTCCTGCCCCTCCCAGGCCCTTGCCTCATCTTTAGCCATCTTATCTTTCCCCACCCACCTCATAACCCTCCAGACCACTGTACCAAGCTGGATGTGAACTCCACCCAGCCAGAGCTGGGTTTAAATTCCACCCTGTTGGGTCACGGACCTATGAGGTGACCTTGGACCTATTACTGCTCCTCTCAGCAAGTTAGTGGGGTGTAATTTGGAGGAGAAAGAAAGCTAGAAATATTTTCACTGGAAACCCCTCCCGTATTTCCATGTGTGCCATGTCAGATTTCCCACCTACCTAACTTTATTCCTGGAACAATAAAGTTGGGAAAAAAAAAAACTGCATGAATTTTGCATTCTCCCCGGGTTCCTATCATCTGACACAGTGTCAACTACCTTATCCCCCCACCCCCCTCCCACCCATCTGCTTGTTCATTCATTTGTTCAACAAACATTGAAATTTTTGCAGCCTATGTGTTAGACACTGTGCAGGCTGTTGGGAATCAGGTGAATAAAAGTCCTATTCATGGAACTCAGTTTCCCTGGAGACAGATGTAACTAAGGTTTGACTGTGTGGAGTGCACAGAGAGGGTGTGGGAAGCTGAGACAGGTAAGGCCTGTAAGATGCTCCTGAAGTTAGGACAACAGGACCCAGCACAGAGATGTGGGAATCAAGCCCAGGCAGTAGTTGTGACTGTTGGAGGTTTCTGGCTTGCGATTTGGGTCAGTGTGTCATCATTTAACTGCAGTAGGGAGAGGAGGACAAAGGCAGTTTGGTGAGGGTGGAAGGGAGGGGATGCTACCTTCTCCCGGGCTCCTTCTCTGTGTCCAGTATTGTCTTCACCAGAACTTCTCAACACTTGACCCTGCTCTGGAGCCACCTGGGCATTTTGTTAAAATGGAGACTTGAGCTCAGTGGATCCCAGGTGTGACTTGGGAGTCTGTTTTGCTGACAAACTCTCAGCTGGCTGCTGGTCTGGACCACACCAGAGTGCAGATCATCTAGCAAGTGTGCAGGTGAAGATACCGTGTGGAGCTTGGGAGGGAGGCCAGGAGCAGGCTGGAAGGTGTCCAAGTCAGCTGAGAGTGTGCAGAATGTGAGAAGGTGTCAAGGATGGTGCTGAGGCTGCCAGCATGGGAAAGCCTGGCAAGCACGGATTGGGGATGGGACAGCTAAGCCCCAAAGGCTCAGTGACGAGTGGAGAGGGAAGGCAGTACATCTGGTGTCCATTAACTTCTCTTGGAAGCAGTCTCCAGTTAGTGATTTGATCTTGAGAAGCTACTCAGGGCAGGTGTATCTGAGAGAGTGATAGTTGCTGCCTGCTCATGGATGACACTCTGGCACAAGGCAGAGGTCCTGGCTGGTGCAACTGACAAAGTGCTGGCTAGGCTGCTGCTCACTTTCTCTTTGGTGTGCTGCTGTGGACAGAAGCTGGGCCACTTCATGGTTGGTGTGTCTTTTGCCACCTATGTGCTGGTTCCCAGCGGGACAGGATCTGGATGGATGCAGAGCAATCTCACCAGGCATTGACAAATCTCTCTTAAAGCTCATTCTTGCTCATGTGCTGCAAGGAGCCCAGCCCCTGATAGGAGCTTTTTAGCATACCAGTGGTTACTTTTCAAAAAAGTCTTACAGCTTTACTTAGGAAACTCTGCCCATGTTTCCTGACACTTCAGCTCAGAATGGGATACTAATCAAAGGTTTAACCTTGAAAAGAGGTGCAGGCTTGGGAGCACAGAATCACAGAACTGGGATCTATGGGAACAGTGGTTAAGGGTCAGGGACTTTGGGAAGGAGGCTTGTCTTATCAGTAGAAGTCTGGAAAGACACTGAAAGGAGGGGACATATCAGCTAAGTCTTTGAGGGTGGATAGACATGGCATTTTCCCCTTTGGTACCTCCTGTTCTGAGAGAACTTGGACAAGAATTGTTGGAGGAAGAATGAGCTCATCGGTCCTTTGTACCAGCTTGGGGTAAAAGTGCTTCTGCTTGTTGAGGCTGCTTCGCAGCCCTTTCTGGGGTGGCTTTGAGGAACAACAGATCATGGTGCCTTCTCTCTGTACTCCTTCCCCACCCTAGCGCTGACTGGTCTTGCTGAGTTGCTTAGGGTCTCACTAAGTTGCTGAGGCTGGCTTTGAACTTGGGATCCTCCTGCCTCCTCTGAGATTCCAGGCATGCACTGCTATGCCGGGTAGCAAGTGCATCTTTAAAGAAGGAAGCCTTTGGCGACTTGAGTTATATCAACCTACCAGCCTCTCCTGAGGACCAGGCCAGTAGCCTGTTCATTACTCACTGAGTGCTGGTTCCTGAAGGGTCACACAGCCTGGGGATATATAGAAGGGAAGATGGACCAGGCCTTGTTGTCCCTGTCCTGTCACTGCTTCACCCCAACCCACTGGGTGGGGTGGGCTCCTTTGCTGTCCTTGCGGGAACTCCCCTAGCTTCCTGTGGCCTTAGGATTCTTTGAACTTCTCTCAAACTTGCCCCAAGGGCATTAGGGTCATTCAGTCTCCGGTGCCCATGATGGCCTGGGGCTTGGGAGGTTGGCTGGATTTGCTGCTTCATCCAGCACTTTTCCTGTCATCTGTCTTGGGACATAGCTGCCTCAGGTGCTGTCCATTTGGACCAGTCCACCCTACCTGTCCTGTGATTCAGTTGTACCTGTCCTTACACTTGATTGGCCAGGACCTCCTGCTGTGAGAGGCTTTGAAAGAGTCTGGATTCCTTGCTTCTATTCCTGTTTTATTTATTAGATGATTTAACTTTTTAATCAGTTTTTATGACTTTTCCTAGCTTTAAGAGAGGAACATCTCATTGCCAGAACTTTAGAAAACACACAAACATCCAACTCAACCAAACCATGAGCCTACAACCAAGAAGGAACCACTTCAAATATTTTGATGTATCGTCATAACTGCTTTAGAAATTTACTTTTTAGTTTAAAAAATCTTGCAGGAGGGCTGGATGTAGCTCATTGGTGGAATACTTGCCTGGCACGCTCAAGGCCTTGGGTTCCGTCCCCAGCATCAGCAGGAGCAATCTGAACAACCAATGTAGATTTTAAAACCAAACCCAGGATTGAAATTATTTTCAGCTGGATGTGGTGGTACAGGCCTGTGATCCCAGTGATTTAGGGCAGGCAGCTGAGGCAGGAAGATCGCAAGTTCAAGGCCAGCCTCAGCTATTTAGTGAGAGCCTGTCTCAAAATAAAATAAAAGACAGGGTTGGGGATGTAGCTTCAAAGTGGAGTGTCTTTGCAGTAGATCCCCAGTGCCACCCAAAATGATGTTACATTTTCACTTTCTAGCACACTCCCAGGAGCCACTCATAAGTGTTCTCATTGATATCATTTTGTACAATTTTGTGTCCTGCTTCTTGGAATGTAGTCTACATTGGTTGTTCAGATTGCTCCTCCGATAAGAAATGCAATATTTTCTTGTGTCCCTACCTCCGTCCTATCAAGAGCAAAGCCTCTTGATAGGAACTGTGGGGCTCAGCAGGAAGGTGAGCCCAGGGGCCAGGTGTGCAGCACCAGCCTGTTTTGCTGGGGGTTAAGCCTGGTGGCCCTGCAGTGTCCCCAGAGGTTACAGTCAGAGTCACTTCCATGCTACAGGGTTGATTTACTGTGACCTGGCCAGGGTTCCCGAAAGACTGGTTCCCCGGGCTCTTTGGAACACCTGGTCTCTGGCCAGCAGGCAGCCGGCAGCCTCCTTGGAAGAAGGATCCCTCCCCCCGTCCAGACAGGCTCACTCCCACACTCCTCCATACCCACACACTTACAAGTAGGTGTGCACCCACACACACACCACCCACGAGCGCAGGAGGCAGACACACAGGAACACACACATGCTCCCTCCCCATCACGTGCACAGGCAGGCTTGCACACACTTTCACACACCCTTTCCCAGTGCACAGGTAGGGCTGCCTCACACTGTCCTCGTACACACAGGCTCATGCTCACCTGCCTGTACACCTGCACTATAACAGGCAGCACTATTTTAAGCTCAAGTCCACCTACCTCCCTTCAAACTTTGCTAAGAGTTAAAAGAGTTAAAAGTATGTTTAAAAAATGAGTGGGGCACCGTAATCCCAGTTACTCAGGAGGCTGAGGCAGGAGGATTGTAAATCGAAGCCCTGCTCAGGCAACTTAGTAGAACCCTATCTCAAAAATAAAATGGCAGGAGTGTAGCTCAATGGTAGAGCACTTGTCTAGTATACATGAGACCCTGGGTTCCATTCTTTGCACAGGTGAGGGGTGGTTCTTAAGCCTACAGGCAGCTCTGCTATTGACATGGTTGTATAAAAGAGAACCTTATGAAGTGTGAAGGTTGGACAAGCCTTATCACACAGTAAGAAATACCAACCCACGGACTTCGCCGGCTGAGGCAGGAGGTCTCAAATTTGAGGCCAGCCTCAGAAACTTAGCAAGGCCCTAATAACTTAGCAAGACTCTGTCTCAAAAATAAAAAGAGTTGGGGATGTGGTTCAGTGGTTAAAGTGCCCTTGGGGGATTGGGGTTGTGGCTCAGTGGTAGAGTGCTTGCCTAGCATGTGTGAGACACTGGGCTCAGTCCTTAGTACCACATAAAAAATAAATAAAGTTTTAAAAAAGTGCTTTAAAGAAAAAAAGAAATGTTTAAGAAATAAAACAGAAATGCTTCTACAGTCACTTTATTTCATGAAATGTCCAAAATAATGACTGACTCTTGGGCTCAGGAAAAATTTTCCACAGTAGCTGGTGATTTGGTCATCTACATTGATGACTACGTCTGCTTCCAGGGGTTGCGGGAAGGACTAAAGGCAGCCAGGCATGCCAGGCATTTGACTTGTGTCCAGCACCATGTAATCAGGCAACAAATATTAACTATCTTAACAATTGTCCAGAAGCTGCCCCAGTCGGTGCTGACACCACCCCATGGCCACAGTGGTTGTTATGCACTGGCCCAGGTGGCAGGATGCCCCACTGTCCAGGGCGGTGCCTCCATTTAGAATTATGAACGCATGGAGCTCAAAAGAGCCCACTGTGTAATTATATGCTCATTCAGACTCATCTGAATTTGGACCATCTTATTTGGACCATCTTATTTGGACCATAGTGACTGTTTGTCAGGGAAGCAATGCAGAAAAAAAGGTGTATGGAAGAGAAACTCTAAACTGAGGAAATGCTCCTCATTTAGTATGTTTTCCCTGCAAATTGGAAAATGTTGCCTGCCATCTGATTGCCAGCACATTCCTGTCCAGCTGGAGGAGTGTCATCTGACGGTGGCTGCTGGCAGAGACCAGGGAAGGAGCTCATGGACCTCATGTACCAGTCACATCTTAATTTGTTTTTCATTTCAGGATTCACCAGCCCCATTTCCCTCCAGATATCCCAGCAGGGGAGATGAGGGGTACCCAAGGCAACAAACACCCCCCTGGAGTCCCAGTCTCCCCTCTCACACTCCAGACTCAAAAATGTTCTTTTTTGTTCTTTTTGTTTTTTATTTTTTGCAGTCCTGGGTACTTTACCACTGAGTAAAACCCCCAGTTCTTCTTTATTTTTTATCTTGAGACAGGGTCTTGATAAGTTGTCAACGCTGGCCTTGAATTTGCAATCCTCCTGCCTCTGCCGCCCAAGTCACTGGGATCAAAGGCATGTGTCACTGTACTTGACCAGAAATGCTTTTTGAACCCAGGCCTCTTGGGTGCCAGGCAAGAGCTCTACCACTTGCTATACCCCCAGCCCTCAAGAATGCTTTTCATAGGTGTCCAAGGCAAGAAGGATGAGGGGGAGCAATATCTTCCCTGCTGCTTGGGGAAAATATTGTATGAACAGATGACATAGAGTCTGCTCCTTTGAGGAGAAGTGACTGCATTCTAGAAGGGGAGAGCAGAGAGCTTAAAGAAGGAAGTTTTGCAATCATGGTTAACATTTATGGCATACTTGTTTAATCCTCCAGCATTATAGATGGGGACTGAGGCTCAGAAAGGCTGAAAATCTTTCCCAGTGGCATGACAACCAAGTGACAACCCTAGGCTCTTTGGCTTCAGAAGCCACGCTCTTAACCATTACGCTGTGTCACCTCTAAGTGAGACGACTGTAGCTATTAAGAAAGAGACCAGCCAGGTGCGGTGGTGCACACTTGTTATCCTAAATACTCCAGGTGCTGAGGCAGGAGGATCACAGCTTCAAGTCCAGCCTGAGCAATTTTTTTTTTTTTCTTTTTGTACTGGAGGTGGAACCCAGGGGCACTTTACCACTGAGCTGCATCCCCAGCCCTTTTGCTTTTTTATTTAGATACAGGGTCTCAATAAGTTGCTTAGGGCCTCGCTAAGTTGCTGAGGTTGCCCTTCATCTTCAGTCTCAGCCTCCCAGGCCATTGGGATTAGAGGCATGCACCACTGCGCCCCAGCCTGGGCATTTTCACAAGACCTTGTCTCTAAAGGGGCTGGGTGTAGCTCAGTAGTAGAGCACCTGTGGGTTCAGTCTCCAGTTGCAAAAGGAAGGCAGGGGGAGGGGGAGGAGCAGGGAGGTTGGAGATGAAAGAGAGAGAGATATTGGGAGATTTCAATAACTCTAGCCTGGAGGATTTACTGTCAGTTTTAGATTTTTTAAAAAAGACTTTTTGTTGTTGTTGAAGCACAATGTAGAGAAAAGCACATAAATCATGAAAAGCATGGAACAAGTACTCCTAAGTACCACAGAGCCAAAGCAATAACATGTCAGTCACACTTGAGAGCCACCCGCACACCTTCCCAGTCACCGCCCTGTTCCCAGATCATCACAAGTTAATTTTTTCTGTTTCTAACTTGGTAAATCCCAGTAGCTCAGGAGGCTAAGGCAGGAGGTTTGCAAGTTCAAAGCCAGTCTCAGCAATTTAGTGAGGCCCTGAGCAACTTAGCAAGACCCTGTCTCAAAAACTAAAAATCATCTGGGGGAAAAAAAGTGAATTGTACCAGTATATCTGGTTTCTTCTTTTTTCGTGGTGCAGGGATTGAACTCAGAGTCTTGTGCATGCGAGGCTAGCACTCTACTGCATCCCCAGCCCCCCTTGTTTCTTCTTAATGTGAAGATTAGGAGCTTTCTCCATGTTGGGCATCACTGTAGTTCATTCTATTTGTTGTTGTGTAGTATTCCATTATGTAAATTCACCATGGTGGTACTGTTGTGTTTGGATTATTTCCAGCTTGGTACTGTTATGGATGCTGTTGCAAACAATCTTGGCATGTCCCTTGAGGAGTCTGTGGATGCATTTCTCTTGGGAATGTGGCTGGGAGTGGAAGTGCTAGGGCTAGGACATTCTCCATAGTGCTTTATCAATTTATACTTGAATTGCCACCAATGCTGGTATTATCAGCTATTTATTTTATTTTTACCTTTCGAGTCAGTGTGTGGTGGTGTCTCGTGTTTTTAATTTAGAATATCTTAGTGAGTAATAAGATTGAGCACTGTTTTTTGTCTGTCTGTTTTATGGTGCTTGGGATGGGACCCAGGGCATCATACATAAAAGGTTAAATAAAAAAAAGCGCTCGTTCTACCTCTGAGGACATTCCCAGCTCTAGCATATTCCATGTGCTTATATCCATGTGGACATTTTCTTCTGTGCAGTGTTGATCATGTGCGTTGTCCATTTTCTCTTTTGGTACTGAAGATGGAACCCAGGGGCGCATTACCACTGAGCTGCGTCCCCACTGAGCCATATTTCCCCTGAGCCACATTCCCCCTGAGCCACATCCCCAGCTCTTTTATTTTGAGACACAGCCTAGCTCAGTTGTTTAGGGCCTTGCTAAGGTGTTGTCTGTTTTTTAAGAGATTTGTCTGCCTTTTTCTTAATGATTTCTAGGTGTTCTTCACATATGTACTTATAAACTCATTGTCAAACATGTGCAAGTGAATACATTCTATGGATTTCCTTTTCACTTTTTTTTAAAAAGTATTTTGGGGGGCATTAAAATTTTTTTTTTTTTTTGAGTATGGGCAATTGAACCCAGGGGTGTTTAATCTCTGAGCCACATTCCCCAGCACTTTTTATTTTGAGGCAGGGTCTTGCCTGGCTAGTTGCTGAGGCTAGCCTTACATTTTCAATCCTCCTGCCTCAGCCTCCCAGTTGCTGGTATTACAAGCATGTGTCAGATGTGGTGGCCACCACACCTGGCATTAAATAGCTTTTTAAATTTCATTTTTTTGAATATTTATTTTTTAGGTGACAAAACATTATATGTATTTATGGTGCATAAAATGTTTTGATATGCCCATATGTTATAAAATGACTACATCAATCTCATTAGCATATGTGCTATCTTACAGACCTCTTTCTTTCTTTCTTTCTTTTTTTTTTTTTTTTTTGGTACTGGGTTGAACCCAGTGGCACTCTACCACTGAGCCACATCCCCAGCTCTTTTTATTTTTTATTTTGAGACAGGTCTTACTAAGTCGAACCTGTGATCCTCTATCTCAGAAGTTGCTGGGATTACTGGTGTGGGCCACCAGGCTGGACCACACTATTTTTTTGTGGTGAGAACACAGTCTATTCTGAACTATTTATTTATTTATTTATTTAGGTACTGGGGATGGAACCCAGGGACACTCGGCCACTGAGCCACATCCCCAGCCCTATTTTGTATTTTATTTAGAGACAGGGTCTCACTGAGTTGCTTAGGGCCTCGCTAAGTTGCTGAGGCTGGCTTTGAACTCACGATCCTCCTGCCCCAGCCTCCCAAGTGCTGGGATTACAGGCGTGTGCCACCGTGACTGGCTTATTCTGAACAATTCTTTTTAAAAAATTGTCAATGGACCTTTATTTTATTCATTTATATGTGGTTCTGAGGATTGAACCCGGTGCTTCTCACATACCAAGCAAGGGCTTTTCCACTGAGGCACAACCCCAGCCCTGAACAATTTTTGAATATATAAATACATTGTTACTAACTATAGTCACCATGTTGTACAATCAGAATTTACTCCTCTTATTTGAAATTTTGTATCCTTTGAAAAATCTCCCAATCCCCCTCCCTTTTGACCCTCTCATGACTTTTGACTTAAGGTTTTTGGTTTTTGTTTTTTCACTGGGGATTGAACCCAGGCCTCCCATATACTAGACCAGGGCTCCCCACTTGGCCACACCCCCAGCCCTTCTCATGGCTCTTGATGAGCCCAAGTCCTTAATTATGGTGCAGTTCAGTTTATCAACTTTTTCCTTCATGGTTGCTTGGTGCTTTGTATATCCTGTTTAAAATTCTTTACTAACACAGAAGTCAGGAAGCTACACTCCTATGTTATCTTCTAGAAACTTTTGTTTATCTTTCTCATTTTGATCTGTGAGCCTTCTGAAATTTATCTTTGTGGGGATTTTTCTTGTTTTGTTTCAGTTTTGGGTTTTTAGAGTGCCAGGGATCCAGCCCAGGGCCTTGTGCAAGCTAGGCAAGTGCTCTTCCACTGAGCCACATCCCTAGCCCCTCTCTTGTTTGTGATGTGAGTTCAAGGGGTTTTTTTTGTTTGTTTGTTTTGTTTTGTTTTTTTTTTGATAATGTACATGGGGCTGGGGATATAGCTCAGTTGGTAGAGTGCTTGTCTCACAAGCACAAGGCCCTGGGTTCAGTCCCCAGCACCCCCCCGCCCCCCCAAAAAAAATCCACCTGGATATTCAGCTCCTCAGGGACTAGTTAATGAAAAGAATCCCTTCTCACTGAGCTGTGGTGTGTGTGGGGGCGCTGTGTCTGGCCTCTCTATTCCACTGGTCTGTTTATCTTTCTGTGCTTCACATTGACATAATTGTAGTATTGAAAATTAAGTTGATCTCTGAAAATATTAAGTCCTTTGTTCTGCTTCAAGCTTGTCTTGGCTGTTCTTAAGTTTTTACCCAGAAATTTTATGGAATCGTATTGAATCTAGAAATCAACTGGAAGATTTGACTTTTTTTCTTCTTTTTGGTGCTGGGGATTGAACCCAGGACCTTGTGCATGCAAAGCACACAGTCTACCCCTGAGCTATACTCCCAACCCTATGACATGACATTTTACAATAATAATCTTCCAATTGGCAAACATGTTACCTCTTCGTTATGTCTTCTTAATTTCTTATTTATTTATTTATTTATTTTCTTGGTACCTGGGATTGAACCCAAGGTGCTTCACTGAGCTATATCCTCAGCCCTTTTTTGTTTATTTTTAAATTTTTATATTTTTAATTTCTTGAGACAGGGTCTTCTTAAGTTGCTAAAACAGACGGCTTTGAACTTATGAACCTCTTGCCTCATCTTCCCAAGCCACTGGGATTGCAGGTGTGCGCCACCGTGGTTGGCCCTTTTTTGTTTTTTATTTTGAGAAGGGCTCTCATTAAGTTACTGTGGGTCTTGCTAAGTTGCCCAGACTGGCCTTGAACTTTCAATCCTCCTACCTCAGCTTTCCAGCCTCCTGAGTCTCTAGAATTTTAGGTGTGTATCCCCACACCCAGCTCAATAATGTTTTATGGTTTTCTGGGTAGAAGTCTTGTATATTTTTTTTTCTTAGATTTGGTTCTTGGTATTTGGTTATTTTAAATGGTGTATTTATTCCCCAGCCCCCCGCCAAAAAAGGTTTTTAAATGGGGTATTTAACATTTATTTTTCCAGATATTTGTTGCAGGGTGTTCCATTAGCACCTTAACTGAGATATATACTAAGTTCAGTTCTGATACCAGCCGCTTGGGTATCAGCTTTAAGGGCTTTGTCTTCTACAAGCATCCCCTTATTTTAGATGCCACCTACGAGTGTGGTCCCCTTCACTTTGCAGTTTTGACCAACCAGCTATTAATATGGGGATTCCAATGGCTCCCTCGGATTAAATTTGTGTGTGTGTGTGTGTGTGTGTGTGTGTGTGTGTGTGTGATGCAGGTCTTCTGCATGTGCTCAATCATGCAGCTACACCCCAGCCCCAATAATGCACTGCAACAACTCAGCAACAACTCACAGAATTTAGGATGATGCTGCACTTGGAATTGTAGTATTATCTGGAAGAATGCACCTGGGAGGCCTGGAGGAGAGTCCTGTCCTCAGCTTGTGGAGTCACCACGACACACCCTCCTCCTATGTCAATGTGCTCACTGAGCTTTGGGGTCCAGAGTTTTTAATCAGGACTTCATTACTTAGGCATGATTGATTGAGTCCCAGGCTCAGGCTTGACCTTGATCTCTTATTGTCTCTCCAGGGAGACAGGGGAGCTTGAAACCCTAATCTGTGGTCTGGTGCTTGTTTTTCTTTGTGACTAACTCTCATACTGAAGCCTTCCTGTTAGGACACCTAGGATTGTGCCAAGCTGGGGCTCGGGTGGCATCCTCACCTCATCTAGGTCTGGCATGCGTGAGGCCAGGGTTGCAACCCCAGAACCACAGGAAGATAAAACAAAATTTAAAAAACTCCGGTCATTATGTATGATTTAGTTTTTTAATAGATGTCCTTTATCAGGTTAAGGAAATTCCCTTCTCTCCCAAGTTTGCTAAGGCCTTTTTAAATTTAATTTTATTTTGGGGGGTACCAGGGATTAACCATCGCACTACATCCCCAGCTCTTTTTATTTTTTTTTACTTAGAGACAGGGTCTCTCTAAGTTGCTGAGGCTGACTTTGAACTCGTGATCCTCCTGCCTCAGCCTCCTGAACCACTGGAACTACAGGCGCGCGCCATGGTGCCCAGCTCTGCTATAGGCTTTTATAATGAATACGGGTGTTGAATTTTACCACAATTTCGTTTTTGTTTTTTGTTGCTGTTGAGGTGATTGAATGATTAATCTCTTTTATTCTGTGAAATGCACTCATTTTGGGGAAAAGTTTTCTATTAGTAATTCTCTTGCCTCTGGTAAATGTCATTGGTTATGAAACTGCCACTATGCGAAGCAGGAGGTACATTGATTTTTGAATTTTTTTTTAAATTTTTTTCATATATATTTTTAGTTATTGATGGACCTTTATTTTATTTATTTTTTTATATGTGATGCTGAGAATTGAACCCAATGCCTCGCATGTGCCAGGCAAGTACTCTACCACTGAGCCACAATCCCAGCCCCTGAATTTTGAATGTTAATCTACACATTTATTGCATGACTGGAGTAAACCTGTCTTACTTATGATTTATTATCCTTTTACACATCACTGGATTTAATTTGCTAATATCTTTATTTAAAATTTTGGCACCTACATTCATGAGAGAGATAGGTCTGTAATTGTTTTTCCTGCTATTATAAGGTGTCGTCATTTTTTTTTTTTTAATGGCAGGAAAAATAATTGTTTAATAATTAAGTCTTTTCCCCCTTGCAGTTAAATCTCCAGGTGAGCAGGTTTCAACATATCACATAATATTCTCGTCCTCATCTCCACCCGCTCCTGCTTCTAATGACCAGCACACACCTCTTACATCACCTGTGCTGCTGCTGCTGTTTTTCTGTCTCTAAGTTTTAACATCAAGATCTGAAATGATTGGAAGAGTTTCTAAGCATTTGGAAATAGTGCATGATCACCGGGAAGCAAACGAGGTTCACAAAGGGAAAAAAATGCTCGTTTTCATTTCATTCACATGTGTTGGTGGGGGTTGAGTTCCCAGTTTAGTTCACACAAGAGGCTAATCCCAGGCTAGATATATCTGGATTTCAGCAAAGTTGTTAGCAAGTTCCTCTTAAATCTTTATGACTAGCATGGCACATGTGGGCTCCTTAATGATGGTCCAACTTTTAGATTGATTTGCCTGTAGACTCTTAGCAGGTGGCCCAAACAGGTCCAAAGATGGGTGTCCCACAGGGCAGCGAGTGAGCCTGTAAGCCGTCAAGCCAAGGCCTGAGGAGCCGGGACTGCTGCGGGCCAGGAACAGGTGGGAGGCGAGATGGCTGGGAGCCCCACCTCCAGCTCTGTGGTTCCAGGGCAGAGAACTGGGTAGAAAGGGCCAAGCAGTTTGCTGGGAGCTTCCAAGCTCCAAGGAAGATGGTGGTGCTGCTGGACTGCTGGGGCCTCCTCCTGGCCTCATGCCCCCTGCCCCTTCTTTGGAGAGTGAAGGGACCTAGATGCCAGGCTGCTAGCCAAGTCAGCCTCTGGGTGGGACACAGGATTAACACTCTCCTCTCCACTTCAGTGCTGTCAGCCATAGCAGACAGCTCAAGTTCTATATTTCTCTCCCTGCCCTTGATCCCAGATCAGCTGTCCTGGCTGTGCCCTGCAGAACGGGCTGAGTCTGAACCAACACATTAGGTACTTTCAGAAAAGTTTTTAGAGAGCCTGTCCTCTGACCCCTATCTCAAGGACAGGGAGATAGAGTCAAATACATGTATACATAAAAATTTCCATATGGCCAAAAAAAAAAAAAAAAAAAAAGGTGGGGGAGGCAGGCAGGATCAGATTGGGATTGTGTATGCTCATATATAATGAAATGTTTTGAGGCCATTCGGTATTTTAAAATACTATTTAGGCTCAGTGGTAGAGTGTTTGCCTAACATGCATGAGGTCCTGGGTTCAATTCAAGTACTACAAAAGGAAAAGAAACAAAAACTTTCTAATGACAAGGGAAAATAGAAAGAATGTAAAATATTTAAAAAGCAGGGTATAGCCAGGTATAGTGGTATGCATCCCAGCTACTTGGGAGGCTGAGGCAGGAGGATCAAAAGTTCCAGGCTGTCCTCAACAACTTAGCAAAACTGTCTAAAATAAAATATGAAAAGAGGTGGGAAGGGATGGGGTTGTGATTCAGTGGTGTAGCGCCTGCCTACCATTTGTGAGGCCCTGGGGGAAGAAATGAATGAAATAACAGTTCATCAACAACTAAAAATACATTTAAAAAAAATAGAACTGGGGATGTAGCTCAGTGGTAAAGTGGATCCAATCCCCAGTACAAAAAAAAAAAAAAAATGGAAGAAAGAAAAAGAAAAGAAATGAAGGGATGCCCCCTCCCCCCAAAAAAAGAGAGGAAAAAAATATATATGGTCAACAGTAGTTATATTTGTAAGTCAGAATTTTAGATATAGATACAGATATATAGACATAGATATGTACATAGAGAAAAACAATTTTATGTATGTATGTATGTATTTTTTGGTGCCAGGAGTTGAACCTAGGACTTCTCACTAGTACCCCACTACTGAGTTGCACCTGCAGTGAGACAGGATTATAAATGATGTTGGTTTCCTTCCTTCCACTTTTGTTACCAATATCAGAAAAAAAAATGTAAAAATTAGTGAGGTAAGAAAATAAAATTGTAAGAAGATTGGAAATTAGCACACTGGATAGTTGATAATCGTAAATATTTTTAAAAGATCTGATAATACTATTTTGTTTTTTAAAAAGACTCCTTGGAGATACCTACTGAAAAAAATGAACTATTTGCAGGTATAATTAGCAGATTCTTACAGATAAAATCAGGGCTTTGCTTCAAAATGAGCCAGTGGAGTGAAGGAGTGGGGATAAACGGGAAACAAGGCCAGCCAGGAGGAGCTGTTAATTATTTAAATTAGGTGAGGATGTAATTATGTTATTACTTGTACTTTTATATGTGCTTGATATTTTCCATAATAAGAGGATAACTAGAGACTGTTGACTAAATGAAAAGGCCTGAAGACCTGGCCCCAGGCTGAGGGACCAGTCTTAGGGGCTGTCATCTGTTTTCTACAGCTTCGTGATCCCTGGGGTGCTGGAGTTGGAAGGCTATTTGGACTAGAAGTCCCAATTCGGTACCCCAGCCCAATCACCTGATATGGCCCTGGACGTGGCTTCTTTGTGAGGAGAGGTCCATAGTAGGGGCAGCTCCTGGGCCCCTCCTGGGAACATGTTCACCAGGACAGACTGATAGGTAGGGAGAGGTGGACTGTGACTGGGGCACCCAGGAGGATGTTTACTAAGAAAAGGGGCAACTGAGGACCATCTTTTTTCAGACAGGTCTCTCTACATTGCCCAGGTTGGTCTCAAACTCCTGAACTTAAGAGATCCTCCTGCCTCAGCCTTCCAAGTAGCGGAGACTATGGGGCTTTTCTAAAGGGTGTTCTCCAGACATTTTTTTCCAAACTTTTAATTGTGTAGCCCATTAGGGAAAAAAAAAAGATTTTTAGTTTATAATACAACTCCATTCATTCAGTGTTATTCCTGTATCATTATTACTACTACATATTATAAAACAAACACACATTCTTTAAAGTTAATGATGAAATACCCATGTTTAAATATCTTGCTAATAGTTATCACTTCATATCTCCAGCCCAAAGTCTGAACTCTCTCAAAGCACAAAACACACTTACAATGGATTCATTATTAATGACAAAGGCTGTAAGCCTGTTTGAGACAGTTTTCTTAACAATTGTGGATTTTTGGTCTGCCAGCCACAGCCAGTTCTGACAGGATGGTTATTGTGTTTCCCCAGCTGTGGTTGGCAAAGGCCAGCCTCTCAGCAGGCTTGGGGTTGCTAGATGCATGCCCCTCAGTCTGCCATTTCCGTGCAGGGGTCATGTTAACCCATGGTCTGTCCCACAGGGTTCATTTGGCCAGCAGTGCAGAGCACACCTCTGTGGACTTCCTCTCCCTGTGCTGGGAGGGAGCCAGCACAGGCCTCTTCTCCTGGATCCTGCAGACCGGGACAGGGCTTATTGTCTTGTGTGCAAACAAAAGTGAAACTTGTTTATTTTGGATTGGGAAATAAGTGTAAACAGAGCTTGGGACAAGTGCCCCCGGGAGACTGCTCTGACAGGTTCCAGGTGGTCCTCACGTGTCAGTGTGTTGTCCTGTCTGCTATTTTGTCTTGCTCTGAATGGCCGACCGAACAAACTCTCTAGGGGTCCTTTTCATTCTGTGTTGATCTTATTTTTTATTTTTATTTTTTAGGTGCTGTGGTTTAACTTGGGGGTGTTTACCTCTGAGCTACAGCCCAAGTCCATTGTATTTTTTATTTTTAGACAGGGTTATGCTAAGTTGCCAAGGTTGGACTTGAACTTGTGATCCTTCTTCCTCAGCTTCCTGGATTGCTAGGATTACAGGTGTGCTCCACTTCTCCCAACTCCCATCTGATTGATTGATTGATTGATTGATTATGTACTGGGGATTTAACCCAGGGCACTTAACCACTGAGCCACATCCCAGTCTTTTAATTTTTTATTTTGAGATAGGGCCTCACTAAGTTGCTGAGAGCCTCTGCTGAGGCAGGTCTTGAACTTATGATCCTCTTGTCTCAGCCTCCCCATCATTGGGATTAGAGGCATGTGCCACTGCACCACTTCCCATCTGTAGTTTTGGCAAATGGACCCTAGCATCTGCATTTCCATTTCTGTCTTCCCTGGGCTGTCTTCTATCACTTTATCTATTCTTCTCAGCTTTACTCTCAGTCTCCCACAGTCATTTCTTTCCTTTTGAAAATGTACCTAAAGCGAGGCATGGTGGTGCACACCCAAAACTCCAGCTACTCAGGAGGCTGAGGAGGACAGCCTGGGCAATCAAGTGAGACCCTGTCTCAACATTTAAAAAATAAAAATTAAAAAGGTCTGGGAATGTAGCTTAGAGGTAGTGTCCTTGCCTAGCACACATGAGGCCCTGGGTTCATTCCCCAGTACTGAAAAAATAGTGTCCCCAACTATAATGCAATATTTTTATCAGTGGTGTCCATTGAATTGCTTATTTATTGAGCACCTGCTGCATATTTACTTCATTCAAGACATCAAACAATGAATCGGGAACCACGGGACATAATTTGTGCTGGGAAGGGAACTTGGAGGTTTCTTATCGGATTTTCCCTTGAAGGAACTCTGGCCCAGTAACTCCACTTTTATAAATGTATCATAATCTCACATGGGTCAGATGATGGGCGGACATATAGGGTTTTTTGTTTGTTTGTTTGGTACTGGGGATTGAACCCAGGGGCACTCTACCACTGAACCATATCCCCAGCCCTATTTTGTATTTTATTTAGAGACAGGGTCTCACTGAGTTGCTTAGGGCCTCAGCCTCCCAAGTGCTGGGATTACAGGCGTGCGCCACCGCTCCTGGCTTTACAGGGGTTTTTATTGCAGGATTGTTTGCAATAGAAAACAGACTGGCAGCCGGGCATGGTGGCGCACGCCTGTAATCCCAGCAGCTCAGGAGGCTGAGGCAGGAGGATCTCGAGTTCAAAGCCAGCCTCAACAACTTAGTGAGGCCCTAAGCAACTCGGTGAGACCCTGTCTCTAAATAAAATACAAAATAGTGCTGGGGATGTGGCTCAGTGGCCAAGTGCCCCTGAGTTCAATCCCTGGTTCAAAAAAAAGGAAAACAGACTGGCAACAATGCATGTGTCCATCAGGGTTTGTGGGAGGAAGAGGGTTTATCTCATTTTGGCATATTGGACCAGAGGCTGAGCAGGCCAAACAGGTGGGGCTCTGCACTCCAGGGACATGGCAGAGGAAAAGACAAGGGCGGGAAGGTGCATATTACATTTCTTAATTTAAAAGTAAAAAATCAAAGTTATATATACATATGTATATATATTTAAATTATTGTTATTGTAATAGTAGTAGTACCAGGGATTTAACCCAGGTGTCCTTAACCACTGAGCTAAATTCCTAGCCCTTGATTAATTTTTATTTTGACACAGGTTATTGCTAAGTTGCTTAGGGCTTCACTAAATTGCTGAGGCTGGTCTTGAACTTGAGATCTTCCTTCCTCAACCTCCTGATCTGCTGGGATTACAAATGTGCACTATACCACATCTGGCTTATTATTACTTTGAGTTGGGGGTCTTACTGTGTTGCCCAAGCTGGTCTTGAACTTCTGGGTTCAAATTTTCCTCCTGAGTAGCTGGGACTACAGGTTTGAGCCACCAGATCTGGCCAATAGTAATATATTTATCGTAGAAATGTAGAAATGTTTAGAAAAGTAGATGTGATTGAAAAATAAAAGTCACTTACCTCACTTCCCAAAACAAGAGTGTTTTGTTGTTTTCTCTTAGTAAGTCAGCAATAAATTATATCCCTTCCCACCCCGTGGAAGTAGCATTTGTGATCTTCCCCATCTCCTTAGGTGCATCAAACCCAGGGGCACTCTACCCCTGAGCTACCTCCCTAACCCTTTTTATTTGGAGACAGGGTCTTGCTAAGTTGTCCAGCTGGCCTTGAACTCAGGATTCTCCTGCTTTAGTCTTCTAGTAGTGGGATTATAGGCGTGTGCCATCACATCTGGCAGAAAGTGACATTTTTATTATCTCTGATTACAAAAGTAAAAATTAAAAAAGAGTACATCTTGAGTGTAAAAGGCATTAAACAAAAGTGAACGAGAACAGTGATCTCTCCATCAGTGAACTGTTTGGTGACTTGCTTCACATGTACCGTGAATCACTGTCTCTCTCCTAAATTCTCATCTGAGTCAACCTTTTTAGTGGCTGTGTTATAAACAGCACTGGATGAACCCTCCTGGGCACTCCTTACAAGCTATTTCCTTGCAATACTCCCTGCAAGTTTTTCCTTAGGATTAAGTCATTCCTTAGGAGTGGAAGAAAGAGCTGAGTCCAAGGTCATGTACCTTTTACCTTCTGACACACATTGCCATATGCCTGAAGAAAAAATTAAGCTCTTAGCAGTAGAGACTAGTTTTTCTGCCAACAGATTACCAATCTGGTAAATCTTGGCTAATATGCTAGGATAAAAAACAACAGTTCATTTAAAAAATTTTTATTTCCTTGGTTTTGATTTATAATTATTTGTATTTAAAATTAAGCTGGTAGCTTTCCTGATTCATTTATAAAGGCTTGTTTAAAACCATGCTGCTAGACCACTTAGTCCCTTGCCTTTCGTTGAATAATCTTTTTCCCTGTAGATTCAAAATGCCAGATTTATCCCATAGAATATTCCCAGTGTGCTGGAGTTTATTTCTGAACTCTTTCATTGTTTTCTCCAGTATTGCTATGTTTTAGTCACTGTGCTCTTATAATATGTTTTACTTTGTATTAAAATCAAGGGACCCAGCTGGGCGCGGTGGCACATGCCTGTAATCCTAGCACTTGGGAGACTGAGACAGGAGGATCATGAGTTCAAAGCCAGCCTCAGCAACTTAGTGAGGCACTAAGCAACTCAGTGAGACCCTGTCTCTAAATAAAAAATACAAAATAGGGCTGGGGATGTGGCTCAGTGGTGGAGAGCCCCTGGGTTCAATCCCCAGTACGGGGGAAAAAAAAAAAAATCAAGGGACCCAGTGTGGTGGCATTCACCTGAGATGTCAGCTATTCGGGAGGCTGATGCAGGAGGATCACTTGACCCCAGGAGTTTGCGGCCAGCCTGGGCAACATAGACCCCATCTCAAAACTAAATTAAGCAAAATAAAACAAAGGATCTCCTCAGTATTTTTTAAGTTGCATCTTGACTCAATGGCTCCTGCCCTGGTCCTCCCAGGCCAGCCCTCCTGGGTAAGTCTCCCACCCCTGGGCGTTGGGGTGTTCTAGCAGCAGGAAGGTCTGCAACCCTTTTGTGCCCTTCCAGGCCCTGGGAGTTACAGGCACAGCCTGTCTGTGACAGCCCCTGGGCAGTTGGGGAATCTGCTTTCTGTCTCCTTTGATGGGGGAACAGGCCCTTCCTTCTTGGCACTACCCAGTGGCAGCTGCACAGGGGCACTGGGCTGGGCCGGCCACTGTGCCTTTGAGCCGCCTTTTCTCCAGAACTCAGGCAGCTCCACCTTTACTTTCTTTTTTTTGGAACTGGGGATTGAACTCAGGGGCACTCCGCCACTGAGCCACATCCCCAGCCCTATTTTTGTATTTTATTTAGAGACAGGGTCTCACTGAGTTGGTTAGGGCCTCACTAAGTTTCTGAGGCTGGCTTTGAACTCGCGATCCTCCTGCCTCAACCTCCTGAGTCGCTGGGATTACAGGTGTGCACCACCGCGCCTGGTTCACCTTTGCTTTCTTGAAGCCCCGGCAGCCCAGGCATCCTGAGTACCCAGGCGTGGGTACTGCTCACCCGCTGGGCAGCCACAGCCTCTGGTCTCCAGGCCTTTGCCCTGACTGTCCTGACCAGCGTTGCCTCCTTGGGAGAAGGGGAGCCAGGTGGATGAGCTCTGCTCAGGAGTGAGAGTAAACCCTGCCGAACCTCTCTAAGGCTGGAGGGCACCGGGCTTGTTTCACTGGGCTGGCTCCTCTCTTACCCTGTCGGCCTTGGCGCCGGGATGGGCTTCTGCCATCCTGCAGGTTGAGGTCAGCACTATTAATAGCCAGCTTAATCCTGCCTAGGCCTGGGTGAAGGCCAGGGAACCAGAGTGCCAGCATCTGTGGGTGCAGACTGTGGCCCTCCATGGGAGGACCTGGGAGCCCAGGGTCCATCCGGGGAACCTGGGACTGGAACTTGCTGGGAGACACAGCAAGGAAGCCGCTGAGGACTCCATCTCAGGTGCTAGGATCCTTTGTCTGATCTTCTCCATGGGAAAGGCAGCCAGAGCTCCCCAGTGGGGCCCCCTTTGGGGCCCTTGTGGACTTTGAAACCCAGCACATGGTGATGTGTTTCCTTATGGTCTTTGAGGGACTATAAAAAAAATTTATGGGAGGGAAGAGGACATGGAGTTTACTAAAATAAGCATCGTGCAGGGTGGGGGACTGGGCTTTCTGGGGCCCCTGGAGACCTCCTTTCTGTCTCCAGCCAAGGGTTTGGAGCACCTGGACCCTGGTTAATCAGAGGCATGAGTGCTGTGCAAGGAAGCCATGTGGTTGGGGCTAGGGCAGTGAGACCTGGCAGGGGCACCCAGGGCAGGAGGATGAAGAAGTGACATGGGAAGGCTGGGGGCAGGAGGAGACGTGGGGACTCAGGCCAGCCTGGTCCTCTCACTCCTTGCCCTGATTCATGACCTGACCCAGGTAGGAAGAGGCTGTTGGCCGGCAGGTTTCTGGAGGCTTCACCTGTAGTACTTCGACTGGGGAGGGCACAGTCCTACCCGGCTACTTCTGGACAAAGGTCAGTAGAGGGAGGAGTGGGCAAGCATGCCAGGCCTGGAGGAGATGCGGGGGCAGCCGGGGCTCCAGGTGCCTCCTTTCTGTGGTCTCACTCACCCAGGTTTCCCCTCTGGGGCAATGTTTGCATTTAGGAAAGACTCAGGAAGCCTGAAGGCCCAGGGGAGCAGCATTAGAGTGATTTTAAAAGTTGCTTGTAATGTATTGTTTCTTTCTGATTGTGAAATTAATGTAGTTGATTGTAGAAAGTTTGGAAGTTCTATACAGAATATAAAAAAGAAGATATCCATCCTTGGTTCCTCATATGGTTAGAATGTACCATGTGAGATCACTGGTTTTGGTTTAAAAAAAAAAAAGAATCAAAATGTCAACAATCACCGGGCCCGGTGGTGCACGCCTATAATCCAAGCGACTTGGGAGGCTGAGTCAGGAGGATCGCGAGTTCAAAGCCAGCCTCAACAACTTAGCGAGGCCCTAAGCAACTCAGTGAGACCCTGTCTCTAAATAAAATACAAAATAGGGCTGGGGATGTGGCTCAGTGGCCGAGTGTCCCTGAGTTCAATCCCTGGTTCCAAAAAAAAAAAAAAAAAAAAAAGTCAACAATCTCATATGGTTCAACCAGAGACTAGCATTTTGCTATGCTTCCTCAGTCGTTTTCCTTGAATAAGGACTACTTTGAAAAACATAGAATTTTCTATGCCATAAGTGTTATGTTAATTTCCATATTCCATTGGTCACCCCAGCCACCCCCAAATCCAGTTATCCAGTGGAATGGTCAGCCGTAATAAAATGAGGTAGTGCAATGAAATAAAATGTTATGTTAGAGTCTATAAATGACAATCATAAATTCAAGGCCTAAGTTGATTTACTTAAAAAAAAAAAAAAAACCCTGTGTGCAAGAGGGGTGGGTGCCAGGGGTGGAACTCTTTAGGTGAGTGTGAGTGAGCAGCCGAAAGCTCCATCGCCAGCCCCTGGTCTACATATTTTAACTGGTAAAGCAGCAATAATTTCTGAAGCATAGAAACTTCCTTTTTCTTTTTTTTCCTGGTGGTGCTGGGGATTGAACCCAGGGCCCTGTGCATGCTAGGCAAGTACTCTACCAACTGAGCTATATCCCCAGCCCAAGAATCTTCTAAATTACTGAAGTTCAAAGTATTTCTTTCTCCTGTTTGCATCCCTTTCTCTGCCCCCCACTGGCCACTTTCTCCTCTGGCTGAAGAATGTAGATGGTGGAGAAAGAGGAGGTGAGGAGGCCAGGCTTACTCTGGTCAGCTGGAAGGACAGGACAGGGAAGGCTGGGTGTCCAAGAGCTTGCTGTTGGCACAGGCCTCTCAGTCCACAGCTAGAATGAGGAGTCTGGAGGACATGGGAGACGGCAGGGCTGTACATGCTTATCTGTGGTGTCTGGGTATGAGTTTGTATTTAAGTCATGAGGCAACAGCCGAGGTGTGTAGACTGAGCCCAGGACCCTCCAGCCTTAAGGAATCAGGGAGAGGGAGCCGCTCCTGAGGTCAGGAATGCTGGAGAGCCATGTGTCCTAGGTGCCAAGGAGAGGAAGGTTTACAGGAGGCTGGAGGTCATCTGAGAATGAGACAGCCATGGAGGTCACTGGTGACCTTGGTAGGAGAGGTTCTCTGGCCAAGGAAGGGGAAGGTTCTGCCAGGATGAAACGATGCCCCCTCTGGGCAGATATGACTGGCCCAGGAGAGAGTGAATACTGGCCCTTCAGCCAGGTACCTTGTGAGGGGCCCCGCTGACCAGCCACCAGCAGCACCAGTGCCCATAGTGCTGAGCACAGAGCAGGGCCAATCTGTGCCTGGTGCCCCAGGGCTGCACACCTACAAGTTATCTGTCACACATGTGGCTGCCACCAGAGGGTGCCTGCACACAGCAGTGGATCCAAAAAACCAGTAAGGGCCTTGGGGGGAGGTGGCAGGAGGACTGGTGCAGCAGAGCCCTTGCCTTGGGTCCCTTTCATCCCAGTGAGTGCCTGTATCCTTTAGAGAAGCTGCCAGTCTTTCCCTGGGGGGCCTGTGCAATGTGTGAGGGGTGCCTGTAGGGTGGCTCTGCATTTCAGGGAGGAGGAACCTGGTTCCTGACCCTTGACAGAAGACACCCCATTCCCTGGACTGACATGTGGTAGCAGGAGGCCAGAGGGTCCTCACCGACCCCAGAGAGCCCCACTTTCTCTTTGTCTCCTCATTTTTTCTGTCTTTGTGTATGTGTGTGTGTGCGCGGTGTGGGGATAAGCCCAGGGCCTCTTGAACGCAAGGCACGTGCTCTACACTGAGCCGCACTCGGCCCCGGTTTGATTTTTTTCACTGATAAAAGTGAAGCATGTTGCTGGGCATGGTGGTGCAAGCCTGTAATCCCAGCAGCTCAGGAGGCTGAGGCAGGAGGATGGAGAGTTCAAAGCCAGCCTCAGCGATTTAGTGAGGCCCTAAGCAACTCAGTGAGATCCTGTCTGTAAATAAAGAGTAAAAAGGACCGGGGATGTGGCTCAGTGGTAAAGCCCCTCTGGGTTCCATCCCTGGCACAAAAAAAGAGTAGAGCATGGATCTATGAAACAGAATGGATAGAAGGACACAGAGAGAGGGGTAGCAGGGCTCTACCTACAGAGATCCTCTGGAGCGGACCCTGTCACTGCCTCCAGGGGTTCCTGGTCCTATTGAAGCCCCCAAACTCCTTGTTCCTATGTGGCTAGATGGCACTGTGTCCCATAACTTGTTCCTGCGCTGTGAGCACTTCTGGGGTTTCAGTCCTCATTTCTTCCATCCAGCTCCCTGCCATCCTCCCTGAAGCAGCAGGGCCCCCATCCAGGATAGGCCACTGGCTGTGATTCTAGGAGATTTTGGTTGTGGGAAGATTGCCCTGAGCCCCTTTTGTGTCCTTGTGCTTTTGTGATGGTCCTATCTCTGTAGGATAAATTCCTAGAAGTGGAATTTCCAAGTCCAAATTAAGGTAGGGACCCTTAATTTTGAGGTGTGCTGCCCTGCGAGTCCCTGAAGTGCACCCTTGTCCACCAGTTGGAGTGTGTGAGGGCCCGTTGTCCCCCAACACTGGGTATGACCTATAGGACTGCCAGCCTAGAAAGTGCTAAAAGCTATCTTCTTTACTTCTTACTTCCCACTTCCAGTTGGTGACAGTTTATCTGGCTGCCCGGCCCCTTTTCTAGAGGCTGCCTCCAGCAGGTGCAGAGGCCCAGGTGATGGATGCTGGGGTATGGCCCTATAGAGAGCTCTGGGCTTGCTGGCTCATCTCTGGAAAGGTGCTGGGGACTTCATGGAGCATCCAGTCCTGATGGTTCTGTCTACACAGTACTAAAGCCTGTGTGTATATCTTAGTGACCAGCCTGTGTGTGAAACACTTCCAGAAGCTGTGTCCCCTATAGCATGAAGGGACCCGAGGTCACAGGTCCCTAGGGCTTTCCCCAGAGGCTGCTCAGAATGTGTCCACGGTGAGAATGTGAGCCATGCCTTCTTGGTTGTATCCCTGTAGTCACTTGCTGGGACTGAGGACATGAGAGCAGGACAGAGGCTCCAAAAGAGTCCAGGAAGCCACAACACCTCCGGAGCTTCTGTGGAGTGCCTCCCCTGCCCACCTCCCAGCTCTCTTGCTTGCGGTCAACTGGAAGGCCCCTCTTCCTCCGCAGGCTCATTTGCTAGTGGCCTGGGGAGTGGAGTACCTTTGCTTGGGACAGTATGACACCCTGCATCCAAGTATGGTGGCCTCTGAGGCCCTGGGTGTGGGCAGCGCCAGACCATCTGTCCTGTTGGCACATACATGCCTCCAGTGGCTCCCTGTGCCCTTGCTGTGTGGGTCTGTCCCTTCCCCGAGAGACCCAGGAGCTCTGGGGAAACGGCAGCAGGCAGGCCTTGTCATTTTCAGTCTCTGTAAACATGTGGTCCTTAGTGAAATGCCTTTAAAAATACTTTGGGTCTTCCTTTTCATGAAAGCAATATGTTTGCCATAGAAACATCAGCAGGAAAGTGGGGAAAGCCACCCATGACACCTCCCCAGTGACCTATGACCCCAAGTGTGTTGACATTTTTGTGGAGAGAGTCTCATGCCTGGTCCCTGTGCTTGTCTGACTCGGTGCACTGTCCCCACAGGGAAGTCTCACCTGGCCATCGTGCAGAAGGTGAACAACGAGGGTGAGGGTGACCCCTTCTACGAGGTGCTGGGCCTGGTCACCCTGGAGGATGTCATCGAGGAGATCATCAAGTCCGAGATCCTAGACGAGTCTGACACGTACAGTGAGTCCAGCCCTTTCACCAGCCCAGAGGCCCTTTCCTACTCAAGTCCGAAATGGTGCCCCTGGGGGAAAGGCCAGGGTACCAGTGCAGGGAGGCCCAGTCACCAGGTGCCCTGCTGGCAGGGTGAGCAGGGAGCACCCACTGAGCACACAGAGGAGGCCACCTTGGTTCCTCCTGACCAGAGGGAGAGGGAGCCAGCCAGTCAGGCTCCAGTCTTCTCCAACTCCTCAGGGGATGGCAGTCTTCATTCTAGATCTTTCCCTGGCAGCTGACAACCGAAGCCGGAAACGGGTGTCTGCAAAGAACAAGCGTGACTTCTCTGCCTTCAAGGACACTGATAATGAACTCAAAGTGAAGATCTCACCCCAGCTGCTTCTGGCTGCCCATCGCTTCCTGGCCACAGGTGAGAGCAAGAGGCCCTTCCATTGCTAGTGGAGTCAGTCCCAGGATGGGGCTGTAGCAGGTGCAGGGATGACACCGCTGCTGCTCCGAGAGGGCCCATCCCTGGTGCTCTCCTACAATCTGCTTGCTGTCCCTGGACTGCCACTGCAAACTTTTCGGAATGCCTGGGGTAGTTTTGAAAATGCAGGGGGAATGAAACTCCTTAGGAGCTCACCTGGGTTCCCCCAGCCCATGAGAACTTGTGGAGAAGTAGGGAGAAGGGACCCTTGCCTGCTTACCTGCCCTGAAAAGCCCAGTCTAGCTCTGTCTGCCCCCTTCCTGCCCTCACCTGTGTGTGTACTGGTTCTCACAGAAATTACCTCTAGATCAGTGCCATTTCTCTCTTCTGATGCCTGATTCAAAACTCCCTTGAAGACCCAGGTGACAGTTTAGAAAAAAAAAACTGCCTGCTGCATCCCCTCTCCCCGAGTCCAACTTCCTTCCCAACCCTTACTTGCTAAAGGTGCCATGATTCCTTTTCCTTTATTTTTATAGGATTTCTTTTGGGGGGGGGGGAGGGGAGAGGTACCAGTGTTTGGACTCAGGCACTTGACCACTGAGCCATCTCCCCAGACCTATTTTGTATTTTCTTTAGAGACAAGGTCTCACTGAGTTGCTTAGCACCTCACTTTTGCTGAGACTGGATTTGAACTTACGATCTTCCTGCCTCAGCCTCCTGAGCCGCTGGGATTACAGGCATGTGCCACTGTACCCAGCCATAGGAACTCTTACTAAGCACTTACTAAGCACAGGACAAGATTGTGTCTAAGTGCCCTGTGCATGTTAGCCCATTAACCTTGCAGCCACCCTGTGAAGTTTTAATCCCCATTTTACAGAGGAGGAAACTTTGACACAGGGTAAGTCATTTGCCCAAGGTCAGAGGCTCTTAGTATGAGAGCCACACTTGGAGGTGGGCAGGCAGACAGGCTGGGGTCTCAGCAGGGAAGTCAAGTGCACACCCTTCCTGGGGAGGTGTGGCCTGCAGGGATGGTCGAGCAAGGAGGAGGCATCCCCGCAGTGGCCACCGCAGTGCAGCAGTGGCCCAGTCCCAAACCTCACAAAGTATCCTCTCTTCTCCCACAGAGGTGCCTCAGTTTAGCCCCTCTCTGATATCAGAGAAAATTCTGCTGCGGTTGCTCAAGTATCCAGATGTCATTCAGGAACTCAAGTTTGATGAGCACAACAAATACTCCGCCCGCCATTACCTGTACACCCGGAACAAGCCGGCCGACTACTTCATCCTCATCCTGCAGGTGAGCACCACTGTCCTGGGCAAGGCTGGCCAGCCCTGCTGGCTTCTCGCCATACCACTCCACTAAGACACTGGGGATGCATGGCCTGCCCTTGAGCATCCACTTGTCCCTGTGGTACTCTGCCTCACCCAGTCCTCACTTCCCTCTGATTGTAATCCTGATCCCGTGTCCTTGCAGGGGAAGGTGGAGGTGGAGGCAGGCAAGGAGAACATGAAGTTTGAGACGGGTGCCTTCTCTTTCTATGGGACCATGGCCCTGTCCTGGGTCCCCTCTGGTGAGTCATTGGACTGGGGCTGGGGTTGTCCTCCTGCGTGGAGAAACTTGAGGGCAGTGCAGGTGACTTGGGAGAGGAAGGCTGCTGAGGGCAGGAGCTGCCAGGGCCTAGACGAGGTGGCCCAGAAGAGTAGAGTGGCCTGTGCCTTTGAGGCTTGAGGGAAGTGAGAGGATTTGGAGTGTTCTGAAGTGAGACCAGCCTGCTGTGGGGGTGGGCTGTAAGGACGTGTCGGGGTGCCCACAAAGTTGCAGGTGTTGGCTCTGACAGAAAGTGGGAAGCAGTCAGTGGCCTTTGATGTCAGGAGCATGGTGAGATTAGAAAGCTGGCCTGGGTCCCCCACTGACTATCACAGCAGGTGCAGGGTGGGAGGCAGGTAGGGGTGAGGACTGGGACAGGGAGTGGGTGTCCAGAATGCCTGTTGGGAGCCAGGCCCAACATGTTTGTGAGGTGGGCTGCCAATTAATTCAGCTTTTCAGGGGCTCAGCCACTGCCTTTTGGTCAGGGTTAATTCCGATGGAATAAAGGGATTTAGGGACTAAGGAAGGGGACTGCCCGCCCCCAAGGACACTTAAGGTCTAGGGAAGAACCTCTTCAGTGTCCTCAGCTTCTCTGGTTCTGGGTGGCTCAGACTTTCCCCACCTGAGTGCCGAGTGGCCAGCATGGGCGTAGACAAAGCCCACGTCTCACTGGGCTCCACTCTACGCTGTGACCCTCTTGCCATGGAGGCTGCCACAGTGGTGAGTGGTCCACATGGATTCTGTGGAACAGCCATGCTCCTGAGAACCTCTGTGCTGTGTCTGTCACTGTCCTCTGACATACGGGACCCTGGTGGTGGCTAGAGCACCCGTGATTGTAAATGCTCAGCTTATCCCGTTTCCTCCGCCCCCACCAGGATGAGCCAGGGCATTGCAGGATCCTGGGGGTGAGAGACAGGCCCTTGAGCTGGGCTCTGGGGCACGTGGCCTGCCCCTACCGAGAGCTGCTTGGCTGTGCAGCCAGGAGGAGTGAGAGCGCTGGCGGGCCTGTGAGCCCTCCCCTTGGCCTAGGGTTCCAGAGGCCATGCAGATCCACTTGGAGAGGCCAGGAGGGAGGGCAGATGGCTCTGGGCACCAGGGCAGCTCTGCCCTCCTCTGCACAGGGCTCCTTGCTGTGCCCAAGCACCTCCTATCAGAGCCCTCCCCTTTCTCCACCCACCACACTCCCAACCATGCCAGAGCAGACTGGCCCCTGTCAGGTCAGCCTCTCTGTCCTTTTCCTGTGGCTCGGGTCCTGCCTTCTGACCCTGGCCAGGTCACTGACCTCTCCTCTCTTGCTCCAGTTCCTTCTACCCAGGCTGGGTATCCACCTGGCAAGCGGAACTCGCTGCTGTCCTGGCTCTCAGGTAACATGGCATGCGAGAGGAACTCACACTGCCACCTGTCGTCTGAGCTGCTCACTGCACCTACATTAACCCTGCCCCCAGGCACCTGGGCATTCCACCTGGGCACACTTGGTGGCCAGTCAGGTACTGGCTCTACTTGGCCTAGGGTTCAGTTTCTGGGTAGCTTTGTCCCAGTCCTGAAATCCTTGAGAAGGCACCCCCTGACAGACAGACAGACAGACAGACAGACAGACAGACAGACCCCTCCAGTGATGACTGGCAATAGATGGTTTCTCCTGGCCAAGCCAAGGTGCACCTCGTGGAAGGGATGAGCTCGGCTGCTTCTGTTTTTTCTTTGCTATAAAATGTCACATTTGAGTCAGAAGCATTTAGGGAAAGGCCAGGTAGAGTGCTGTTCTTGGCCTTGGCTCTACCCCGCTTAGACATGTCCCCCAAGAGACATGGGAACAGTGGGGCCTGACACTGTGAGGCCGAGGCTTGCTGGGGCCCCATGTGCACCCAGTGGCTGGGGGTGCCTGAGGGTCCTGGTGGGGTGGGAACCCCGTGGTCAGGGGCATCTTTGAGCTCCTCTGCCCAGAAGCCCATCACCTCAGTCAGCTGTCCCCGTCTGCCGTCTGTACAGTGGGGTTTTCTCTCAGTCCTTCAGTGTGCACCGCGCTGTTTTGACCCTGTGTTTGTTTAAAAATAGCAAATGTAAAGGAGGCTGGGAAGAAGCCCTACCACCCCTTCCAGAGCCCTTGGGACCTTGGCCCTCTCCCTCCCCTTGCCGCTCGCATGGTTTGACCTGGTATCATTGCTTCTGCATCTGGGAACAGGGGTGCTTTCTGGAAAGTGCTTTGTCAGAGCCACACAGTCATGGAGCGGGGTGGTGCCACTCAGTCATTCTCTACCTTAAGTGTATTTGCTGGAGCAGTCTATTATAGGTAACACCATGATTTTTTAAAATTATGCAAAAACTTTTTGTGAGTTGAAGATTATATTCTTAGGGTATTTTCTCAGAAATAGGATTACCAGTTTCAAAGAAATGTAATTTTTGCCATTTTTATTGGTTTTTTTTAAATCCTTAAAGTAACAGTTTATTGGGAAAACAGGTAAAAGTTTTGAGAAAAGTAAAAAGTACCATAATTTCATTTCTCAGAGATAACACTCTGGCATTTCTTTATAGGACCTCTGTTTGTAAGAAATTATTGACATGGGTTCTATATTCAGTGGTAGGCCTAGAGCACTAGGCCTTGGGTTCCATCCCCAGCCTATGTAAGTAAATTCTGTTCCTGTTTCAGAAGGCATTCCATCATTCAAATGATTAATGGGAGTTATTAAGTAATACTCCTGGTATTTCTGACTTTTTCCTGGAGGTGAATCAGAGGTGCTGCTTAGCTACTTGCATGTGACCCTCTAGCGAGCATTTCCTGTTCCAGGGAAATGGTCCAATTGCAGAATGGCCAGACTCTGTTTTCCAAGATTATCAATGAAAATCTAAGCTTTACTTAGGTACAAAAATAGAGGAGTACTTGATTTGATCTCAGTTAAGAGCTGTGTTGATCATTGAGTGACTGGGCTCTGTTTGTTCTCTCTGCTGGGCCATTTCTTGGCATAGCTGATTAGTAGTTAGTTAGTAACTTAGTAGTTAACTAAAGCAAATCCCCTTGATCCATTTCTTGCGTAAAACAAGTCACATGCACTGGGTGCCTGTAATCCCAGTGACTGGAGGCTGATGCAGAAGGATTGCAGGTTTGAGGCCAGCCTCAGCAATTTTGCAAGGCCCTCAGCAAATTAATTAGACCTTGTCTCAAAATTTAAAAAAATTTTAAAAGAGCTGGAGATGTGGGGTTGTGGGTCAGTGGTTAAGTACCCCAGGGTTTGATCCCTGGTACCAAAATAAATAAAATCAAATAAAAAAGAAAACAAGTCACACTCCTTCACTGGTAACTCTTCTGTGCCTTTCCTTGTTCTCTGTGTTTTCAAAAAGGAGCCAGTGATGAGCAGTGTCAGGCAGAAACAGCTCCTTTCCCCTTCCCTGGCTGGGCTGGGGTCACCACCCTTTCCTGGGTGGGAGGCCTGTGCTGCCTGGTGGCCAGGAAAGGCTGCACCCCAAACGTAGTTAACCGGGGCCCTCAGGGTTCCTGTGAGGAACCTGCTGCCCCTCCTTCTGCCAGCTGGCAGGGATGGAGGCAGACTGGCTCCACACTGAGCAGGTCATGTGCAGGGCGCACCTCTGACTCTCTAAGAGCACTGTTGCAGCGACAGGTGTCTTGGGTCAGGGTATTCATACTGAGAGAGTGAAAGCTATGTGTTCTTCCTCTTGAGTAAATGTTATTTGTTTAAAAGTATATAGTTTATGTCACTTGACATAAGCTGGTATTGAGATAAAGGTAGTGGCTTGTCTGGCACTTGAAGGTGATCACTATATTGCCTGGGAGTGATGAATTTTGGGGGTTAACTGAGGGTATCTGTAGCCATGCATTTCCTGTGTCTTTGGTTTTTATTTTCTGTTGGCCAGTTTGCTTGGATGAGCTTTTTTTTTTTTTTTCTTTTCTTTTTTGGTGGTGCTGGGGTTTGAACCCAGGGCCTTGTGCATGCTAGGCAAGCACTCTACCAACTGAGCTATATCCCCAGCCTCCTGGATGAGCTTTTTGATACTTATTGCCTGGCACTCTCCTGAACACTAACTCACTGGCTATGAGGAGGTCAGCCTGGTGCAGCTGGAGCATCTGTGTGCTTTTGTTTGTCCCTAAGAACTGTCCTGCTGGGCTGGGGCTGTGGCTCAGTGGTAGAGCACTTGCCTAGCATGTGTTAGGCACTGGGTTCGATCCTCAGCACCATGTAAAAATAAATAAATGAAAAATAACATCAACAACTAAAGAAAAAAGAACTGGTCCTGTTCCTGGGAGAGGGACCATGTCCCTGACTCCTCTGGGCTGAACTCAGACAAAGGCTGCAGGTGGGAACCAGAGCAAAGCCTGACCTGCCAGCCTCCGCTGTCCCCACAGACCGCTCCCCATCGCACCCCATGCCCCTCAGCCGCTCAGCTTCCCTCAGTTACCCGGACCGAAGCACAGACGCGTCCACTACGTCCACCCTGGCAACTGGCAGCAACCAGTTCGGCAGCTCCATCCTGGGCCAGTACATCTCGGACTTCAGTGTCCGGGCACTCATGGACCTGCAGTACATTAAGGTGAGTGCTCCCTGTTGCAGCCGGCAGCCCTGCCCAGGAACCAGCAGCCTTTTTCCTCGCCCGCCAAACAGTGTTCTTGCTCCTGCTGAGGGGCTCCACAGGCCCTGCCTGGCTGTGCCCTCTCTTCTGCCTGGGCCCCAGCCTATGCCCACTGCACACGCTTCCCTCCCGCAGATCACAAGGCAGCAGTACCAGAACGGGCTGCTGGCATCCCGCATGGAGAATGGCCCTCAGTTTCCCATGGACGGGTGCACCACCTGCACGGAGAACTTGGCCGAGAAGTCCGAGAAGCCTGAGCTGCCCGTGGTGGATGAGACCACAACTCTGCTCAATGAACGCAACTCCTTGCTGCACAGAGCCTCCCCGGACAATGGCATCTGACAGCAGGGCCCGGGGCCCTGCCCGCCCCGCGGGGCCTCCCCAGTGGGCCACACCAAGAGAGGGAGCCTTTAGGCCAGAGGGGTGCAGATTGCCTGCGTGACTGAGCAGCCAGGTGTCCCTACCCATAGGGATCCGACTGCTGACAGGGACCTCTGAACAGCTCTGAGGTGGTGGCTGCCCAGCCCTCGACTGGTGGGCAGTGGGCCAGCCACCTGATCAAAGGCTGTTTTTTACTGAAGAGTTCTAAACTAGGCTCATTGCTCCTCTTTTTAAATATCATTTTGGGAAGGGAAGACAGGGTTAAGGAACTTTATGTTTAAAAAAAAAGTGTTTTTTAAGAAAAAAAAAAAACTTTAAAAGGGGAAGGGATCCCCACCCTGGAAGCAATAGCCATAATCTTCTCCCAGCCATGACCTTCCAGCCTGTGTCCCTGCCTCAGGGAGCCCACCCTCTCCTGCAGGGTAGGGGCCAGTGCCTGCAAGAAGAGGTGGCTTGTGGGAGGACAGCTCTTCAGAAGCAAGGAACCACGGCCTGAGGTCAGCTGCCTGAACATGTGCACACCCAAGGCCTGACTGAAGTCACTGAGGCTGACGGTGTCTGGGTAACTATGACCAGGGACATGATGGCCCTGGCCATGGAGAGGAACACGTCTCCTGTCACCGCTGGACCTAGGAACCTCTCAGAAATTCTGTGGACGGACTCTCTCCCGGTGAGTCAGGGCTAGCTAAGGACTCTCCTCCCATCTCTCCTTTTGAAGAACTCCCATCTTGTAATGGGGCTGACACAAAGGGTTGGGCGGGGGCCTCAGGCTTCACGCTGTGCCCTGCTCCCCAGGCCTGACCCCACCTTTACCAAAGGTTCCTCCTTGGTGGGCAGGGCATCTATGCCAGAAATTGCCTGTGGGGTACTCCTTTTGGATCCAGGGGTGAATCTGGCCACAGGTTTCTGTGTTGTAGCAGCTGTGACCACTCCTCCCCATCCCACAAGAGAAGCCAAGGCACAGCTGACCCTGGAAGTCATCCTTCCTGACTCCCTGCTCCTCCTCTCTAAGCCCTGGTCCCTCTTGGGGTCTGGGTACAAGAGAACATGTTGAAGCCACCAGGACGGTTCTTCATGCCCTTTCCTGTGGCTGGCCAAGGCTCACCTGACCTTGTTTGCTCCCTTATGGAACCCCATAAGTGGGGTCACTAGGGAGAGGTCTTTGGGGAGAGCAGAGGTGTATCCCCATTTCCTCATGCCTATGTGACCCGGGCATGAGGGCTCAGACTGGCCTGCGCTGAAGCTGGTACTGCATGAGAGCCTCTTACACTGCAGGAAGTCCTACCCCAGAGCCCATTCATTGGGCTTTCAGGCCTGCCCCGGCTTCCACCATGGGGGAGGCTCTGGGACCAAGGGCCTTGTCAGCCCTGCTGTCAGGAGACACAGAGCTGGGGCACCAGATCCAGGTGGGGGAGCCTGCCAGCCTTCTTCCTGAGTGGCATTTATTCCCTCCTTTCTTCAGCCAGGGCAGTCCTGTCACCAAAAGTGCTCTGCTCTCCAGGCGCCTAGAGAATCCTAACTCCTGGGACCAGGGAGTGTCCTGCACGACGTACACCTACCCCGGCCAGTCTGAGGCCTCCCAGAGCGCAGGATTTACTCCTAGAAGTCTGGGGAGAAGGTGTAGATACCTACAGGCTCTCAACCATAAGGGAAAGAGACAGCAGCCCTTTGATCTCTTAGGAAATCCTTAGTTTTCTACAAAAGCAGCTTGCTTCTGAGTCCCTGGGAGACCAGAGCGTCAGGTAGAGCAGACCACCTTGGCCCAGACCTTGTGGGTGTGTGTAAAGCAGGAGCAGCTACACACACTTCCACAGCTACCTCTTTGCACACAGTTACTACCAACAGGTGGTCCCCCATCCCCCTTCCCCTTTCTAATCACTCCCTGAAGAGGGTCATAATCGTTCCCAGATGTCACCAGTCCACTGACGTCCTCCTCCCAGTGCAATTTCTCACTTCTTGTTCCAACCTCTGGTTCCTGGGCTGAGCCATACCCTGGACCCAGCCTGCTCCGCTTGTCTTCCTGGGTCAGGTAGACCTTCGCAAGTGGCATCCAAATGGGTGGGCAAGTCACAGCCACCATAGCAGATAACTCCTATTTATTTTGCATAAGATTTTAATTTGTATATTTTTGTGATTTATTTTGGCATTGTTATGAGTGTGACTCTCGGGGAGTTTTGTTGTTATGACTCTTGTGTCTTTTGTCACAAACAATGATAATATTTGCTAAACAATATACGGAATTTATTTTTGATTGGTAATAAAAAATGAAATATATGTAAGTTTTGGTGAGTCTGTAACTTGCATTTGAGTTTGGTCTGTATTCAGCATCTGTGGAGAGGGAAGTGACTGGCTCACTGACACTGACAGAGCATGGGATATAAAGTATTCTGGGGCTGTTGAACAATGAAATGCAAGCAGAATTGTAATTTACAAAATACACATAATCAAGGCTTTTGTCACAGGCATTGGAGAGTGCAGCTGTTGGCAGACATTCAGGGCAAATGTGCTCAGTGGCCACCAGCACAGTCCTGTAAACTGGAAGCCCTGTGGCTCCTGCCTGCAGGTCCTGAAAGGTGTTGGAATGAGTGCACTGTCCCTCCTCTGGGGGCTGAGAGATGACCCAGCCTGATCCAATAATATGATCATGTGATTTCATAACATGCAGTTGCCTTTCTTTTTTTTTGAACTGGGGATTGAACTCAGGGGACTCAGCCACTGAGCCACATCCCCAGCCCTATTTTGTATTTTATTTAGAGACAGGGTCTCACTGAGTTGCTTAGGACCTCACTAAATTGCTGAGGCTGGCTTTGAACTCTCCATCCTCCTGCCTCAGCCTCCCGAGTCACTGGATTACAGGCTTGCGCCACCACACCCGGCTTGCAGTTGCCTTTCTGTCCACATTGGTGGGCTCACATGGTTTAAAGTTGGAGTACCAGTCCCCTGAAGAGCCACACCAGATTGGCAGCTGTGGAATCTTTTTTTTTCTTGGTACCGGGATTGAACCCAGGGATGCTTAACTACAGCCCTTTTTATATTTTATTCTGAGTCACGGTCTCACTGAGTTGTTTAGGGCCTCACTAAGTTGCTAAAGCTGGCTTTGAACTTGTGATCCTCCTGCCTCAGCCTCCCGAGCCACTGGGACCCAGCCCTTTTTTAATATTTTGAGACAGGGTCCTTGCTCAGTTGCTTAAGGCTTTGCTAAGTTGCTGAGGCTGGCTTTGAACTTGCAAGCCTCCTGCCTCAACCTCCCAAGCTGCTGGGATTGCTGGCATGTGCCAGCACACCTGTTAGCTGTGGAATCTCGTGGCACACACTCAGTGCCTTCGAGTGCCAAGGTTGGGGGCTGGAGCAAGCTTGGCTTAACAGTAGACAAACTGGGAAGGCATCTGAAGAAAGGGGGGCACTTGGGTAGTAGTGAAGGAAAGTGAGTACTCCAGACAAAAGGGGTAACAAATATTGTGTGTGCAGCTGGGCAGGAGGAAACAACATTGGTCCACCTGTCCTAATGTGTGTGGCTTCTGCTGCGTGCCAGCTGCTACCAAACTGAGAGAGGTTACTGAGGAAGACCCCCTGAGAGAGAGGCACACAGGGCCTTTCCACGTGCTATCTCCTCCTAGGACATGTCTCCCAAGTCCTTTTTTTTTTTTTTTTTTTTTTTTTTTTTTGGTGCTGGGTATAGAACCCAGGGCCCTACAACATGCTGAGCATGCACTATAGCACTGAGCTACTTCTCCAACCCCTCTCCCAAGTTTTTGTGAGGCTCACATCATTTACACCTTGGTTCAAACATTTCCTCCTCCTTAGAGAAGCCTTTCCTGGTTGCTTCATCTCAAAAAGCATCACCCCTGACCCCTTTGTCTCCTTATCTTGCCTTTTCTCCATAGCACTTATTGATAATAAAATATAGATATTTATTTTCTGTTGTCTGAGTACTAGAATCTAAGCCCAGGAGGGCAGGGACTTGATCTCATTCCCACCAGACCCCAGCACTGGACCATCCCTGGTATACTGTGGACATTCAGTGCCAGAAACACTTGTCAGGTGAATAAATGAATGATTTTAAAGTTAAACTAAGTACTAGATGCTGTGAGGGAAGCAAATAGCTCCCATGACCATCACCTGACTCAAAGTGGTTAAGGAAGATCACTTGGAGGAAGGGGCATTAGAGCCAAGACTTGAGAGATGAGCAGGAGTTAGCCAGTAGTCATACCCAATAGCTAGGAGTTTATTAAAAAGTAGAAATGTCTTGATCCAAATGACCAGTCAGGAAAATGACCCAGAAAGGCCCAAGGAGGGTCCAGTGTCTCCAATAGAGCTGCGACTGACCAGAGTTCAGGCAAGTGGCATACAGAAAGGAAGAAGCCACTCTGAGCAGCATTGTTTGCTCCATCCTGGGTTCACTGCATCTTTGGATCCTGACAGTTTAAATGACCATTTGGGGGGCTAGGGATATAGCTTAGTGGTTGAGCACTTGTCTAGGGTGTGTAAAGTCCTGGGTTCAATCCCTAGTACCACACACACAAATAAATAAATAAATAAATAAATAAATAAATAAATGGCCATTTGTGTTTTCCAAGTTTGAGAGACCTACTCTTCCACCCAAGGCCCTCCCTCCTCCCTAGCAAGAATTAGTTACAGGTTGTTTTCAAGAGGGCCTGAGGCCAGGGAAGAAAGTCACTCACTTGTCGAAGGTGAGAGTCCTGTTTCTCAATCCACAGCGAGTTATTTCTTCCTGTCCTTTGAACTGGTTTTTGCTAGTTAATGACTTTCCAGGCATTTCCAGCACATCATCTGTCTCATCAGCATTTTGTCTTGATTTGAAGATAGCAGTGAGAATTGAGGGGGATGAATCCAGCATAAAGCTTATACTTCTTTAAAGGAGACGTGACAATCCGGTGGAAAGGTGCACTAATATCTTTATTGCTTCTGCTGGTGGTTTACTCTGGAATCTTCGAGAGTGAAGCAAGCCAGTGGAAGGACACTTAGCACCATCTGGGTAATAAAAACCAGAGAACATGGAGAAGTAGTTGGTCCAGTTGCTCTTCTGAGTTTACATCTCAATAGAGATGACACTATTACCAAGTTTTAAAGAGTTTTTCACAAGACATTTTTCCCTTCAGTCATTCACTGTGGGCTTACCTGGTTTTGCATATAACGTGTTTTACTTATGGCCACAGAGCACATACTTTTTAGACTGATATTTTCAGGAAATAACAAATTATTTCTATAGTCCTTTAAAGACCATTTTAAATGACATGTTTAAAATTTATCGACTGTCTACTTGGACTAGGAAGTCTGAGGAACATAAAAATTAGACAAAAATACAAAAATCACCAAGCATGGTGGCACATACCTATAATCCCAGCAGCTCCAGAAACTCAGGCAGGAGGATCACAAGTTCAAAGCCAGCCTCAGCAAAAGCAAGGCACTAATCAATGAGACCCTGTCTCTAAATAAAATACAAAATAGGGCTGGGGATGTGGCACAGTGGTCAAGTGCCTCTGAGTTCAATCCCCAGTACCCCCTACTCCCCCCACCCCCCAAAAGAATCACTTAATCCAGATGCTCGTAGAGAAGCCTTGTTAGCAGATCTTTTAAAATGGTCCACCAAACATTGTCTTCTAATATACCAACAGCAGGAACGCTCTTGAGTTGGCCCTGGGGAATCTCCCATGGAAGAAGTTCAGGAGTGGAGTCCTCAGATTGATAAATTCCTGACAGCTTCTACCTTCTATGGCTGGGTTCATGACCAGGGTGTTGGGCAGGTCGCCTTGGAACCCGGCATCCACGCTGTCCTCTAGCTTCACTTTTCCCCTATAAGAGATTAATTACATACGAGGCTCCAATGAGGTTGTGACTTTATGTTTCCCTGGTGGGACCAAGTTCCCTGAAGGAAGTGGCAGTGCCTTGACGTTCCCAGACTTACAGTCACAGCCGGCCCGATCCATAAACATTTTCAAGAAATCCTGGCTTCCCGACACCAGACTCTGGTTCTTATTCATCCTCCTTGGCGCTGCGAGGTTTCTGGGCCCTTTACTAAGAAAACGGCCCATTTCTCATGCACTTGAATCTCCGCGTGCAACCTCAGCAGCGCCGAGGCCCGTGGTTAGTGGGAGGCTCCGGGACTTCCCAGAGCGCTGGTAGGCCTCCAGGCGCTGGAGTCGGGGGCCCTGCCCGCCACCCCGCTTCCTCGGGCGCTGGCCGCCGCACGCCCTCGGTGCAGCTGCAAGCGGCAGGACAGAGCTCCCCACGCCCCCGACCCGCCCAGCTCGGCTTGTTTACTCCCCGGCGCAGCCTAGTCCGACCCCGGGGCCCGCCCTCGCCCGCCCTCGCCCGCCGCCCATTGGCCGAGGCGGCGCGAAGGCCGGCGACGATTGGCCGGGGAGGCGGGGGCGCGGGGCGAGCGGGGTAGGCTGCGCAGGAGGCCGAGAGGGGCTGCGGGCGATGGCGGCGGCTGCGGGTCGGCTAGGCTGGGTGCTCGCCGTGCTCTGCCTGGGTAACGCCGCTGGGGAGACGGCGCCGGGCCCGCGAGTGCTGAGCTTCTGCCTGGAGGAGGACGGGGCAGCGGGTGCGGGGTGGGCGCACGGAGGGGCTGTGCGGGCCGCGCCGGAGGCCACCTTCCGCCTGCGTCTCCTGGGCTCGGGCTTCGCCAACAGCTCCTGGACCTGGGTGGCCCCCGAGGGCGCAGGCTGCCCGGAGGGCGGGCCGGCCTCGGCGCCCGAGGAGACGGCGGCCCCCGCGGGCCAGTGGCGCGCGCTGCTGTGCCTGCGCGCCCAGGCCGTGCCCCCAAACTCGGCGCTGCTTGCGGTGCGCGTGGAGCCAGGCGGCGGGGCAGCTGAGGAGGCGGCGCCACCCTGGGCACTGGGCCTGGGGGCGGCGGGGCTGCTGGCGCTGGCGGCGCTGGCGCGGGGCCTGCAGCTGAGCGCGCTGGCGCTGGCGCCGGCTGAGGTGCAGGTGCTGCGCGAGAGCGGTTCGGAGGCGGAGCGTGCGGCGGCGCGGCGCTTGGAGCCCGCGCGGCGCTGGGCGGGCTGCGCACTGGGCGCGCTGCTCCTGCTGGCTAGCCTGGCACAGGCGGCGCTGGCGGTACTGCTGTACCGAGCGGCCGGCCAGCGCGCGGTGCCCGCGGTGCTGGGCTGCGCGGGGCTGGTGTTTCTAGTAGGCGAAGTGGTGCCGGCCGCCGTGAGCGGGCGCTGGGCGCTGGCGCTGGCACCGCGGGCGCTGGGCCTCAGCCGCCTGGCGGTGCTGCTTACCCTGCCCGTGGCGCTGCCTGTAGGGCAGCTGCTGGAGTTGGCGGCGCGGCCCGGGCGGCTGCGGGAGCGCGTGCTGGAGCTAGCGCGCGGAGGCGGCGATCCTTATAGCGACCTCAGCAAGGGCGTGCTGCGCTACCGGACCGTGGAGGACGTGCTTACGCCGCTCGAGGACTGCTTCATGCTGGACGCCAGCGCCGTGCTGGACTTTAGCGTCTTGGCTAGCATCATGCAGAGCGGCCACACGCGCATCCCGGTGTACGAGGAGGAGCGCTCCAATATCGTGGACATGCTCTACCTCAAGGACTTGGCATTTGTGGACCCCGAGGACTGCACGCCGCTCAGTACCATCACCCGCTTCTACAACCACCCGCTCCACTTCGTCTTCAATGACACCAAGCTAGATGCCGTCCTGGAGGAGTTCAAGCGAGGTAACGACTGGGGGATCCAGGAGGGGACTCACATGCCAGTGCCCTGTCCTGGAAAAGGGGTGGAGGATATGAAACCCTGGAATGGGACCTGTCCTTTTCCAGAAAGTGATGGCCTTGCATCTGGCAGTGACCTTTTGAAGTATTTAGAGGCATATGCAGTGCCCTAGAAGCAAACACCTTAACATCCCTCTTTGGTGAAACTTCCCATTTGGCTCTAATACCCTGAGGCCACTTCTCTACATTTTGGGCTTTGTGTGACCCAAACTCTTGGATAGAAACTAAAAGGACGTGGGACAGTTAGATGTCTAGGTGCTGCACACGTTTAATACCAAGTTTACTGGACCCGTGGTATTTCTTGGGCCTTGCCAGGGTCCCTGTTGCTGCCTTCTGGACCACAGACAGGGAGTGACTCATAAATACTTTCTGGCAGGTGTGGAGAAAACTTTCACTTTGATTTCACCAAAACAGCTTTATGGGTATTGATTTAATCTCCCGTTCCCTTGTCTTCCTCTATTTTCCCTTTTCAGCCTCCCCTTTTCTAACCCTCAAGTTCTCCCTTAACCCCATGCCTTCACCGTGAAGTTTCATCTGATTTGTCTGTGCAGCTCACAAGGGTGGAGGGAAAACTGTGGGGCCCACCAGGTGTGAAGACCAGGGCTCCTTGGAGTCCCCTCCTCCATCCTCCCGAGTGCTTTCCAAAGTCTGACAACTGCTTGGCTGCCAGCCATGCTTCTCACATCAACTCCTGCATGATGAGGGGAGGGGCAGCCCAGTGCTCTGGATGAACTTGACCCTAAAGGCTACATGATGGGAGGGGAAGTGAGCAAAACCCCTGCTATTTCTGGTAGCTAAGTCTTGCCCCAGGTCTGCCTGGGAGCTGCTTGGTGAGGTCCTGGACAGTCAGGGCAGGAAGGTCCCTTTCTAGTAATGATTCCCTTGTTGAGCCAGGCTCTGGTGTGGGCTCTGCACACCTTATATCCTTTTTTTCTTTTTCTTTTGGTACCAAGGACACTTAACCACTGAGCCACACCCCAGCCCTGGCTTATATTTCATCTGGAGACAGGGTCTCACTGAGTTGCTTAGCTCCTCACTTAGTTGCTGAGACTGGTTTTGAAGTTTTGATTCTCCTACTACAGCCTCTCAGGCAGCGGGGATTATGGGCGTGCGCCACTATGCCCAGCCCTCATCTCCTTTTATCCTTGCACCAGGCCTGAGTGCAGCTCAGGATTGGGTGAGAGGCTTGGGTAGGCTGTTCTGACTGATCTGTTAGAGAACATCTTGGGTATTCCTGGCCATTTCCCTAGAAAGCCGTGCTGCCCGCCTCTCTGGGAGTGACCCTAGGGTGGACGCAGCTGGAGCCTCCTGGTGGTAATTATGCTGTCTGGGCCTGCAAAGCCCTGAAGCACGGTAGTTCTCAGCATGGTAGCTCTGGTGGAGTGATAGTGTGTGACCCTGGGGGGGGGGGGCAGTCCATCATGCCTCCACCAGCTTTGAGCTCCGGTACCCACTCTCTCGCTCAACATCCTCAGCTGTCAGCGATGAGCAGGTAGAGGGTCTGGAGACAACACTCGTCCTGCATGCCGCTTGTGTGCTTGGTAGCAAAGTGGTGGTCACTCCTGGGCGGACTCTGCCGGTAGATGGTCTTTGCCACTCAGAGAGAGGATTTAGCAGAGGGGGAGAACCTGGAAGTGCAGGTTCCACTTTCCAGAATGGTCCTGGGTAGAGACCATAGTTGTCCCTTTGGTATTCTAAGCTCTCATGTTTGATTCCTTCAAAAACCATTTGCTCTCGTGTCTGGCTGCAACTGAATTCCTGCTTTGTCTGCTTATGAGCTGTCACTGTGGGAGATTGCGGTGGTGGGGAAGGAAGGGTTGCCCCTCTCTGGAACTACAGGGAAGAGCTTCATGATGTTTAGGATGAAGTTGGTGAAAACCTCGTTTACTGAAGCCTTACAATCAGGATTTTCATTGCCATGGTCTTGCCTTTCAAATGTGACAGATGCCTGGGTCTACTAGGCATCTAGTTGGGAAGAATTAAAATGTTCATAGAGGCAATATGGGTTGGGAGGGGTGTTGTGTGTGGGACCTGGGCTTGACCCCTAGGTCTGTGAGCAGAGAGGGGTTTGGAATGTCCTGGAAGTGCAGGGAACGGGCCACTTCAAGGGAAAGAGAGTGGTCAGGAGAGGAGGCTGTCATCTGGGATGGAGGGGGTACAGGTAGCAGTTGGGGGAACGAGTGGGACTTGACTTATACTGTAGACAGGCCTCCACCAAGCGTGGCACGGAGGGGAGCCAGGGGACAGTGACTGGCGGGGAGGAAGCCTTCTTCTCTTGGTTTTTAAGTTGGGTGGGTGGACCTGTTGTCACAGTACAGGTGCTCCTGTCCTAGGGTAGGCAGTTGGAGCAGGTTCAGACTGCCCGGTGCTGGAGGGCTATGGGTCAGTCCCTTCCTGGTTGAATCAGACCATCCCAGAACCATCTAAGGATGTATGGAAAGCCTCTTCCTAGAAGCTGGTGGTGGGGAAGAAGCACAGGGAGGGACCAGCAGGTCCAGTGGGGGTCCCTGGTGAGTGAGGCCATTCGTGGGGCAGAGTGGCCCTGTCTTTCTGATGTCACGCTGGAGCTGTCTTGCTTTCTCTTTCTGTGGTCCTTTGCCAGTCCTGCATTTCTCCTTGCAGGACTCATCCTTTCGTGCATCCTCTGCTTCTGAACAAAGCATATTGCTGTCTTCCTGGCATTAGAGGTTTTAAAAATCGATCCTTTCCCCATCTCTCTGCCCGCTGAGCTTCCTGGAGCCAGGAGTCGCCTGGCATCTTGGCCAGTGCATTCAGGGCCCTGCTTCTGTCGCTCCTTCAGAGCATTGTCTGCTTGGAAACTTTGTAAGCTGGGGGAGAGGTGCCCCTCTGTGCAGACCTGAGGTGACACAGCAGTTATCTTGTGCACACATCACCAGGCAGTGTGAGTGCTTTGGAGCTGTAGTGACTTATATCTCCTCTACAGCCATTAACCCTAGCTGCCTTCTCTGGCCTGTGGTGAGACCCAGGGAAATAAGTGAGAAAAAGATTAGGGTGAATGAACTTTTCAGAGACAGCCAGTTCTGGTTTACCATCTTGTTAGAAGCCAAGTAATTGCCACCATGCTGAGAAAAGTCAGACCTGCTCAGACATCTGGGAGGAATGTTAGCATGTGACTTTTCTCACAGCACTTGTGCACTTAATTTTTTTTACAGAACAACAAAGGGATCCAGGATGCCTGTAATCACAAAGTCTGGGGAGGCCGAAGCAGGAGGATTGCATATTGGAGGCCAGCCTGGGCAACTGAGCGAAACCCTGTCTCAAAATAAAATAAAAAGGGCTAGAAGCATAGCTCAGTGATAGAGCCCATGCAGACCCCCCCCCCCCCATACCCCAGCTCTGCAAACCAAAAGGGGGCAGGGATGAAGGAAAGATGGAGAAAATTAAAGTCTAACTGCATTTTTAAAGGTATTCTAGAAGTTGGGCATCATCATACAAATGTCTTCCAGCATCCAAATAATTGGAGTGCTCCTGAGTCTATGAACTCAAAACTCAAGCTTTTCCAGAGTTTTCTTATGGCGGTAGGTCATGCCATGCACACCCTCCTGGACTCCATGGGCTGGCCCTGTGAGAGCCTGCAGATGTCCGTGTGAGTGGTTCAGTCCTGTTGGATGGTGGGAAACTTTAATCTGCCAGCTGCCTTTTCTCAGTCCCCTGCTGCCTTCTCAAGGCTGCTTTCTGGCCCTCAGGCATCTAGTCTTGAGGATAAGTCAAATGGAGGATCTTCAGGAGCCCCTGCTTTCTTCTGGTAGTTATTGAATCATCCCAGTGTGGCAGTCATGGGAAAGTGTGTATGTACTTCGCACATATTTGGCAGGCAGGGAGAAGTGAGTCCTTTCCTGTAGGTGACCTCTAGAGGGACCAACTTCCTGAAAGGAGGGAGCTGAGGTCAGGCCTCTCTGCTCTGAGGTGGCCTTTAGACCCTGAGCTTGGGTTTCAGGAATCCAAATATGTTGATCAAAACTGCCTGTCATGTGCTTGGCTTCCCCAGCTGGCCTGCAGGTTTGTGTTTTGTGACAGAAATGTTGCCTGCACACCAGCGTGAGCCCTTCCCAGCACAGTCACGGAGTGTCAGAAGAATCTAGAAACATGCATGCCATGATTCAGTGCCTCTGGCTCAGCAGGACTAGGTGGAGATCTCCAGGGACTCTGGACCTTTTCCTCCTGGAAACGGGGAGATGACTTAATGTGGTCATTTCCCTCTTGACTTTTTGTTCAGGAGTACTAGAATATCCTGAAGAAGGATGCTTTATTTAATTAACCCCGTGGCATGTGGAGTATGAGTCACACAAAGAATTTTTGCTTGCCTGAAGGATTCTTGAAGCAAATCTCCTGGTGTGTGCAGGTCCATACCAGCACCAACCTTGACTTTTCCACTTGTACCAGAAGAGGGTACGCTTAGTGCTGTGGCCCTGCGGGGTCCAGCAGCCACTCCCCTCCGCCTGTGGCTGTGGAGTGCTGGGCAGGGCACTAGTCTCACTTAGGGTGCACTGTAAGCATCAAGCACACACCAGATTTAGAGACTGTGCAAAAAGGGTAAGCTATCTGTTACTGTTTTATGTGGATTGTACATTGAAATATTTTGGCTATATTGGATTACTTAAAATGTTATTAAACTTAATTCCACCTGTTTCTTTTGCTTCTTTGCAGTATTGGGGTTTGAACCTAAGGATGCTTCCCACTGAGCTACATCTCCAGCCCTTTTTGTTTTTTGAGTTTGGACTTTTTAATGCGCCCACTCAAAAGATCTTATTTTCTATTTGTGACTTGCCTTCTGTTTATTTCAGATAGGTATAAAGTTTTATAGCTGAAAAGCACTTACCTACCGCAGAGTCAATTCTGGAAGTTCCCCAGTGTTCCCCGACACCCTGAGACATGGGTTGTTTTCAATCTGCCTGCTAAACCAAGTAGGAAGATGACACGGGAAGGACCCAGGAGCAAGTTGGACCAATCCTGGCCCTGCTGACCTCCCTGCACAGCTTGGATTCTGAATGGCCACCTCCCACTATCTCCATCACTGATAGACCCCCAGAGGGCAGCCTTAATTGGGAGGACCTCCCACAGAGTCAGGCAGGGTGGGCCCCTGGGCTCTCCCATTGGGACCATCCCAGGGCAGCCAGCATGTCTGGAATAGATGTCCTGTTAGTAGACACCTGCAGTTGCTATGGAAGACCTCTGTGTTCCAGATGGGATGCCATTGGCTAGACCTACCCATGGCTCGCAGTCACAGACCTGGGGCTGATCCTAGCTCTGCTGATGTCTGGGGGTCTCAAGCTGATGAATACGCCTCTGAGATTTTGCTCAGCATGTTGAGAACTTGGAGAAGCCTCTGTGCATGCCTGTTCCCAGCTACTCGGGAGGCTGAGACAGGATGATTGCAGGTTCAAGACCAGCCTAGGCAACTTAGTGAGGCCCTGTCTCAAAATAAAAAATACAAAAGGACTGGGGATGTGGCTCAGTGGTAGAGCATCCCTGAGTTCAATCCTCAATACCAAAGAAAAAAAAACTTAGGGAGTCTGACCCAGAGTCCAGTACAAACATTGTGGTGGGCTCAGACCAGGGGAAGCTGAAACTAATGGGGGCGTCCCCTGCAAACTGTAATGAGTGTCCCCTCCCTACAGGGAAGTCCCACCTGGCCATCGTGCAGAAGGTGAACAATGAGGGTGAGGGTGACCCCTTCTACGAGGTGCTGGGCCTGGTCACCCTGGAGGACGTCATCGAGGAGATCATCAAGTCCGAGATCCTGGATGAGTCTGAAGACTACCGTGAGTTTTCACTTCCAAACGTTTTGACTCAGCTGGTCCTTCCAGTGACCCGAGACACACTTGTATACCAGAAGCTGGTGAGTCTCTGTGCTGCTAGAAACCAGCTGCTGCCCAGCCAGGCCTCCTTCTCCCTGTCCTGCATGGGTCAGTAATGCCACCCACAGCAGGTCTCACTCCTGCCCTTCCATGAAAGCCACGTGGCCTGTCCCACCTGTGGTCTTGCACACTGGGGCTCTGTCGGCAGCTGCCCTGTGTGTTTCCCCATCACTCAGACAGGGCTCTGCGCTTCCGGGGCTTTTCCAGTTTTTGTGCCTTTCTGCTGCAGGTCCTTTGTTGCCCATTCTTTTGGCTGGGGATGTACCTTAGTTGAAAAGCCCTTGCCTGCTAGCATGGATGAGGCCCTGGGTTCCATCCCCAGCACCACAAAAAGAAAAGGAACCCATTCTTTACTATTAAGAGCACCTTGCCCCAGTAACAACCCTGGGCCCTTGATGGTGTCTTTCTCCAGCTGTTTGCAGGGCAGACACAGGGCCTGTGTTTCAGAGCTCCAGGCCTCATGCGAGCACTTGGGACCCTGAACTGCCCACTTCTCTGTGCTGCCCATTGCTTAGCCTGCACATCTGTTCCCAAGCACAGCATATTTAGTTCAGTTCCTGAGATTGACAGGGCATGAGATCCCCAGGTGAGCCGCCGCCTCTGCTGCCTGCCACCAGCGGGTGTGCATTGCCAGTGAGGGCTGCCCAGAGGGAGCTGGTGACAGACGCTACTTTTCCCTTTAGCATTCTTTCTGCCCAACTCCAAGCAAGGGGGCATTCCCTTTCTCACTTCCTTGGGACACATTTGGAATGAGGGCCATTGCCCCTGTCCTGGGCACTAGGGTCACTGTGGGGAATGGCGGCCAGGCTCCATGGGGGAGCAGCGCCAGGGTGTGTCCCTGGGGAAGGAGGAGTGGGCAGCAGGGCCCCAGTGGGTTCATGTTTGTTGGACCATTGCTCGTGCCTGAGCTGCCATCTTCTCGCCACCTCAGGAGAAGCCGTTGTGCGGAGGACGGCTGCCTCCCTGAGTGCCCCTCTCAAGCACAAGGAGGAATTCTCCTTGTTCAAGGTGTCTGATGACGAATACAAAGTGAAGATCTCACCTCAGCTGCTCTTGGCCACACAGCGCTTCCTTTCCCGAGGTGAGGAGCGGTCCATGTCCCTGCTCTGCTCACCCACTGCCCCCAATCCCTGTAAGCAGGAGGGTCTCCAGGAGGACATCTGTGCTTCCTCTGCAGCTCTGTCAGCCTCTCAGGTGACCCAAGCACCGGCTCAGGTGGCCAGGGAGCCTTGGCTGGGCCCGCACGTGCCCTGATCTCTGTGGAGATTGCAGCTTGGGTCGTGGGGAGAACCGGGGTGGGCATAGGCTCGGGCGTGGGAGCAGGCTATTTGGCCCCGTGGGCAGTGTCCCTCTCTGGGCTTCGGGGCAGAGGTGGACGTGTTCAGCCCGCTGCGCATCTCTGAGAAGGTCCTCCTGCACCTGCTGAGGCACCCCAGTGTCAACCAGGAGGTGAAGTTTGACGAGAGTGACCGCCTGGCGGCTCACCACTACCTGTACCAGCGCAGCCGGCCGGTGGACTACTTCATCCTCATCCTGCAGGTGACTGGCATGCAGCAGCGTGGGAGGGGCATCCAGAGGCCCACTGCCTGGGTTGTCAGGGTTTCTCCTTGTGCTCTCTCCTAACGGGAAGCTAACCCGTCCACATGTCTGTCTGCCTGCCCTCCCTCCTCCCAGGGCAGGGTGGAGGTGGAGATCGGGAAGGAGGGCCTGAAGTTTGAGAATGGAGCCTTCACCTACTATGGAGTGTCTGCCCTGACCACCCCGTCCTCAGGTGAGCCACGGCCCCTAGCACCAAGGACTGGGTCCTGGTTTACAGAATGGCCCCGGCCCCTGCAGGGCTTCCCTTGGCTCTGGAGCGCAGGGCAGTCTTCCTTCTTGCTCACCTTGTGCGCGCCATCCCTGCAGAGCCTCCCCGCTCCTGTGTCCTGCCCTCTCCCAAGTCCCCACCCTGTCCCCTCATAGGGCTTCTTGGGGTGGGCCTCAGAGCCTGTGGTTGTCCCAGTGGCTCCACCATCACTGACCGTTCCTCTTGATAGTCCACCAGTCCCCAGTGTCCTCGCACCAGCCCGCCCGCCATGACCTGCAGCCCGAGCCAGCTGACAGCACCCGCTCCTCTACCTACTGTCCCGACTACACCGTGAGGGCCCTCTCTGACCTGCAGCTCATTAAGGTGACCACCTGGGCTGGGTACTGTGCTGGTGCTAACTGGCTTTGTGTCCCTAAGGGGCTAGACCAGCTGGTCACAGTATATATGGAGGAGAATGAAGTCGGAGCGAGACCGAGGCCCAAGAGCCAGGACCTGTGCTGTCCAAATTTGGGGCCTTGACTCCCTGGATACCCTGACCGCATGACCTGGCGGTCTCGAGCCTCGACTCTGGCCTCCCTTCACCATTTGCCCCTGCCCTGCTCCTCTGCCTATCTCCTTCTCATGCTGCCCAGTTCAGTCAGAGGTGTGAGCTCGTGCTGTGCTGCGTCCGCCTTCACAGCCTGCCCCTGCTGGGTGACGCTTCCATCCTCCAGGTCACACGGCTGCAGTACCTCAATGCACTCCTGGCCACCCGAGCCCAGAGCCTGCCACCATCCCCCGAGAACTTTGACCTCCAGGTCATCCCAGGCAGCCAGACCAGGCTCCTCAGTAGCAAGACCATGGCAGCCACCGGTAAGCCCCAGGTGGCAGGTCCATCCTGCTTCCCCGCAGACCTGCTGGCCTCACGCCACCTGCCCTGCACCCTCCTGGCTCTGCTGTTCTTGCTGTCCCTGTGCCTTCTTGCTGTTTTGAATGGCTTGGCTTACACAGCTCTAGCTCAGCTGGTGCTGTGGCCTTGAGGACCTTGCAGAATGCGTCAGCTTTATTAGAGAGGAACTGGAGGAGGGAATCTGTCCACTTTAGAAGCTTCTGGCCCCTTAGAATTAGGGTTAGGTCACTTGGAGAATGAGGAATTGGGGTGCTGTGGGCCTGGCTGGGGAATGGTGTGGTGGAGGAGTCAGGGGAGCTGACAGTGAGAGCCTCCTTTCAGGCCCCAGGGCAAGCAGGAGGAGCATGGAAAACAGATGTGGCACTGTGGGCAGGAACCAGGTGGCAGTGGGGACTGGGTGAGGGCAGGGGCAGGAGTGAAATCAGAGGTTTCCTGTTGTGGCTCATAGGCCAGTGGAGTCCCCAAGTGGGATCTGAGATGGTCAGCTGGGGCTTCAAAGGCTGCAGTGGGGCCAGTGTGCAGACTGCCACCCATTTCCTCACCCCTAGCACCCCTGAGGTAGCCAGCTATTGCTGAGACTCACCCTTCACCCTGGGCACAGCACTGAGCCCATGGCTTCACCTGGTGAGCCTCTGCAGGGTCCTGAGAGGCAGGCTGCTCTGCTTGTCTTACAGAGGCAGAATGGGAGTTGAGGGTCAGGCCTGCAGGGCCTCCCAGGGAACCTGGTCACTCAGACCTACACTTGAGAACACAGATGTGTTTTTACAGTAGGTCCTTTCTGAATTGTGAGGTGGCATGTGGGTGCAGGGGATAGAGCCCCCAAGCTGGGGCCACGATGGTGGCTCAGCCTTTGTGGGCTCCTGCTCTGGGTACTGGTGAGACCAGGCTCTGGGTGTGGGCCACGCATGGGGCTGTGCTCCCCGGCTTGGCTCAATGCCTGTTTACCCACTGGGGTGTTTTATGTAGCTCCCTGCATAGCAGTTCACACCATCACATTAGACCTCAGCCTCAAAACCCAAGACTTTTCTTTAAAAAGTGAGCCATTTGGTTTTGGTTTTGTCATGTCAGCATTTTCTGGCTCCATCTGTATCTCAGGCAGCTCCTGCCGTGTTCAAGGTACAGACCTCAGCCAGGAATGCTGCTGCTGCCTTCAGAGGCTCTTACCACATACAGAGTTTGTTTCTGGTCTTTTTTTAAAACAGTGCTAGGGATGGAGCCCCGGGCCTTGCACAAGCTAGGCAAGTGCTCCACCACTGAGCCCCACCCACAGCCCTGAGAGACTTTAAAAATCCTCTTGGGGGCTGGGGATATAGCTCAGTTGGTAGACTGCCTGCCTCACAAGCACAAGGCCCTGGGTTCAATCCCCAGCACCGCACAAAAAAAAAAAAAAAGAAATCCTCTTGGTTCCAGCTGTCACTGGGCCATCCTAGAGTCCTTCACAGTGGCTTTGCAGGTCATTTCCTCTTTGTAACAGATTATCCAACATTCCGTTGACATATGTTGGTTATTTTCACTTACTTGCAACCTGACATTTGCCTCAGTGAGACTTGCCTGCTATCTTTCTGCTCCTTGCCTGAACTCTGGGCTTTTCCTGTGTGTGTCCCTGTTAGCTTGGCACTTCACTTTCCTGAAGTGCTCAGTGTCCCTGCAGAGGGTGGTTTCAGTGGGACACTGCTTATTAAATGGTGCAGGTGCAAACTGTGTCCTGGAGACTGGCACTAGCTCCTGTGCAGAGAAGGGCCTTTATTGAGACATGGAAGACGTGCTTTATTGAAGCATGGAAGACAATCATTGCAGATTGCCTCCCACAGGGGTCAGCACCATGGTGCAGGGACCAGATATGGCCAGCTGCCTGTGCATAAATAGATTTTATTGGGACCTTCCCGTTTGTTTATGGCTTGTATCTGGCTGCCTCTGAGAGATGACAGTGGAACTGAGGAGCTGTGGCAGAGCCTGAATGACCTGCAAAACCTATGCTATCAGCCCTTCACTGAGAACGTTCTGACCCTTGGCCTCCCATTCGAATTCTGAGTACATCCTCCACAGGGCTCACCAGGCCCTACCCAAGGGGCAAGTGTGGCGTGTGACCGAGCCCAGTGCCCCACTCTCCCCCGCCTCACGTCTGTGCTGCTGGAGCCCAGGCTCTGTTGCCGCCCAACAGCCTGTCGTCTCTTCTCTCTCTTTGCTCTCTTTAGCCTTCCCAGTAGACCTTTCCCTCTTTGGCACATTTGGAAACTGCAGTTGATAAATGACTGTGGACTAGTGAGCCTTTTTTGTTTTAAGAGAACACTAAGGTAAATATCTCCTTTCCCTTTCTCTTGGCTTGGCTTTCCTGCCGGCTAGCTGCTGCAGACAACTCCCCAGGTGGGAGGGTGTTTCTCCCCAGGGTTGGAGTGGGTGCACATTTGATCCTTCTGGAAGATCAGAGGGGTGGGAAACACCTGCTCATCCTTGGGAAATGAAGCTTCCTTCCAGCACCAGGTGTGTGATCATCCAGGGCAGGTGCCTCTTGCCCAGGGTAGGGGCCTAGGCCCTCTGGGTCACAAGTCCAAGGCCCAGATTCCCTGTCTTGCACGGGTGGCCTCTGTCCTCCCAGTGGTTTTTCTTCTATGAGGTCACATTAGGCCAATCATATTCCCAACCAGTCACTCCAGCTCTGCCTCGATGCCTCCGAGGTGTCCTAAGGTGTCCTGCGGCACATCTGCCTCTCTTGCTGCTCCCTGTTCTAAAGATTCAGAGCTTGTTTTGGTAGGCCTGACTCCCTTCATTGGTGCGGTTGTTCATTTGTCTTTCCCTCTCCCCTAGGGTCCAGCCACAGCAGGCCCTGCATCCCAGTGGAAGAGAGCCCTGGGCGGAACCCAGGAGTCTAACTGCTTGCCAGGCGGCCCAAGCTGAAGAATGGACATGCCTGTGGGGAGCTGGAGGGAGCCCTGCAGTAGCTTCATACCAGCCTGTCCCCACCGCTCCAGGCCACGTTTTAGATGGCCCTTATAGATGCAGGTCCGGGGCCTTAGTGCCAGGAGCCTTCAGCAGGCCTTGCTCTCTGTTAGGAGATGGGGTCAGCTGGGCACAGCCCTCCAGGCCTGCTCTGGAAGAAACAAAAGGAACAGAATCATCTCTGGTCCCCAGGACCCAGCTTCCCCTTCTCCCCTGACACTGTGACAGTACAGTGTATTTATACCTCTTCAAGCCAGGCACCGTGTGAGTGCACAGTGACTGCCTCTGTGTGGCCGTGGCCTGTGCCTGCTTTGCTTTTAATTGGCTAACCCTCTGCTGCTGGCAGCACTTTCTGAGCAAATGGAGTTTTAGCTGGGGTTCAAATCCGTGGCCTGGTCCACAGGCGTTCTTGGTGGCTCCCCTTACCATGCTACGTTTGGTTCACGTGCCCCAGCCTTTCCCATGTGCCAAACCAAGAAGCAGGACTTCCTGCAGATCTGTTCCTCACCCTGCTTCCTCCCGTGGAGGTAGCTTTTCTGAACGCTTCTGGAGTCCTGAGCAACAGGTGAGGCCAGCATAGCCTGTGGCCAGCTCTCCACCCTGAGCTTGGGTGCCACCAACAGTTTCTGTTTTGAGAAGGGGCCAGGGGGATTATCCTGCTGTGTCTAAGCCTCAGTGTCCATCCTGGGGAGAGTAGTCACCCCTCCCACCTGTCCGGTGCCTTTTGTTTTGGTATCCAGGAGGTGCCCTACGGCTGTGACGTGCACACAGCAAGGGAGAGGAGGGCTGCTACACCTGCGGCACCTTTCTTTTTAAAAAAGAAATTACGGTTTTTCTCACATCTGTAAAACATTTTAAGTTCTTTGCCCTTTTTTCCCCCCTAGTGACGCAGTTTTAGAGAAGTGAGAACCAGAGACATTTTTCTTTTTCTTCCAGTTTACCTGTATTTTCCTCTTGTTGAGCTGTGTGGAAACTGGGGCATCACAGAGACACAGGGTCACAGATTGGGGAGGGAAGGAGGGAAGTTTGTGGAGCCCCTCTCAAGGACATTTGGGTCCTTGTAAATGGGACTGAAGACCAAAAGAAGAGTGGTGGGCTCATCTAGAAATTGTTCTCAAGTAATACACTTGAAGAACAAACCCCAACAGGAAACAAACTCTTAATCATCTCTCTCCACAGCAGGGTTCTGAACCTTGACTGCACGTCAGAATCACCTGACAAGATAAAAATCTGAGCTGGCCAGACTCAGTGGTGCAGACCTGTAATAGTGGCTTGGGAGGCTGAGGCAGGAGGATTGCAAGTTCAAAGCCAGCCTTACCAAGAGCAAGGCGCTAAGCAACTCAGTTACCCTGTCTCTAAATAATATACAAAATAGGACTGGGGATGTGGTTCAGGGATTAAGTGCCTGAGTTTCAATCCCTGGTACAAAAAAGAAAATCTAAGCTGGCCTGGTGGTGCACACCTGTAATCCCAGCAGCCCAGGAGACTGAGGCAGGTGGATTGTGAGTTCAAGGCCAGCATCAGCAACTTGCAACTTAGCAATCTCAAAAAAAATAATAATGAAAAGGGCTGGGGTTGTGGCTCAGTGGTTAAGTGCCCCTGGCTGAATTTTTTTTTTTTTTTTTTTTTTTTTTAATAATACCTGAGCCCACTCCTGGGACTTCCAGTTTCATCATTCTAGGCACCAGGGTTTAATTTTTTGAAATAGTTTTATATCCACAGATGAGTTCTATATACTCTTCACCCACCCAGCTTCCTCTGTTAACATATAATCTGGGTACACTTATGCACTGAAAAGTTAACATGGGTGCGATACTCATAACTAAAACCACAGGCTTTATTTGGGTTTTACTAGTTGTTTCCCAATAACATCCTTGCTCCACTGCAGGATCCAATCTAGGATACCAAGTTCAGCACAGAACTCATGCTTTCTTTTCCCAATTTTTATTCTTAACATAATTTACTCATATAAAGTTGCAAAAATAGAGGTCCCACACTCCCCTTACCTGGGTTCTCTCAATGGTTATTACCTAATTACAATGCAGTATCAAAACCAGGGCTTTGACACAGGTATGGTGCAGCGTGTGCTGATCTATATAACTGCTCCTGTGTCACCACAAGGATCTCCCTGGGCTGTCCCTGGAGAGCCCCCCACACCATCCCCAGCCCCTGGCAGCCACCAACCTGTCCCTCAGCACTCTCGTGTTGCAGTTTCAAGAATGTAAAAATGGAGTCACAGTGACCATGGGGGACTGACTTGTGGCGTTCAGCATAATTCTCTGGAGACAGCTCCAGGTCGTTGCCTGTCTGTGGTTCATTCTTTTTTATTGCTAAGTGGTGTTCCATGGTGTACTTGGCATCCTGTTGAAGGATATCTGGGTGGTTTCCAGTTTTTGGCTATTCCAAATAAAGCTGCTATGAACATCATGTACATGTGCACATGGATCTGTGCAAAGCTCAGTTTCCTTTTCTCTCAGATAAATGCCAGGAGTGCACTTGCTAGGTTGTGGTCATTGCATGTTTAGTTTTTAATAACTAATGAGTCACTGTGTGGTTTTCCTAGCAGTATAGAAACAGCCTTTCTTCCGCTGGATGGTGACACTGTTCCCTCTGACTGTTCTCAGGTGTGCAGCAGTACCTCGCAGTGGCTTTCGTTTCATTTCTCAAATGGCTAGCAGTGGACATCTTTGTGTATTTTTGGTGACATCCCTGTCCATGTCCTTTGCCCACTTTCTAATTGGAATACCACCTTGAAAGTTCCTCCTATATTCTAAAGTCTTGTGGGGTTTGTGGTTTGCAAATACTTTGTCCTGGTCTCTGTTGCTATAATTGGATCTGAAATGTCCCCCACCTATGTGTAAAGACTTGGTCTTCAGCTTGCAGTGCTCCTGGGAGGTGGAGCTGTGTGCAGGAGGCAGGAACCAGTGGGGAGGAGGGAAAAAGAAAGGGAGGCCCCTGGGGTGTGCCCTTGAAGGGGATATTGGGACCTGGCCTTTTCCTCTTCCTTTCAGGTGACGGTCGTCTCTACTGTGCACTCTTGCCACAATGTATAGGCCCAACAGGAAGAAATTTGGCATTGGGGCCAAGTGACCATGGACTGAGACCTCTGAAACCATGAGCTAAAATAAACCTTTCTTCCTTTTAGGTTGATGATTTCAGGTTGTCACAGTAACAGAAAGCTAACATGTAGCTTATATTTTCATCCTCTCAATAGGGACTTAGAACAAATGTCTTTTAATTTTGATGAAGTCACTTTACTGATTTTTCTTTTTATGCATTGTGCTTTTAGTGTCATATCTAAAGATTATTTACCTAGTCCAAGACCCCAGAAGTTGTTTTTTTTTCCCCCCTAAAACTTTTATGTTTTACACTTAAGTTGTGGTTTATTTATTTATTTATTTATTTATTTATTTATTTATATAGTTGGAGGTGGACAGAATGCCTTTATTTTGTTTATGTGGTGCTAAGGATTGAACCCAGTGCCTCACAGGCAAATGCTTTGCCACTGAGCTACAGCCCCAGCCCCAAGTTGTGGTCCATTTCAAATTAATCTTTGTATAGGTCTTAGGTCAAGGCTCTTTTTTTTTTTTTTTTTTTTAAGCCCACAGGGATCAAATTGTTCTGGTACCATTTGTTGAAAAGGCAACTACCTAACCCCTACATATCTGTCCCTTGGTTACTGTACCATAGTAAGTCTTTAAGATCAGTATATAGCGCTGGGCACTGTGGCACATGCCCAGAGGCTTGGGAGGCTGAGGCAGGAGGATCATCAGTTCAAAGCCAGGCTCAGTAACAGCAAGGTGCTAAAGTCCCAGTGCGACCCTGCCTCTAAATAAAATACCGAAAAGGGCTGGAGCTGTGGCTCAGTGGTTGAGTGCCCCTGAGTTCAATCCCCAGTACTCAAAAAAAAAAAGTCAGTAGATTGATGTTCCACTTTGTTCTTTTTCAATTCTTTATAATTTTTTCTTAGGAATTTGAAAATAACCATGTTTACATCTAAAAATCTTGCCAAGATAAACCTGTACATCAACTTGGGGGGAACTGACATCTTGACAGTGTTGTATCTTTTGGTCCATGAACATGGTATGTTTCTCCATTTATTGAAATACTGTTTTGGAGATTTCAGCATCTTTCCCTACGTTTTGTTAGATTTAAACCCAAGTATTTAATTTTTCTAAACAATGGTACTATGTTTTTGTGTTCACATGTTCATATGTTGTTATGTAGAAATAGGTTTTTGTGTGTTTCTGTTATACCCTCAGATCTTGATGGGCTCCCTTACTGTTCTAGGTGGGTGTTTTTGGTTTTGGTAGATTCCTAGGGATTTCTAGTATGTGTAGACAGGCATGTCGTCTACTGATATTCAGCCCCCCACACACACACACACACAGGGCTTCTGACCTAACCATCTTTTACAACTTAGCCCTGGTGATTTCTAATAAGCAGCGGAGGCAGGGAACCCCTGCTCTTTGATCCTGTTCATCAATGAGCAGAGATGCTCTGGGCACAAGACCCATGTGTGTGGGCCCCACACAAAGTCCACTCTGCACTTGGTGGCCTTTCTCAATGTCAGGCTTGCATTGTTCTTAGGCTCAAGTTGACAAGGGCTTGGGTCCCTGTCAGGGAGTTCTTGGTGCCCGATGTACTGGCTCCTCCCAGCCCAAAAAAGATGACTAGGCTGTGATGGATAATCAACCAATTTAATGAGCAAAAATTACTGATCTGTATAAAAAGGTGTTTTTGTCTGTCCTTGGTGTCCTCATTTTCTAGATGAGGAGTTGTCGTTGCCATGGTCGCCAGGGCTGATTTGCCCACAGCACCAGCATCTGGGCATGCGCTGGCTGGGCCCATGGAAAAGTGTGTGGCCCCTGGGGGAGCTCTAGTCAGCCTTTTCACATAGTAACAATAGTCTCATTCACCAAAGTTAAAGTAAAAATAACCGCTGCAGAATGAATGTCTACCCAGGTACCATTGTAACCTAGGATTGTGAGGAGGCCAGGGGAAGCCCGGCCATTCCCTCAGCCTCTGGTTCTCAGTAGCGGGCAGAGCTCTTCAGGATCCACTTTCTGGCATTTAAGGAGCCAGCCCTGCCAGTAACTCAGGTCTATACCAGTGAAGTCAGAAACAAGGAACAGCCGGAGGGGAGGAGTCCTGGGAGCTTGTGAGAAGGGGGTCCTCATAGTACCACCAGCTGGCAGGCGGGGACACTGCACATGGGCCTTGCCTTCCCTGTGTCCCTGTGGAAGGGCTCAGGGCTCCTCAGTGTGCACTCCCCAGGTGGGCTGAGCAGAGTCGATGCAGGTGGGGACCTGGTGGGCTTCTCCAGGACCAGGGGCAGGAGAGCCTCAGGCACATGAGGGTTGCGGGCCACCGCCCCAAGAGTTGGGTGGGCCACAAGCAAGCCCCAGCACCTGGGCTCTCCAGCCCCACACAGAGAGCCACCAGCCAGCTGCCAACAGCACACAGGCAGGCCTGATGGAGCCCTGAGGCGGAGGGGCACGGGTCCCCCAGAACTGTGGCTCTAGTGCCTCAGCCTTCGGCTTCTGAAGCAACCCGGCTGGTGCTGGCGTCTGCTTTGAGAGGCGTCACCCCTGCTGAAGGGCACCTGCAAACCACCAGAACTCACCTCCAGAGTCCTGAAGACCAGAGGTGTCTAGAGCCACTCCAAATCCTACCAGGGTTGCTGCTGGTAGGAACCCAGGTCCTGGGGAGACCCCGCCTAAGGGCAGCAGGCAACTACACAAATGCCTGACACCTGGGGCTAGCTTGGTGGCCTCTCTGTCCTGGATGCAGCTGCTGGCCACATCTGAATCACCACCTGCAGGAGACTGGCCCCTGTGGAGGGTGAGGGTCAGGCTCCTGCTCTGGGGACAGTGGACACTGAGGAGGCCTGACACCCAGTCCTGGTAGCTGGGCCTGGGCCCGCTCGCTTCCGCCCCACCCTTGACTCCTACGGCACTCCTGCCCTCACTGGACTGCAGCTCTGCTGCCCGTGGACCTCTGCCTCAACCCTTCCCAGCTGCAGCCCCAGCAGGGAACGGAACTGCCCTGACACAAGCTAGGAGGCTTTCTCCACCTGTGGGGCTCTGTCCACCCCTCAGCTCTGACCGGAAGCAGAGCCCTGAGGGGAGTTGGGCTGAGGGCCGAGGCCCACGGAGTGCAGATGCAGGGAGCAGGGATGGAATGGTGGCTGTAAGTGACCCACAGGTCCAGGGCATTAGCACCGGGTGCGGGGGTGCCCGATGTGGGCCTGAAGTGCTTCCCGGATGCCCCGTTGCCAGTCTCGTGCCAGCTGCACCGGGGTCACGGAGGCCTAGAAACAAGAACATGGGGTCAGTTCTTCCTTTCCCCCAGAGCTTCCCGCTGGGTGCAGGCCCAGTGCCTCCTGGCTCAGACTCACCACGTTCTGCACACCCAGCTTGGCTCCATACAGCAGCAGCAGCTTCATGGCCTTGTAGTGGCCATGCCGTACAGCCTCATGGAGAGCCGTGTCCCCTTCCTGTGGGGAGATGGAGGTTACACTCCTGGCCTCACCTGTGGGCCCTCAGCAAGAAGGTCAGGGCGACGAAGACTATGGCCAAGCAGACTGCCCCTGGTCTGCTGCAGGTTGCTCAGCCACTGTGCCTTGAGAGGCGAGTGCCCACCTTGTCTTGTGCGTCAATGTGGGCTCCACACTCAATGAGGTGCTCCAGGCAGTTGGAGTGGCCCGTGCGCACTGCCACATGGAGGGGGGTGCTCCAGATCTAGGAGGAGGCGGGGCTCAGTGCCACATTTAGAGGGGTCTGCTGTAACAGGCCCCGCAGAGCAGGCCCCTCATCCCTCACCTTGTCCCGTGCGTTGACCTGGGCGCCCTGGTTAAGCAGCAGCTTGAGGATGTCCAGGTGTCCTCCACGGCAGGCCCAGAACACAGGAGTCCTGTCCAGCTGTAACAGAAGCCCCGAAGCCCTCAGACCTGTGGGGACACTGGGCAGTGTTTGCTGTGAGGAGCAGCCTCCCCAGGGCTCACCAGGTCCCGAACGTCCACAGTGGCACCGGCTGCCAGCAGCTTGTTCACCAACTGGATGTGACCCTTCAGACAGGCCCAGTGCAAGGCTGTGCGGTGCAGCTGGGGCGGAGATGGGGTTAGGGAAGGTGCGAGACTGCCCCTAGAGGACCCAGCCTGTTTCTCAGAGCAGGTCCCAAACACTTGCAGCAAGGGCTTCTCCCTCCCAGCTTGGGACACCACTGGGCGCCTAAAGGCAGAAGTGCCATGCTTCCCAGGCCAGAGCTGGGATGCACAGCAGGTGCACTTAACGGGTACCATGAGCCCTCGCCCAATGCATACCTTGTCATGGGCATTAGGGTCCCCTCCGTCGGTCAAGTACTTGTCAATCAGGGCCTCCTGGTTCTCAGCAGCTGCCTTCAGGAACATCTCCAGGTCTACAGGCTCCAGCTGGACCTGGGGCTGCAGCTGGGTGAAAGGAAGGACAAGACCAAGTCACTCCCCAGGCCTGCAGGCACCCATGACCAGTGTCATCAGTGGTTTCCAGACAGCTGAGGACCAGCATAGTTGGCCTGTGCAAGTAGTTTTATTCAGTCTCGCCCCCTAAAAATCACGTTGCTGGGCATAGTGGCATGTGTCTGTAATCCCAACTACTAGGCTGAGGCAGGAGGGTCCCCAAGTTTGAGGCCAAGCTGGCATCTTAGCAAGACCTGTCTCACAGTATAAAAAGGGCTGGTGATAAAACTCAGTGGCAAAGTGCTTGCTTAGCCTATGTGGGATCCAGCCCCATAAAAAAAAAAAAAAAATTAAAAAATTAAAGTCCTCATGTGACTTTATTTGGAAACAGGGTCCTTGCAGATCTAACTAGTTAAGATGAGGTCCCTTTCCAGTCTGACTTGTGTGAAGGGTAGCCCTAATCCAGTATGATGGGTCCATCTTTATTTATTGATGCAGGGGTTCCACATCCTCACTGAGCCATATCCTCAGCCATTTTTTTTTTTTTTTTTTTTTTTTTTTTGAGACAGGGTCTCATACAGTTGCTGAAGCTGGCCCCAAACTCTCAATTCCACCTCAGCCTCCCAAGTCACTGGAATTGTAAGGGCAGGCCACATGCCCAGCTACTGGTGTCCCTTTAATAAGGGACATTTGGGCACAGGGAGAACATCACATGAGGAAGGGGTGGTGAATCTGCAAGCCAGGGAATACCAAAGAGAGCCTGCAGCCAGAAGCCAGGGCAGAGGCCCAGAGGAGCCTCCCTCAGCCCTCTAGGGGAAGCAGCCCTGTGACAACTAGCTGGACATCCAGGCCCAGGGCCAAGAGGCAATGGGTTTCTGTGCCTTGAGCCCTCAGTCACCCTAGCAAACCAACACGGCCTCAAGTGTGGCTCCCTGGGCACTGGCTGTGTTCTTGTGGCCCCAGTGCTACTCTTCCCCAAGCGCCACACCACCCAGGGACAGGGGCTTCACCTCTGGACCTGAGTCCTGGTCTATGCATCCTCCCAGCCCCAACTGCTCACCTTTGCCATGGGCTCAGGTTCCCTGGGGGGGACTCTGCGTCTCAGTCTCAGTCGCTTTTCTTTCCGTCTTTGAACTAAGTTTTCCAAGTCAGCCAGATTCTCCAGAGTCAGTCTGGAGCTATTAAATCTTTCCAGCTGGGGCAGAAAGTGGGCAGAAGACAAGACAGGCCAGCCATCAGTGGTCCGGGGCTGGGGATAGGGGCTTGCTTGGTCTGCTCCTGGGCTGCTCTGCCCAGAGAAGACACCCAGTTCAGCTGTGAGCCTGGGACTTGGGCTCCAGGGCCCTTACTGCCCAGTCAGACTACCCACCCCAACCCAATGTCACTCACTTTCTTCTTCTTCTCTTCTTCCAATTTCAGCTTCTCCTGGGCCACGGCCTCTTGGGGTCCCAGCCTCCAGTCAATAGGCCAGCCTCCAGGATCCAGAACTCCAGGTCCAAACCCCAACGCTTTCCTTTCAACTCTCTCTCCACTTACCTGTAGGACAGGATGTGGGTGAACAACCAGGAAGCCTGGAAGGAGGAGCCCTTGGGCAGCAGCCCTGCAGGACCAGGGAGATGTGGGCAAGTGGGTCTGGGAGTCAGCCTGACCCTCCCTTCACAAAGCTTCCTGGTGCTCTGGAGCATTGGCAAACTCCATGACACCTGTGGCTGTCCTCACCCACAGTGGTTACCCTGACAGCGGGGGCCCAGGGGGCCAACTGGCCACTGCCTCCCCTGCAGGGCTGCAGGGGTTCAGGGCATGTGGTCACATCTATTTATAGTGCCGGGCTGTGCCCAGGAGCCTGGGGCAGATGACACTGTAGCTTCCCTCTTGGGCTGGTGTCCCTAGTTTCCTACCAGCTCATGCTACATTGTCACCTGACCCCAGAATTCTAAATGCCTGGGCTCAGCTCTCGCTCTTGATGAAGCTATTTCCACTTCAGTAAAAGGGGCTCAGACTAGCACTTCCCAAAGGCCTGATGTTTGGCAGCTGGGGCATGCTAAGGAGCGCGTGTGGGGGGAGAAGGGTAGAGAGACGGGGGGGGGGGGTAGAGAGACAGGGCAACAGCTTAGGGCTTCCGGCCAGCAGAACCACATGCTCTCTATGCCACCTGCCCACTTAACGCTCCCCAGGCACTGCAGTCCCCCTCCTGGCAGCAGCTGTGCCAGGCCTGGGCACTGGCTAACGACAGGCCTGCTGGACAACATACCACTCTGGGCTTCACACCCTCCAAAACTGACATCCTGAAGTGTCACTGGTGTCACCATTCTCTCTGCCCAGAGCACACACAGTGCCCTTCTCCCCGACACCCTCTGGACAAGGGCCATCATGGTGCTTGCACTAAAGGAATGCTCAGCTACCCCTGTGTCCTCCACGGTGACCTGACATTTCCTGTTTTTCCACTGAGTTCAGAGCAAAACTCACTACACTCAGACTGGGGGTGTAGTGAGGGCCTGGGATCCCTCCCAGTGCCACAGAACACCAAAAACAACAAAAAAAAAGCAACTCAGGAGGCTGAGGCAGAAGGATCACAAAGTTTGAGGCCAACTTGAGCAACTTAGCAAGACCCTGTCTCAAAAAAGAGAAAGGAAGGGCTGAGGATGCAGCTCAGTGGTAAATTATCCCTGGGTTCAATCCCCAGGACCAAACCAACCAACAAAACAAAGGAGGAAACAAACACCTGTCAGCATGCTCAAGGGTTTTCATGTCCACCATCACCCAGCTTGCTACCCACTCATCTTCCCTCTCCTCCCTGAACCCCCTCACCACCTAAGAACCAGGCAGAGACCAGGAGTGAATCCGGGGCCTCCTTGCTCCTCCACCCTGACCCTCAGACCACAGAAAGCGGTGCCACCCTCCAGCCGGCAGGTGCCATTCTGCCTCCGCCACCCTGGCATCCTCACCAACTGCTGAATGCTGATGAAGTCCATGGTCCCCCCTGCGCTCCACACCCCCTGCGAGGGGAGTGCAGTTGCTCGGCCCTTTTATAAGAGAGCTGAGTCCTGGGGGTGGGGAAGGACAGAGATTTATGCCAGGACCAGATGACTCTGGGGTGCTGTCACATTGACCAAAATACCAGTCTGGGAATGTGGCCCACTGAGGGCAAGAAAAGGTGCTGCTGGGAGCTGAGTCGGAGACCTCCTCAGACACCCACCGCCCTGCACCTGCCACACCCATGTGTTCTGGGGGCTGCTGGACCAACACACATGTCCTGGGGAGCCTGCCTCCAGCCCAGATCCGGGGGACAGTCCCCACTCTTCTGAGTTTATAGCCCGCTTGTGAGGAGTCCAGCCCCAGCCTCCCTATTGTGTCTGGCTGCCTGGGACACCAGAAGGACCCAGCTCAGCTGCCCCCACACAAGGCCAGAGTCCTCCAGAGACCTCAGAGGGGACGGGAGTAGAGGCTGACCTACTGCCTCAGGAATCCTCCTGGCATCTCCAGGAGGGATCCAGGCTTCACATGATTGCCCGATCCGCCCGCTCCAAGGCTGCCCTTCCCTCCCCGCTCCTCCCTCACCTCAGCTGACAACCCAGCACCAGGAGGCTGTCACCAGTCCTTGTGCCCTGGGGAAGTCCTCCATACAGCCATGCCCAACCCCACAGATGCTCTCCAGACATGCAGTGCCCCTTCCACAGGCACAAAGGACTGAGGCTCCAGGTCCTGTAAGTGACAATGACCCTGAGACCCAGCTGCTACATCAAATGCCCTAAATCTCCTTCAGAAGCCATGTGTACCCCTCACCCAGCTTTGCCCTGAACACTGCCTTGACCTTTGAAAGGAAACCAGATAGCTAGTAAATAAGGCTCTAGAATCAGAGCAACGTGATCAGAGGTGACCAAACAGGAAAGCAGAGCTGGGGACAAGGAGGTCCCAGGGCCCCAAGGTGGCTGCAGAAGCCTTGGGGAAACTGGGGAAACCCAGAGTTTTCTAAAGGACCCAATTCTGAGGCCCAACTTTCAGGCCAACTCTGAGGGTTCTGAGGAGGGAAGGGCTTCACAGACTAGAGCCCAGGCAGACAGGAAGTCAGACACCAGCTCTGCCCTCTGCTGTCCACAGGGCCTCAAACTCCTGTGACAGCAAGGGAAGAGGGCCAGTTCATTCCACGGGAAAGGAACCGGTATTAACTTTAAAAAAATTCTTCCTTACAGAAAATCCAAACATAAAGCTCAAATCTTCCTTGATGAGCCACTCTTGCCACGGTGGCCCAGGGAAACCGTGGTGCCAGTTTAATGCACACCTCTGCCTTCCTCTGTGCATGTCTCATGTCCTGTTGTTCCAAGAGGTATCATGCTGTGGACATGAGTTGACACTCTTTCCTGTGGGCATACATGCACTCCATGCCGCCTCTGCGGAAGTTGACCGCACCCTGGGGAGCAGGCTGGTTGGTGCCTTTCTTCTTGAATACACCCCATGTCCTGTTATAGTGCTGGGGATTGAGCCCAGGGCCTTGCACATGCTAGGCCAGCACCAGGCACCTCTTGGTCAAGGCCTTTGTAGATAGACATCTTTTAACCATGGATAAACCTTGCTCTGGGGAGCTACAGAGAAATCAAATTGTTGGCCCTGCTCATTTTATTTAAATAGATGTTGCCAAATTGCCACGCACAGTGACTCTACCAATTCCCAGAACAGATACCAACAAAGACAAGTGACAGTATGAAAGGAAATTTTAAAATACACGCATACAAGTATATATGCAAAACAGGGTCAGTATCCAGATAAATAAACAACTCCTATGAATATAAAAAAAAAAATTTTAGCTGGTTGTGGTGATGCATGCCTATAATCCCAAAGACCCAGAAGCCTGGAGCAGGAGGGTCACAAGTTCAAGGTCAGACTCTAGCCAATTAGTGAAGCCCTAAGCTACTTAGTGAGACTCTGTCTCAAAGAAAGGGTCGGGTTGTAGCTCAGTGGTAAAGTGCCCCTGGGTTCGATACCCAGTACAGGAAAAAAAAGAAAAAAGAAATTTTAAACGGGCAAAGGCAGGAGGTTCAGAGACAGGGGTGCGAGCCTCACTAGTAATTGCAAAACAAAACTAAGCAAATGAGCTTTCTATCTCCTGGGTTGCCAGAGTGAAATTATGCTACTGAAGCCGGTGTTGGCAAAGCTCTGGAACTGGGCACTCTTGTAAGCTGCAGGCACTATGCCAGGCCTGTTGATGCGCCCCCCAATCCCCTTGCTCAGTCCCCAGAGTGACTTTGAGGTTGCCCTCCTGTGATCCTCCCCACCTCACAGCCCTGGAAGCTGGGCCACACAGGTAAAGTGCTTGTGCCAAGATCCCTCAGCAGCTTCATCCCCTCATCCATATTTTCTTCTACCACTTACATGGTTTTCTGAGGATGTTTTGTTTTTGAGACAGGGCCTTGCTAAGTTGCTGAGACTGGCTTTGAATTTGCCATCTCCCTGCCCCAGACTCCCGAGCTGCAGAAGTCACAGGCGAGCGCCACCCCAGCTATTTTTGAGTTTTTATATTAAGGTCTTTAATTCTTTAAATTTACTTGGTGTGTGGAATGAGGTAAGGATGGAAGTTTATTTTTTTCCAAATGGATGGATGTTTCCACATGACAAAAACAAAAACAGAATATGAATCCTCTGTCCAGGCTTCCACACCTCCAGCTGGGCAGACCTCCTGCTGCCACGCAGGCTCTTCCTGGGTCTCCGGGCCCAGCTTCCTGCCCTGCAGCATGGGTGCTGAGCAAGGCAGGGGCTTGGAGAGCCGTCTGTGTCCCTCCAAGGGCAGCCTGAGGCAGCGGCACATCAGCTGGCCAGCAGGCCCCGCAGGTCACTGTTGCAAGGCAGCAGGTCGCAGGCCAGCCGCGCCTTCCGGTCCCGCACAGCCTTCAGGGCAGGGCTGTGCTGCAGCAGCAGGCAGCAAATGTCCACGTGCCCCTTCTCGGCTGCCTGTGGAGAGAGGTGGATCAGAAGGGCCCCTCTTGGGCCTGGCTCCACTCCAGGAACCTTCCAGGCCCGGAAATGGAGGCACTGGCTGGCTGCCAAGACCTCTAAGTCCCACCAACCAGAGGACCTGCACACACCCGGTGTGGGGCAGGGGTGCCCATGCCACTGGGGCATTCAGCCTGTTTTTCTTCCTGCGTCCTTTGTCTAAGGCCATTCTTGTTTTGGACACACCTGCACATTAAAAAACAAGAATGGCTGGGTGTGGTGGTACATGCCTCCCAGCAGCTCAGGAGGCTGAGGCGGGAGGATCTGGAGTTCAAAGCCAGCCTCAGCAACAGTGAGGCACTAAGCAACTCAGTGAGACCCTATCTCTAAATAAAATACAAAATAGGGCTGGGGATGTGGTTCAGTTGTTGAGTGCCCCTGGGTTCAATCCCCAGTAACCCCCCCAACACACACAAAACAAACAAGAACAGAACCCTGGACCTCCAGGCATCTTCAATCGGGTGCTGGGAGCCTGGGCATGGGACAATTGGACACAGCCCTCCCCTTTGGTAACTGAGATAAGCAGGGAAAAACCAGGGGCCCAGGGCCCCGCTTTCTCCTCTTCTCTGAGATAGATAATCCTCTTCTAGACACAGATATATCTAACCTACCCCTCGAAAGGCAACAGAGTTAAGTGATTTCACACTGACCCTCAGGAACCGTGTCAATCCCATTTTACAGAGGAAGGAACTTAGGCTAATATAAACCAAGTAACTTGCCCAAGATCATAGAGTAGCCTGGGTACTCAAAGCTAGGTTTGTCTGGCTTTAGAGTCTGAACTCTTCCCCCTTCACCCCCAGTGCTGGGGATGAAACTCGGGGCCTGGCACATGCTAGGCAGCCACTCTCCCACTGAGCTGCATTCTCAGCTTTTTAAAAAATATATATTTTCATTTTGAGACAGGGTCTTGCTAAACTTCTAAGGCTGGCCTCAAACTTGCTATCCTCCTCTCTCCGCCTCCTGAGAAGCTGGGGTTACTTGTGAGTATCAAGTCTGGACTCTTAATAACTTGGTATACCACTGCATTCTCTATTCCTCCCAACATAGGAAGTGATGGACTACAGGGGCATTTTAATTTAATTTTTTTTTTTTTTTTTTGTACCAAGGATTGAACCCCGCAGCATTCAACCACTGAACCACATCCCCAGCCCTTTTTTGTATTTTATTTATAGACAGGATCTCACTGAATTGTTTAGGGCCTCGCCAGGTTGCTGAGGCTGGCTTTGAACTGGAGATCCTCCTGCCTCAGCCTCCCAAGCTGCTGGGATTATAGGCATGCACCACTGCACCTGGTGATTACAGGGGCTTTTGAGAGGTATCAAAATCAATACTAGTAGCAACCACCATTCCAAATTTGAATTCAAATCTTTGTTTGCAGATGCCCCTGGAGAGGCACAGATTGAAGGCTCTGGATTCTGCTGCCTCAATTCAGGTGGTGGTCAGCTGAGATGTGTTCCACATAATTTTTTTTTACAAAAAATTAAGTGCCAAGGTTTGCAAAGTCTATTTTAAAAAACCACATACAGAACAAAATATATGTCCATAAATATCTATATCTATTCCCCCACATTTTCACTGTATGAGTGAGAGAAGGGACAGAGCTGTACTGACATGCAGCAAGCTGTGGGTACAGAGCCAGACATGTCCCCAGCAGCATCCTGTAAACGTCCATCCCGAGAAGTGCAGCAGCAAAACATCTGAGCCATGCCAGTTCAGACCATGAGGACTCTGCCCCATTGACCAGCAAGGGTTTAACCAAACCCCACATCTGGCAGTTTACTTGGCAAAGTCGCTGAGCACCTACATGCTAAGGCTGCATGTGAAACAGGAGAGAGTCCCAGCTGCCTCTAGTGAGAGACAGCGGTCAGAACAAGGGAGTGCAGGGCACACATGGGGCAGGTCTGGGGCTCGGGAGGGCTCTCTGGGGTGTGCTGTGTAGAGAGCATCAGAGGGAGGGAGAGGCACCGGGCCATGGGGACAGCTTGTGATGTGCCCTTGGGTCACAGAGAAGCAGGTTCAAAGAAAATGCCAAAGACTGGCAGGGTCCATTACAGAGGACAGGCGAGAAGAGCTCAGGACAAGAGGCAGGTGTAAGCTACCCCGGCTGGCCTTGCAAGATTGCCCTGAACTTGGGAAAAGAGAGCTTCTGGAAGATTCACAGGAGGGCAGGGCTTGATGAGAAGTCTTTTGAAATGATTGCTGTGGTGGAAAAACTGGGATGGAGGCAAGAGATGAGTATGTTCACATGCACGGGCCATGCACGTGTGGAAATCCCTCTGCAGGATGCGTGAGAACTGTTTAGAGTGGATGCCTGGAAATGGGGCCCCTGGGAGACTGAGGGACCCCATGGGGTGGGAGGGACACTCGCTCTCATGGCAGAGCCTTAGTCCTCAGGCTGTTTACCCCGTGTAGGCGTTTCTGGTCAGAAGGAGTTTAATGGACTGATCACTGTGGCTGTATCTCAGAAGTGGGCTCAAGGCAGGGAGGGGCAGCCCGAGTGCCAGAGAGCAACCTTCATGACGCCACCGGGAGAGAGAAGCCCAGGGCTGTGGTTCATTGCCATTTGTGTGCACAGGAAAAATCACACACTGATCCTGCAGCGAGGTAGGTGAGCACTGAAGCTTCTGATGATTTTCATTTTCTTCTCTATACGTTTCTGTTTCCCACGTTTTCTGTGACAAACATGTTGTTAACTTTTATAACAAGAGAAAGGAAGTTGTAGAAGAGACAGAGGGACACACCTTGTGGAGACTGGTCATGCCATCGTCGTCCACCAGTCGGGGGTTGGATCCGTGCGAGAGCAGCAGCCGTGCGATGTCGGTGTGCCCGCAGTAGCTAGCCCGGTGCAGAGCAGTGGCACCCCCGTGGGTCTGGGCGTCACACTTGGCTCCGCTCTCCAGCAGGAACTGGCAGACGGCGTAGTGCCCATTGCGGCTGGCGTAGTGCTGCAGGGGGCAGAGACCATGGTCAGATAGCAGACCCCAGGCAGGTGACAAGGGTGTGGAGGGAGCATGGGCTCTGTAGCAAGGTCTGGACTCAGCTCAGGGGCCACCCTGCAGCTGTGTGGCCCAGGCAAACCACTCACAGCATCAACTTCCTCGACGGGAAAAGGTGGGTAATAAACATTCCCACCTCACAGGACGGTCATGAAAATAAAATGAAATAACTGATGTAAAGCTCTTACACTAATTAAAATATCCAGGTTCGTCGGGCACGGTGGAGCATGCCTGTAATCCAAGCAACTTGGGAAGCTGAGTCAGGAGGATCTCGAGTTCAAAGCCAGCCCCAGCAACTTAGCGAGGCCCTAAGCAACTCAGTGAGACCCTGTCTCTAAATAAAATACAAAATAGGGCTGGGGATGTGGCTCAGTGGCCGAGTGCCCCTGAGTTCAATCCCTGGTTCCCCCCCGCAAAAAAAAAAAAAAAATCCAGGTTCACAGGATGCTTAAAAAAGAAACTTTGCAGCCAGGTGTGGTGGTGCATACCTATAGGGGTTTATTAAGGAAGTAGGACACAAAGTGAGCAATATCAACTGCATTTTAGTACCCTGGCAAAGAACAACCTGAAAATGAAATTAATCCAGTGCTACTTAAAAGAGCACCAAAAAGGTGGGGCATGGTGGCGCACGCCTGTAATCCCAGCAGTTTGGGAGGCCGAGGCAGGAAGATCGCAAGTTTGAGGCCAGCCTCAGCAACTTAGCAAAGCCCTAAGCAACTTAGTGAGATCCTGTCTCAAAATTTAAAAAAATAAAATAAAATAAAGAGAGAACTGGAGATGTGACTCGGTAGTTAAGCACCCCTGGGTTCAATTCCCAGTACCAAAAAACAAACAAACAAACAAAAAAGAAAGAAAGAAAGAAACTGCTGAAATAAAGGGAAGGATAAAATGTTAATCAGTTTTCCCTCACTGTGACAAAGTGCCTAAGAGTCAATTTAATAATGGAAAGGTTGGCCTGGGGATGTAGCCCAGCATGTGCAAGGTCCTGGGTGTGATCCCTAGCAACACAAAAACAGTAATAATAAGAATAATGATAATGATGACTATGACAAAGATTTATTCTAGCTCAGCTGAGGAGGTTTCAGTCCATGGTTGGTTGGCCTGTTGCTTTTGGGCTGGTGGCAAGTCAGTACACCATGAAGGGCTGTGTGGCAGATGAAGGTACTTACCTGTGACATCTGAAGCAGAAAGGAAAGGGCCAGAGTTTCAATGTCCCCTTCAAGGGCATGCCCCCAATGACCTAACTTCCTTCCTTGAGGGCCCACCTCCCAGAGGTTCCCCCACCTCCCAACTGCACTGCAGGCTAGAGACAAGGCCTTGGACACATGGGCCTTTGGGGGACATTAACCCAAACTACAGCAGTGAAGATACATGGTAAACATAATCCCCTCCTCAGACACCAGGCAGCAGGCAGCCCCGAGTCAGCTTCCCTCTCCGCTGACCCTGTGCTCCTCACGGCTCACCAAGGCAGTGTAGCCAGCAGAGTCAGGCTGGCTAGGGTCTGTGGCCTTCTGGATGAAATGCTTCACTCGGTTCAGGTCTCCATTCAGGGCTGCTGACCAGATTCCTGCAGGAAGCAACCACAGTACTAAGCAGCGCAGCGTGATAGGGACTTTTTAGCACTTCCTCTATTATTATTACTACTATTATTTTTATATTGCTAGTAGGGATTGAACCCAGAAGTGCTTAACCACTGAGCCACATCTCCAGCCCTTTTATTTTTTATTTTGAAACAGAGTCTTGCTAAGTTTCTTAGGGCCTTGCTAAATTGCTGTGGCTGGCCTCAAACTTAAGATCCTCCTGTCTCAGCCTCTTGAGTCTCTCAGATTACAGGTAGGCACCACTGCACCTGGTTGAAACCTGAAACTTTTTGAGTGCTAACAGGATGTCACAAGTGGAAAATTCCACACCTGATTTCACATGATGGTTTGCAGTGAAAACAGTCACAATAAGGATATTGTAAAAGATTACCTTCAGACTAAAAAGAATAAAAATGTAAAAAAAAAAAATGCTTCAGGGCTATGTGTATAAAGTTTATGTGAAACATAAATTGATTTTGTGTTTAGGTTTGGATACCATTCCAAAGTATCTTAGTATATATATGCAAATATTCCAAAACCAGAAAAAAAAAATCCAAAATCTGTAACACGTCTGGTCCCAAGCATTTGGAATAAGGTATGGTTAACCTGCACTTAGTATGTATTTGGCACTGTTGTCGGTACTAGGGAGTCAGCTGACAATATAACCCCAACCCCTGCCCACACACACACAAATTTTGGTTTTTTGTAGCCTTTCTTTCTTTCTTTCTTTCTTTCTTTCTTTCTTTCTTTCTTTCTTTCTTTCTTTCTCTCTCTCTCTCTCTCTCTCTCTCTTTCTTTCTTTCTTCCTTTCGTTTTTGGGTGGTACTGGAGATTGAACACAGGGGTGCTCTACTACTGGACTGCACCCCCAGCCCTTTTTGTTTTTATTTTTATTTTTTATTTATTTATTTTTTGGGGGGCTACTGGGGATTGAACCGAGGGGCACTCCACCACTGAGCCACAACCCCAGCCCTATTTTGTATTTTATTTAGAGACACGGTCTCCCTGAGTTGCTTAGGGTCTCACTAAGTTGCTGAGGCTGGCTTTGAACTCACGATCCTCCTGCCTCAGCCTCCCAAGTGCTGAGATTACAGGCGTGTGCCACCGCGCCCGGCTTGTTTTTTATTTTGAAACAGAGCCTCACCAGATTGTCCAAGCTGGCCTGGAACATGCAATCCTCCTGTCTCAGCCTTCGGAGTCACTGAGATTATAGGCATGTATGATAGTACATGGAGCTTACATTTTAATTAAAGGATAAAGATGAGAATATGTGCGTATTTATGTTTATATATCTTACACATAGATATGCATAATCTGCTATAGAACTGTGTGCATAAACTATACATATATTTGTTATTTATCTGTATTCTGTACATTTTGTAAGTCAGTCAGGTGGTGCTAAGTGCTCTGAAGAAAAGACAGGGAAGGACTATATACAGGGGGCAGGGATGGCCTCTCTGATAAGGTAACATGTGAACAAAACGTAAAGGAAATGAGAAAAGGCACCATTTGAATAGATGTACAAAGACAATAAAAGCAAAATGCCCCCAAAAAAACAGATGCCCTGACCTATGTAACTTGGAGGTACAGACCTGAATCTGCATTATCCTGGGGTAGCAAAAACCCCAAGTAAGGTTATTATATATGGAGGTTGATCAAATCATGTGTATGTACAAATGTGGCATAATGAGTCCCACTATTACTTATGTTTATAATGCATCAATTTTTAAAAGTTCTAATCTAGGGGCTGGAGCTAGAGCTGGAGCTCGGTGGCAGAGTGCTTGCCTAGCATGTATGAGGCACTGGGTTCAATCCTTAGCAGCACATAAAAATAAATAAAGGCATTCTGTCCATCTACAATTACAGAAAAAATGTCTTTAAAAAAAGTTATAATCTAAATTGATGACATAGTGGTGCACACCTGTAATCGAGTGGCTTGGGAGGCTGAGGCAGAAGAATCTCGAGTTCAAAGCCAGTCTCAGCAACTTAGTGAGGTCCTAAGTAACTTAGTGAGACCCTGTCTCTAAATAAAATATTTAAAAAGGCCAGGGATGTGGTTCAGTGGTTACGTGCCCCTGAGTTCAATCCCTGGTACATTAAAAAAAAAAAAAAAAAAAAAAAACTTCTAAAAGAAGGAAAATGAACCCAGAGAAAAGATGTGATTTGAAGGGGGAAAATTCACACCACAAAATTGATAAAGACTTTATCATTGTGGGAAGTAGAAAACAAATGAATAAGCAAACAAAATGGTGTCAGGTGACAACACTACTCTGAGGACAGTTAGATGACAAGTGTGTCAGAGCAACCTGGAGGGGACAGGGCAAGTTTTCATTCTCAACAGCAGCACAACTGACCTTCTGGGTCAGAACATTCCTTCTGGTGGGGAACTGCACTGATATGAGAGGACGCAGACAGCATCCTTCCATGTAACAACCAAAACGTCTCTCAGCAATGTCAAAGGCCTTTATGGGGTAGAAGTGTCCCCCTGGGAACTCTAGAATGGGGTGTTCAGGGAGTGTCTCTCTGAGGAGGTGACACTGAGATGCCATATGAAGAAAAAGTGCCAGGAAGTCGAAATGTTGGAGAAGGTCACTCTATGGAGATGGAACTGCAAGGGCAATGGCCTTCATGGGGAAGGAGCTTGCATCTTTGAGAAACCAAAACAAGAATGGAGGAGAGCAAGAATGAGAACTGAAAAGAGCCTAGAGAAGTAGAGAAGACAGCATTAGGTCCAGGCCTTTGTGGACCATGATAGAAAATTCGGATTCATTCTAAAAGCAACAGGGACTGCAATAATCTGGTTTACTATTTTCAAAAAGTTTCTCTGGTTGCTGGGTGGAGAGGAGAAAACACTGTAGGAGGGCGATGGATGGTGGAAGGCAGGCGCAGAAACCACTGTATGGTAATGGTGAAGTATGAATGCAGGTACGGTAGTAGCCTCTGGCCATCACCTAGTGACAATGTTATTATGACTGCATAACCTGCCTCCTCCAGATGATACAGCACAGAATAGTGATTCCAAACAAGAGGGACCTAGGCTCCCAGCCTTCCTTACTAGAAGCATGATCTCTGTATAATCTGGATCCTGTAGGTGGAGACAAAGCCACCTGCCTCCAGCTCTCTGCCACAGCTGAAACATGTACCCTGGCACGCCGGGCTCACACCCACGTTCAGCAAGGGTTAAGCCCTTCGCCGCATGGACCCAGACCTGAAGCACCAGGCACTCCAGGTGGGCTCGATACCCCAGCTGCAGATTCTGTTCTCGGTCCCTCAAACCCTTGAGCTGACTTGTCTCTCTCACTGAGGAGCCAGGCACAGCCTTGCCACTTGGGAAAGTTATGGAAACCAATGCCTCGGACTCCCCGCCTGCACGCGAGACTAGGTGTCCGGCGCCGCGCCAGCTCCGGGTTCTACAGCTCCCAGCAGCGCGGGAGCTGTGAGCCCTTCGCCCTGCTGCCCTCCGGCACCAGGCCCAGGAGCGCCGGGCTCGGTCCTTTGCCCCGCGTCCGTGCCGGCGGGCTCTGGGACCGCACGGCCGCCTCACCCCTCTCGAAGTCCATCTCCTCCAGCGTCTGCTGCACGCTGGGCACCGCCACCGGACGTGAGCAGCAGTGCGGGTCCGCGCAGGGCCTTGGTGCCGCCATCCCGGCTTCGCTGGTCACCAGCTAGACTTCAGTGCGCCGGGAGGACGGTCGCAGTGCCCGCCCCGCTGTCCCCACCTGACCAATTGGCTTCCGTGGTTTCTTCAGATTCCCGCCCCTCTCCCGAGCTGACCAATGCAGTGTCTAGACCTTTGCTCACGAACCAATTGCGGTGGTGGGGTAGGTCTTGCTGAGCCGGGCCTCACTCCAAGCAGCCACGAGAGGGCGCGCGAGGCTAAGCAGAGGGCGGAGGCTCCGCGGTCCCGGTCCTGGGGCCGAACGTCGCGGGAAGGGCGGGCCGTGCTGCCGCGCCTTGTAGGGTATGGGGACCAGGCGGCTGAGCCCCGCCAGCAGCTTTTGTCACGTTCGCCAGAACCCAGCCCTCCTCAGGCCTCGCCGTCTCTTCTCGTTACTGCCCTCCTCCCAGCCGATGACCCCAGGGTAGCGGTCATCGGGCGAACTCCGTGGTCCCTCATGTCTTCTTCCCCGCACCACCCAGTGCAGGCCGACCAGACCCAGGCTCACCAAGGACCGCGCAGTTAACACCCTAATGGCCTCAGATGCCGGCCCCCTTCCTTAAAAATTCAGTAGGGAGCAGGTGACAACATGTCCTGCGCCTGGGTGCAGCCACGAGGGTAGGGGCAGGACCAGGGCCTCCTTTTGTTTCAGACGCTCCACACTCGCAGTGGGCACTCATTGGGAATTGAACTCAGTGGTGCCGTACCACCCAGCTACACCTCTCAGTCCTATTTATTTTTAAACAGCCTCTCCCTAAATTGCCCAGCCTGGCCTACAACCTGCAAGAATACCACCTGCCTCAGTTTTCTGAGCTGCTGGGACTGTGGGCTTGTGATCCCGGAATCAATCTTCATGTATCTCAAGAGATCCTCTGGGCTGTCATCTGCAAACCATGTGCTAATGTAGCAAGCTTCTGATCTGGCCTTCTCAACCCACGCTTAGGGAAATCTAGGGCGCCAGCCTGCCCAAGCCAGTCAAGTGTGTAGGGAGACCTCGGTTGCACTGCCTCTACTCCTGGGCGTGAGCTCGTTATGTCTAAACCCATCAGGAGCACTCAGAAATGAATCCAAGCTAGGGCCTGTTGTTTTTCTCATGGAACATCTGGACCCTGTACCACTCTCTCACAAGAGGGCTTGGAACGCACTGGGTGGCAGTAGGGGAAGTTCTTTCCCTACAAGGTTGGGGCATTGGAGACTTGGCATTCTTGCAGCATAGAAGGCTGAAATTAATCTCTCCTCCCTGATCCCATCTTCATGCAAGCAACCACTCTAACACGCTTAGGCTGCTTCTAGGAGTTCTCCTTCAGTCCCCTCACTCCCACTCACCCTCCCTAGAGTTCTGGGAAGGCAGGCCCCCCTCCTCTTCCCCCAGTGCCCTGACTTCTCCCTCTGGCCAGAAGCCAAGACTGGCTCCCGAGGGGCTGTGGCCCTGGTCTGTTTCCCAGCCCCATAGGCACCACTGTGGGAAAACACTGGAGTCTGGGCTGGTCCCCCGCCCCAGAGGGACCCAGGCAGACAAGGCCCACAGAAGGGGTAGCTGTCCTGGAACCATGTGGGGAGCCCAGTCCAGCCTCAATCCTTCCCTCTGGATATCCTGATAGATGGGTTTTGGCCCAAATGTCTTATCCCTGTCACAGTTTTGTTTTCTCCATTTTATTTGTCAATATAAAAATATTCAAATATTTACAACAAATAAATACGCGGGGTCACAATAAGTTACACTGTTAGGAGAGCCCTCTTCCTAGGGCTGGGAGAGGATATGCCAGTATCCACAGCATGCCCACCCTCTCCCTTCCCTCCCCCATACCTTTCCCAGCCCTGTTTGGTAAGAGGACAAGTATAAAATACCACGAACCTAGGGGCCAAGTGGGAGGCCCCGCCCACCCTTCCCCCCAAACACACAGGAGGTTCCATCTCCCTCCCCCCAACCCTGAAAACATTCACAGCCCTAGGAGCAGGACTAGGCCCACCCCTGAGCCCTGCACTCCCCACAAAGGGGTACAGCACCCTGCCCACCCCACCCCAATATGTACATCACTGCCCCACACTTGGGGCAGGTGGGGGTAGGAGAGGCAAAGTGATTCGACCCCTTCCCCTTCATAGCTCCAAAGACTCACCAGGAGGACCCCAGGCCAAAGGAAGACTGACAGAACCAGGAAGGCTATGCCACACATACACACGCACGCATGAACGCACACGCGCACACACATACACACACAACCAGGCACACACGTACACACATGCACAAACACACGCACATTTTGAAACTTCTGCCTTGAAACATTTTGGCTGCTGGGGTCCCACATGTCCAAGATTCACAGAGGAGGAGGAGCCTCCTGTGCGGCTGGTGCCCTGGTGAGCCACGCCAAGTGGCAGTGCCCATGCTGAGCAGGTCCTCATGGCTGGGCGAGTGCTGGGCAGAGCCTGTCCCAAGCAGAGCAGGTGCCCATGCCATGTCCCTGAGGTAGCTGGTGCCTGTGCAAAAGTAGGAGTTGCGCCCCCGCCGATGCGGTAGGCAGCTCCCCTCATACCGAGGACTCCTCGGGGTTGGAGTCGGGCAGTGGCTGGCGCTGCTGCAGTTTGCGCCGCAGTTCATCGGCGAGCTCGGGCAGGGGATGCCCTCCCCGGTCCTCCCCTCCTAACTGCAAGCGCACATAACCGTTGGCATTTGAGTTCCGCCCGCCCCCCAGGTGAAGCCGTGTTGGAGAAGGCAGGGGCTGGCCTGGGATGCCTGGAGGTGGAGATGGGGGCCCACCTCCAGGCTGGCACCGAGCGTGTCCAGGCACAATCTTGAGGGAGCCATCTGAGTAGTAGTAGCCAACAGGATCCCAAAGTTTCTCATCTGTCTCAGGGCCGGGCCGGAAAGGGGGACTGGTGGGTTCTTTGGGCAGCTCCAGGGGGTACACCAGGGTCCTCTCTGCTGCCTTGGCACCTTTTTCCAACTCCTCCCTTAGCCGCCGGCGCAGGGACAAAACCAGAAGCAACAGCACCAGGCACACGGCACCGAGGGCCACCACAGCCAGCCACACCAGCCCCAGGTTTTCCAAGGGGGCTCGGGCCTCCAGGGTCACTGATGGGCCTGCCACCACAGTCACAAGGTAGCCTTCAGCAGCCAGCCGTGCCCCTTGCTCCTCCGAAAAGCAGTGGTAGGCCCCAGCGTGGCGGGGCTGGGCGGCCATCACCACCAGGGCCTGGAGGCGGGCATCATAGAGGAAGGAGCCAGGCTGCTCTACAGGTAGGTCCCGGCCTCCAAAGGTCCAGCGGGCATGGGCCAGGTTGGAGGAGAGGCGACAGGGCAACACCAGGTCTGTGCCTGCTACCACCGTGATGTTCTTGGGTGTGGGCCTGACTGCAAGGCAGAGAGGAAGGAGCAGAGTCAGCGCAAGAAACCCAGGGCTAAGGGGTGAGAAACAGGAACTCCAGCCGAGGCCCAGGGTCCATCCCGAGGGGAGGGAAGCCAGAAAAGAGCTCACCTTTCTTACTGCCACGAAAATCACAAAAGCCTGAGGTGTCCGAGATCATCACGTGCTGAACCAGCAGAGATCTGCAGAAGCAGGGGGTGTCAGCAGCCTGGCTCCAACCACCATGCCCACCCACCTTCCTGGTTCCAGCCCTCGCAGAGCCTGACTCACCCAGGGTGGCTGGCCACAGACACACAGCGGCTGGTGTTGATGCTCCAGGCACAGTAGGGGTCCCGGGCAAGGACGCAGTCTGCGCAGAAGCGGTACTTTGCACAGTCTGCCAGGGGCACCTGGACCAGCTGAGAGCGGGAGCCGGCAAAGAGCAGCTTCTGTGGGAAGAACAGGCAAGAGGGGGTCGGTGGGGCCAGACGCAGCACAGGAGCACAAGCAGGAGGCTCCCGGAGGAGGAAGAGGCAGAACGAAAGCCCTGCAGAGGGGGTGCCAGGCCTAAAGAGCCCACGGAGGCTTCCTGCAAGCCAGCACAATCCCGAGCACCTTATAGACATGGCCTTATTGGACAGGGACAACAGCGTGAGCTCAGGGGGCGTAATATCTCTCTCTCTCTCTCTCTCTCTCTCTCTCACACACACACACACACACACACACACACACACACAGCAGGAAACATTTCCTCCAGGCCCATCAGCTCTCACAATTGCACTAGCATAGCATAAGGTGTTTTCCTCTGTTTGAATGGTAACTGCCAATCTGAGTGTTTATTCAACCCCAGACTTTCTCTTTGCCATTATTCCATGTGCTGGGGAACAATTTTAAGTCACAATAGCTGGCAAGAGGCAAACAAATCAACAAATGTGCCAGAAAGTTTTGCATGAGGGTTAAAGAAAAGGCCAATACTTCAGGAGACGGGGTGGGGAAGCAGAGGGTCAGGCCCAGAGCACCACTGGGAACTGGGCAGAAACCAACTGGAGGAGACCACCATAAACATCTCAAAGCAGGGGAGGTCTGGCCAACAGGGAAAGGACTGGAGGAGAGGCTGTGGGCAGAGCCACGGCCCAACATGGAGGCGTCCGAAGAGAACGTGAGTGCAGATGACTCTGGGAATGCAGCCCCACAGGGACCCGGTGAGCACCAGTTCCATTAGGGTGCCCCCTGACTCCCTGGGCTTGCCCTGAGCTGACTGGTGAGTGCTGCACTGGCCAAGCACACCATCTGACTAGAGCTGGCAGAGTGGGTGCGATGGCGGTGCCTGAGGCCTGACTTGCTACCTTGCTTGGTGACAGCACCAGGCTTTCCACCGGCTCCTGGTCAAACACTTGCAGCTCCTCGATCAGGTGGACCCAGGGCCCCAGGTTCACGGCCTTGAGCAGCCAGCCATCTCCTGGAGATGTGTGGAGAAGTGGGGTGTCAATGACAGGGAACGAGGCTCTTGGGCATCTCCCTGCCCAGGCACATCCAGGCTACCGTGTACCTGTGCCAATGAACAGCACTGTATAGGTGGCTCCATCAAGCCCTGTGACCCGGTCAGCCACCAGGTGGGTGAAGTTGGTGTTCTTCTTCACAAGCAGGGGCCGGCCCCAGCGAGGCCCCACCTGCTCCTCCATCAGTGGGTGCTTCTTGATAAAGTTGAGGGTGTTGTCAGGCAGCTCCAGAGAACTGGTGTAGCCGTGGCGACGGTGCCAGTTGTTGATGCACTAGTAACGGTAGGGGTGCGGGCAGGGGAGCTATCAGTTGGATGGCAGGCCACTGGAACTGACAGAGGGAGTGCATCTCTGCCCCTAGGACTCACCGAGCCAGGCCGGGGGCTGGGTACTGGGTCAGTGTAGCGACCCCACTTCTGTGCTTGTTCACGGTACTCCTTGTAGGGACCCTCAAACACACGCTGGATCTCTTCCAACTGGTACTCACAAACTGCAGACAGGTCCACGTCACCCCTGTTGCAGTGAGAGGGGAGCCTCCAGGGTCAGGTCCAGTGCCTGCCTTACCATTTCCCCCAGCTCCGGGGATAACAGGAAGGCAGGGATCAGCACAAAGTGCTTGTGGGCACAAGAATGTACTGGCAGCCAGCTCTAAGGGGCCACTAGGGCAGGACCCTGCCCACCTCTCTCAGAGGGCTTTAATAAGGGGCAATTCCCCAGTGTCCAGACACTGACCAGCTGGATGCTCCCCAGAGGACAGCCTAGTGCAGGCCCTCCCACCCACACACTGTCTCCAACCTGAACACCTGCTCCTCCCGACCCCCCAGGACTGCCGGTGAACTCACCATCGCGCTCGAAAAACCCCAAAGAAAGTGGTGTTGTGCCAGGAGGCGCCCTGCAGGGTGTGCACTGCCCGCAGCTGGTTGAAATAGAGCTGCCAGTCTGGAGCCGAGCATGCCAGCCGTGCCTTCAGGAACGTGGTCCACTTCTTCTGCAGTGTGCGTGCGCCCCCCATGTCACCCTGGCAAGATGGCAAGAGGATGCAGTGGGTCAGCCCCCGCCTGGCCAGCAGAGTTCCCGGGGCCTAGGCTGTGGGACTCAGTACCTTGCAGACACGGGCAACTCGGGCCACCACCTGCTCCGCATAGCAGTCGTACTCCACAGCCCGCTCGCTGAAGAAGAAGTAGACTTTGTCGTCGTCCCCGGTGAAGCTCCCCACGCTCTCAGGGACATAGGCAGAGGCGACGAAGTGGGGCTCTGTGCACGGCAGGAGGGTCAGCCCTGGGGTGCCAAGCCCTCACAGGCCTCTTGCCCTGGGCTCCCCCAGCCCACACCCTGCTCACCATTGAGCCAAAAGGCCAGGTACTCCGTCTTCATGGGGTGGTGGGGCCCCATATTCCGCAGGATGACAGGCTCGGTGCCCAGGAAGTTGTTGAGGGTGGCTGAGTACAGTTCACCATCTGTGGGAGATGGAGGGTCAGTCATGTGAGAAACAAGGTGTAGACACTCCAGAGTGTGCCAATTTCCAGGGGACTCGCCCAACATGGGGGCAGTCACTCACCCACAAGGAGGCCAGTGTGGCCCTTAGCTGGGTCATAGGGGCACTTCCCCTTCCCATCATCAAACTCTCCACGCTCCAAAGTGAAGGTGAGCATGTCCTGGGGGCAGAGGGAGCCAGTCAGGAAGACAGGCACGAGGGCAGGGCCCCATGCTGAAGGCCAGGGCAGGAAGGGCACAAAGGGCTGGGGACGGGGCAGGGGCAGCACTCACAATGTAGGCGCACTTGGGCTGAAAGGCATAGGTACCACAGACGTACAGGTGGGAGGCGTTGTAGGGCTGCAGGAAGCGGATGAAGTTGAAGCACTCCGTCTGGGGAGAGAGGCGTCAGTCAGTGAGAGCGGAGGTGTGGGGCCACCAGAGAGGTGCAGTGCAGGGGACAGTACCCTGCGAGGCCAGCAGGTGGGCAGTGCCTGAGCACCCACCTGGTTGTTCTTCCCTTTCTGGGTACACTCGATCTTCTTCTCAGCTGGTGCCTCCCAGGAGATCTAGGGAATGGGGAGGGGCAATGTCATAGGTACATACTGAGCAGGAGGACACCTGTGTGAAAATGGTCCCCATCCTCTGGTGGTTTCTTTCAGTAGAGGACAGAAGCCCCTAGCCACCAGCCAGGGACCCTAGCACTTGTCATCCCACTCAGGAGGCTGAGGAAGGAGGATTGAAAGTTCCAGGCCAGCCCTGGCAACTTAGTAAGACCCTGTCTCTAAATAAAATTTAAAAAGGTACTGGGATGTAGTTTAATCTCAAGTTTGCTGGGGACCAGGGGTGGTGGTGGGTGTTGCAAACCACCCCACCAAGCAGAATGCTGTAAGCACCATAGAAGGGAGCAAAGACCTTGCTGATCCTGATGGGGAGAGGGTAGGCCTGGGGGCTGAGGGGCAGTCCGGGCACGCAAGCCCTTCTGGGTCCTGCCCTGTCACCCTGCCCACGTGCCTCCCCTGCCCCACCTCTCACCACTCCTTGCAGCTCCAGAGCCTCCACGCTGAAGGCAAACAGGGCTTCCCGGGCCCCCACGTACAGGAGCCCAGACCGCTCAGTCAGAGTCAGTGTCAGAAAGTCCTGGATGCCTGTTTGAGAGAACCGCCGTACCACGGTGGCCAGATCTGCAGGGACAAGGACAAAGCTGGAGTGAGCAGGCTGCAGACAGGCAGGCTTCCCTAGGGTTCCAGGCACCCCCAGAGTCAGTCTTGCTTTGTCCAATGGTCTTGTAGCCTGACCACTCTGGTTCCCCACATGAGAGACACATGCAGACAGCAGCCACGCCCCTGACTAGCAATAAACGGCATTTTCTGAATAGCCTTTAGCTTTGACAGCTCCACTCAGGCCTCCTTGGCTTTCCTTAGCCCAGAAGGAGGCAAATCTGGGCTGGTAAGGAGGAAGGAAGGATATCTCAGCCACAGCTTCCGGCCAGAGGAAGCCATCAGACTGATGGCTCTCACTGGCAGGGTCAGCGGCACCTCCGGCTACAGAGTTGGGTACCCGCCCCCCAGCTTCCTCGGCTTCTGTTTCCTCCTTTGCTCTGATGCCTGCATCAGGGTGCAGCCAGGCCCTGTGGCTGGTTCAGCAGGGCAAGAGTTACAGAAGAGTTGAGCTCTGTCTCAGGAAACCCTTCACTCCAGCAGGGCTGGCAGGAGGAGAAAGGGAAGGAAGAGGTGCTGGAGGCCAGAAATGGCACTAAAGCTTAAGGAACCTTTGCTGCCATCAGCACGCCCAGGATACATCACATTTACCCAATTCATGACCCCTACATCAGTCCCCTAAATAGCTGCCCACCTGTCCTCAGGGTCCCCCCAAACCAGCCTGAGTCTTTTGAGGCAGTGATACGCCCAGACATAGGCGGGCACAGGAGGGCTTCCTTAGCAGCGGAGTGTGACCTGTGGGAGGTGAGCTCATCCCAGGTCCCCAGAGTGCAGGCTGACACAAACACCTGACATCACCTCTGCACACAGGTGTGTGTGCACAAGGAGGCTGCCAGTTCTGCCCTGTCCTCCCTGAATGTGCGAACATGCACTTATGCATATCCGTCAAGGTGCCTCCAAACAGCATGAGTATGGGCAGCAAGGAGGGTCTACTGGGGTAGAGAAGGGGCTTCTGTGTATGGAGAACTAGAAAGGCTAGGTGAAGGGCAGCCTCTGGTTAACTCCTGTCCTGGTTCCGGTTTCTCTCTCTGGGCTTCCAGAAGCAGTGATTGAAGAGGCGAGCATAGAGAGGAGACCTTGCTCTCACCTGCACGCCAGGCCAGCCTAGTCTGGGTTGGGGGCTAGTAAGAATTCCCCCAGCACCATCCCAAGTATCAGAAGGGGGCACTTAGGATGGATCCTAGGTCCTGACCCGTACCTAGTTCTGGGTCCCCAAGTCCAGTCACGTTTTAGAAAATGGTATCAAACACATTAGAATAAAACCACCACAGGCAGCTTGTCCCCCTGCCTCGCTCCCCCGGTCTTTCTGTTGAACTTCAAGCACTCACCCCCAGAAGATACTGTCTTCCTGGGCACGAGATTCCACCACACCTCAGCCCCAATGCCCAGGCCCCACAGCCCTGCTGCCAGCAGCCAGCCAGCCCAGTGTGGGGCCATGATGCACGCCCCAGCTCTAAGCTCCAGACCAGCAGCCCTGCTGAGGGAAAAGAAATGGTCAGCATCGCCAGGGAAAACACCCAGAAGGGGGCCATGCTAAGAGCACAGACACCTGACAGGAGCCCCCAGGAGTTTCCTTGCCCCTCTTATGAGAGGAATGTAGCTCCCCACACCTGGCCTCTATACCCTCAGTCCCCCAGTGACCCAGGAGTCTCCCTGCCAGAGACAGGGAGGAGCTGAATCAGCTGGAGGCGTGGACTGATATCAAAAGGCCCTCTAAGGCTTCCAGACCCTTCCTAGCCCTCTCAACAGGAAGTAGTTTAGGAAAAATAAAAAAAGAGGAACCCCCCTCACATTCAGGCCTAAGATGTTTGAGAGTTTCTTAAAAAAAAAAAAAAAAAAAAAACAACCTCCAGAAGCAACCTCCAAAACAACCTCCTGCATCCACTGAGCTCCAGCCAGCCCCAAGACCCAATTCTGGGAGGCAAACCCCTTAGCGGAGTGAGGGGCATGTGGTGGGGCAGGGGGTTGGCAAAACTCCCCACCCAGGGACTAGGTGCAGCAGGCTGCGTGCAGAGGTCCTGGCCCCAGCCTGTCCCCTCCCCCAGCGCAGACAATAGCCGGGCAGAGCCCAAAACCCCGTTCCACATCGGCAGGGCCAGAGTGGGAGTGGGGCTGGGAGCCTCAGGGGCCCAGCTTCCCGAGGCCCCTTTGTTGCCCAAGAGGGAGGCAGGAAGTGGGTGGGATGGGCGTGGAAATGACCAAGGCCTCATCCTGTTCCTCACTCAGCCTCCAAGGAGACACTAGCCCTTGGGCTGAGGGACGGCGGGACTACAGTGCCAATTCTGGTCAAATGGGGATCTCCCCGCGGCGCTGGCAGGCGGGGGCGGGGGAAGCGAAAAGAGGGTGGGGAGTCCGAGAGGGTTCCTCCAGGACCAAGGGGGATGCACGCTTCCAGCCGGCGCCCCAGCACTCCCCCGGGTATGACAAATCTTTCCAACTCGGGGATTGCGCCCCGGGGACCCTGCTCTAGGCAGACCATCGGTACTGATTACCACTGCTTCTGTCCCCCCGACCCCGTGCCGGATACAGAGACAGAAGCTGGGGACTCGCTCACCCCAAAACAAAGGGTCCCCGCCAAGACCCTGTCCCGGGTCCCCCGGTTCTCCCCTCCCCCAGCTCCGGGGATTTGAATGCAAACAAAGCGGCGGCGCTGGGAGCGTGGCGGAGCCCGGCCTACGGACGCCCTCTGTCGGCCCAGAGCCCCAGCGCGGGAAGGGCGGGGGGGGGCTGGGGCTGCGTTCGCCCCCGACAGTTCTCCAACACACCCTCAGACCCTCAGCCCCTTACCCAGGCTCGGGCCGGACCCCGTGGCGTGTCCCGAGTGCCTACGCGCGCAGCGGAACCCCCACCCCCAGCTCCTCCCAGGGCGGAAGACACCGACAGCCAGGGGGTCGAGGGGCGTGGGGTCCGGCCGGAGCGCTCGACACCCTTGCCCACCCCGAGCGGCCGGCCGGGACCGCGGCGCTCCAGCCGGGGACTGAGCGGCGGGGCTGGAGACGGGGGCCTGGCTTTCCCGGCCAGCCCGCCTCCTCGGCGGGGCGGGCGGGCAGGCGGGGGGCCGCGGCAGGGAAATCCGATCCCACAACATCGGCCTCGGTCCAAGCCCGCCCCAAACTTTCCGTCGGGGGTGGAGGAGCCGGGGCAGCTGGGGAGCCTGGCGGGGATCCCGGCCGCGCGCGGACAGCCCTAGGGTCTCCCGCTCCCCTGCCCGGCCCGCCCCTCCTGCCCCGGGGCTGCGGGCGCCGCTCGCCCCGCTCCGGAGCGCCCGCGAAGCAGCGTGCGGGGGGCCGCAGGAAGGCTCCTGAGCAGACAGCTGTCTCGGCCGCCGCCCCTCCCTCGTGCCCAGACGCTGTCCCTCGCGCGCGCGGTAGTCAGAGTCCGCGCAAGGGGACAAAGCGGCGGTTCCCGGGCCCCGGGGCTCCGGCTCAGCGTAAGCCCGGCCTCACTCACCTCTTGCGCGCAGCTCCAATCCCTGGGCGCCGCCCTCGCGTTCGGCTCGGACCGCGGTCCGCCCCTACCCCCGCGCCGCGCTCGCCTCCGCGGCCCTTCTGCCACCGCCCCGCGCCGGGCTCAGCTCCGCGCCCCTGGGCTCGGGCTCGGCGCTCCGCCGCCGGGGCCGGTTCTTTCTCCGCCGCGGCCGCCGCTCTCCGCCCCCTCCCCCTGACGTCAGGCGGGGGGGTCGGGTGGGGGCGGGACGCCGAGGCCAGCGCGGGAGGGGGCTGCGACCCGCTGGCCTGCCAGCCCTGCGCCCCAGGGCTCGGACCCCCGCCCCTCCGGGTGCCCAGCTGCCCCACGCCTGCGAGTCGCGATCTGCGCCACGGCACCCGGAGGGTGTGGGGGAGGGACTCCGGGCATTGCCACCGGAGAATCGTACTCACCTGGTCTTTCCGAAGTGTCCCCCGAAGATCTGCAGCAGGCTGGGCCCGGGAATGGGGCTGATGGGGCTCTCCACTCGCCAGTTACAGGAACCAACGCAGGATAGGCACTTCGGAGCGCGTATCCCAGAAACGCGCGCAGAGGATGAAACTCTTGGGGGCGGACCAGAGTGGTCTGGTTTTTGGCCCCAAATTCTGCCTCGTTTCTGATCCTAACGCCCAACTGGCCCCTGCCCTCAAACTGGAATGATCTTGCCAGACCCCAGTCTCCGGCAGGCAGTCCGTCCCTTGTTTCTTAGTCTCCCGGCAGAGCCTACCCCCAGGAAATGACTCCTCCTGGTGCCACTGGAAGGCAGATTAACAAGTGGCACGAGCCCTGATGTTCAGATGAAAGGGGCTGAGGGAGCCACGCTGAACAGCACCACCAACCTTCAGAACCGCCAGCCTCCGCCCACAGCCGCTCGCTCCTCCAAGTAACTTGTAGTTCTGGCCTCCTGGGCGGTGCTGCCTGGCAAGTGCTCCTTCCTGCCAGCTGGTCCTCGGAGCTGGGCAGGTGGAGAGAGGAACCTCTGGGAGGCCACCCCCTGATTAGAGCCAAAGGGCAGGAGTGCAGGGACTGCAGGCCCAGAGGCTTCCGCGGCAACCCTGCGCCTGGGGGGCAGTCCTGGAAGGGAGAAACACTTCAGGCTGTCAGCAGATCTGGAGTATAAATCGGTGGGACAGCAGCTTTTGTTCTGGGTTAAAACTTGGCATCTGAGAGTGGAGACCAGAGAGCAGTGGAGATAATTGAGAAAAGCCGCCCAGTTTGGTCTCAGTAACAATTGGGTCTTTGCTGGTACACATAAAGGCCACTTCTCCCTCTCTGGCCAAACCACATTTCCCAGCTCCTTTCCACTAGGAAAAAAGCTTTGGCCCTGGAGATGCTGAAGATAGGTAGCAAGCCAGATTACAATTATCTTGGAGTGGGCAGGGCAGGCTCCCTGCTGCAGCTGCCAGGGAGGGAAAAGATGCACTAGCTCTTACCTCTGATTATGGATTTTTATTTTTTGGAGGTACTGGAAATCAAACTCAGGGCCTCAAGTACACTAGCCAAGTGCTCTACCATGAGCTATACCCCCAGCCCTCTTGTCTTGATTAGATCCTGATTCCATTTAAGTGGGGGTTAACTGATATGCAGATGCCCTCCCCCATTCTTTATATGCTTTAGATTGTCCAACTTGCCTTCACATACATGTCCCCACTCCACCCTCATGACCATCCTCTAAAAACTGGTAATGACTGGACATGATGGTGTACACTTATAATCCCAGCAACTCAGGAGGCTGAGACAGGAGGATCCCAAGTTCAAGGTCAGCCTCAGTAACTTGGGGAGGCCCTAGCAATTTAGCAAGACCTGGTGTCAAAATAAAAAACCAAAAAGAACTGCAGATGTAGCTCAGTACTTGAGCACTTCTAGGTTCAATTCCAGACTGGGGATGTGGGTAAATTAAATTCGATCTTGTGATTTCCAGTTCTGTCTTCCAACAAGTCATCATATATCCTGACAAGGTGCACTTCCTGCTTTTCCTCAAAGTCAAGTCTCACTACCAGCCTCTAGGTGCAAGGGTTACCAGTCAGAGACCTGAGCTCCCTGGCTCTACCTCCAAGGTGGCCCCAGTGGAAAGTTTCAAAAGGTGGTTTGGTTTCACTGGCAGGGACAGTCTCCTGTACCTCAGTGGCAGGCATCGGGGTCCCCTATGCCAAGGATGAGGGCAGAAGAAGCCTCCAGTAACGGATCCCATGAGCCCCTCCTTCACAAGGGCTCCTCAAAAACAAGGCTCTGGAAGGGCCAGTGGAGCAGGCCCGTAATCCAGATGAGGTGGGAGAATGGCCAATTCAAGGCTGGCCTGGGTCCTTTAGAGAACCTGTCTCAAAATAAAATACAAAGAGCTGGGGAATGTAGTTCAGTGGTAGAGAATTTGCCTAGCATGTGCACGGCCCTCAGTTTGATCCCCAGTGTGTGTGTATGTATGTATGTATGTATGTATGTATAAATAAATAAATAAATAAATAAATAGAGATTCTAGGCTCCAGTATCCCCTTCTACCTCCTTGCATTTCCTGCTGTATTCTGTTCATTCCCAAAACTGACCTTTTCTGTGGGTGGCTGGGCAGAGGATAAAGTTTCTTTGCATGACTATTTGCTCATGATTCATGCCTTTTTAAAAATATATATTTTTAGTTGGCAATGGACCTTTATTTTATTTTTTATTTATATGTTTTGCTGAGAATCGAACCCAGTGCCTCACATGTGCTAGGCAAGCACTCTGCTACTGAGCCACAACCCTAGTCTGATTCATGCCTTTTATTTATCTACACTGGTAGAAAAATAAGGATACCTGGGTCTTTCACCAAGAAAAAGTATTGCCCGGAGTGGTGGTACATGCCTGTAATTCCAGGTACTTGGGAGCCTGAGGCAGGAGGATTGGAAGTTCCACGCCATCCTGGGCAATTCAGCAAGACCCAGACTCAAAATAAAGAAAAAATACAGAAGACTTGGGGTGTAGTTCAGTGGTGAGTGCTTCATGAAAATAAAAATTACTAATACTGGGGTGGGGGCAGTCATCGGTCATGTACCTGTCTAGTCTCTCTGGGACCAGCCTGGCTTCTGATATGGAAGTCATACTTCAGGTCTTAAGCCCTCAGAGACCCTCCTACTTGCCCCCATCTACTCAAATAAATGCTGTGGCCAAGTAAGGGAAATACAGAGATGTGCTAAATGTAAGCTGAGGCTCTCCAAGGATCCCTGGCAGCACAGGCCTGTTTCTAGAGATGGCCCCAAGTCTCACCTATAAAGCAAATTCCCTTCCCCCACCCCCACCAGGAACCCCCTTGCCCTTGATTTGAGCTACTCACCTGCTACTCCCCTGAGGCAGCTCTCCAGGAGGAAGGAGGCCTAGGGTGTACACTGAGGTCTCCAGTCAAAGCTACCTAGACCATTTCCAAGGCAGCCAGGAATTGGGAAGCAAAAAGCTTGGGTCAGCCACCCTTCACGGACCTTTCTGAGGGCCGGGGGACCCAGGGAGTGGACACATAGGAAAAGGACTTCCTCCTTCTACTTCCTCTAAAAGGAGGGTTATCAAAGTCATCCACCTGGGAAGCCTTTCCCTTTCCAGCCCCTCCCTGCTACCATTACTGAAAGGAAGCAGGAAAACATCCGTCATCACAGCCCCGGATACTGCTTTTCCAGTGGCTCCTATCAGGATATCCCCCGCCTTTTCCCAGGGGCTTAAAAGACCTGAAGGGCAAGTGGTGAAACTGCCAGCATCATTGTAGGAATCGTGGCTTTCAGGAGGCCAGATCGCTAACTGATCCCAGCACATTTTGGGACATCTAGTCAGCTTCCAACCAGTAGCATCAAGGGCCCATTACAGGGCCCAGGGGATAGCGTCCGCCCTTGGGTGACCTCTAGTGTGCACCTCTGCTCAGGTTACAGCCAGGTATCTGGAGGGACTGAGTTGTCACCAACACCTCTTCTCGCCGTGATATCTATTTCCCTCTTGGGGATGAGTAAGTTTGGGGAGCAGGGAGCCAGGGCCGGGGAGAAGGGCTCCCTCCATCCATGTTGATGGGCAGCCTCCTCCCTTTCTCCGAGCCAAGTAGGGGTAGCTTCAAGAACTGGAAACTCCCAGTTCAGCCTCTCTGGGCCTGGCTACTCCATCTCTGCCATTGGCAATAAGAACAAAGAAGGGAAATTTCAAAGGTGATTTCCAGGTTTCCAGAGCAAGCTAAGTAACTGAGGGTTAACTGTTAGGATGTGCAGTATCAGAAGCAGGGGCAGGAGGGAGGGTCTGGAGGGAGGGTGAAGGTTGGTTCCCCAGCCCTGCCCTCTTACCGAAGGATCTGGGCCGGCTGCTGCTGGGCTGCCCCTGGGCTGCCAGGGCCCATGGAAGCATGTGTTGCAGCCAGAAGAGAAACCAGAACTCTCAAGCAGCCCAGGCATCCAAGTCACCCTGGCTCTGGAAGGGTTTCTTCCACCTCATTTGGCAAATGCTCTGAGGTAGAAAAGATGTCCTGTGAGGCACCTAGAACTGTGCCGTGTCTGTGCCTGTGCCCTCTGAATAATAAATCTCCTGGCTCCTGGCATTCTGGGGACCCTAAGAAGGAAGCAGATAGGTCTGAAACAGGTCCTGGAAGGATGGGCCCCACTTTGGGTCTGCACATGGAGCCACTTGACCCGAAGTTCCTTTATTTACATGGGGTTGGCATCAGTTTCCTAGTTAGCCTGCCTTACCTTCCCCTGTCCCTTTGCATGAAGGATGGCACAGCAAGGGAACACAAACAGCACCAGCTGCACTGTGGCCATGGGAAGGCTCCACAGGTAGATACTCAGAGCTGAGTTGAGTGGACACAGGCCAGTCTGGCAGAGGTAATCCTCTGCCACCTCTTGCATCCCCTGCAAAATCTCCCAACCCAGGAATCAGGAGGGGCCAGAAATGGATTCCCAGTGTTGGGGGAGTGGGCAGATGAGAAAATAGATACCCAGGGACCTGCTAGGGCACAGAGGGCCCACTCACCTCTCAAGGGGTTCAGGTCAAAAATAGCCAGCACCCCATTAAGGATCAGAACCCATGAAACTTATCTGGGGAAGGCAAGGGAAAGCAAGAGCAGGATCTGGAACTGTCTTTTAGGCCCGCCCCCACTCCTAAGTCTGGGAAGTTGATTTCGGAGCTAAACAATAAATTGAATTAAGCGTAATTACAGCCCTGATACACCATCTCCCTCTGTGTAGCCTCCCAGCGGGGGCGGGAAGTGGTCCCAGACCGGATCAAACAAACGTTCCTCACTGAGAGCTCCCTCCCAGTTTCCATGGCTCTTAGGCCCTGCAGGTCTGCCGAGAGCCTCTGGTGCAGGGGTAGGGCCTGCGGTGAGAAGAGTATTTGGCAGGGGTGCGGGGGGGGGGGGGGTTGGGGGTTGGGGGGCACAGGTATCACGAAGCTGGACACTGGGCATGTGCCCTTGGGATCAGATGGAAAGGAGCCTCCTAAGCCACTGATGCTGAAATAAATTTTAATGTCAACTCACATTAGAGACAGGGAGAGAGCAAGGAGAGTGGGGAGCACAGCTGAACAGGAGGCCCCAGGAAACCAGAGCTATGGAGGTGAGGCCTAGGGGAAGAGGAGCTGATGGGAGGGTCTGGGAAGCAGAGGGTAGGCTGGGCAGGGAGTGGTCAAGCCTGAGGGGTAGTGGTCAGTGGTGGAGAGGGCTCCTGCTTCATCAGGTCACTCAGCATGGGACCACCTCTGGCCTCCATTCTTTGCCTCCTGCAGTTCCTGGAGTACTGCTCACTTCCTGCTGGAGTCAAGAGCCCTGGGCTGCCCTGCCCTTGCTCCTTTAGATGTCTTTCCAGGGGCTAAAGTACTGCGCCTGTGGCAAGAAGAAAAACAGGCTGCGATAACCTGACTCAGGTGTGGCCCTCTCCTGAGACCCTCTGGATACACAGCGACCACTCAATGTCCACTCCAGGTCTCCTCCATGCCACACAGTACTCTCAAGGCTGGCCATCCAGGCGAGGACGTAGCAGGTCAACAGGCTGCTTGACCAGTGTCACAAGGGAAGGCACTGCTGGTGTCCCCTCCCTCTGCACAGCTGTAGGTCCAGGAGTGTGAGAAGGAAGGTGGCCCTGCACCCTGGCTCTGTCAGGCCACCACTTTTCCTTCCTTTCTTGATAAAAGCACTGATTGCCACCACAGACTAGTGTGATCCAGTTCCTGGGGGAACCATGGGGAGGTTTGCTCTCCAGTTTTCTTAGGGACTTGCGAAATCTGAGACCCAAGCTACAGCCTGTGGCCAGCTCATCAGTCCCAAGTCAGAGGTTATGGGGAAGGACAAGAGAGGAGAGGCAAGTTGGGAGCCAGGAAGCCCTGGGAAGAAGGGTGTGGAGGGGGATCCCCTTAGCCCATCAGTCTCCAGCAAGGGCCTGGGGCTCATGGACAAGAGCCCTCAAGCCAGCCCAGCAGGGTGCTGCTTGTTGGAGAAATGGAGGTCAGAAGGGAGGGTGCCCAGCAGGGATTACCCAGGCTCCAGTGTCAGCCTTCTGACATTTGCAGAGCTGCCTATGTGACAGGATGAGCTATCTCACCTGTCAGGGCCTTTGGTCAGTTTGCTCATCTGTGAAATGGGCTACCAACAACACCTGCCTCCCTCATAAGAGTTAGGTGTGTGCATTCAAAAACAGGTCTTCATTCAATAAGTTTAACTATGAACATTATTACCTAGAGGGCCTGTGACAATCTGAGATGAGAGGTTGCTGCTATTGAAAACAGATGGGGCCAGGGTAGCCCAGGATGGCCTTTCCTTATACAGTGGGAGGCTAGCCCCAGGTCTGCAGGAGAAGTGGACAGGGCAGGATAGCTGGTATCCCTTCAGGCACTGCTCATGACAAACTGGTGCTGTTTCCCCTGGGCTGAGTTATTATTCTTTTTCTTTTCTTTTTTTTTTTTGAGATGCTAGGGATTGAACCCAGGGATACTCTATCATTGAGCTACATTCCTAGATACCCCCCATTTTTTACATTTTTTAAAATTTTGAGATAGGGTCTTACTGATTGCTGAGGCTGGCCTCCACTTGCTAGCCCCCTGGGGGTTGAATCCAGGGCCTTGGGCATGCTAAACAAGTGCTCTACCACTGAACCACACCCCCCGCCCCTGGGCACAGGATTCTTGTTAAGAATGATGAGGGTCCCCCAGGGCATCTCCACCCTCCCCCCCATACTACCTTCTCCACCCTTGTCCTGGCCAGGAACTCAGCAGCTGCTGTGGGTGGACATGTGGCTAGCTAGCTCTGGCCAGCCCAGTCTGACCACTTCCCTCCTGTCCCAGGTCTGGGGGCTGGAGAGGGCACCACCTGGGGCTGACAGTGGGTCAGCAGCTCCTGCCAACGGATGTAGGTCTGGGTGGCCAGGTCCTTGAGTTTGGTCCGGTGCATGGCCTGGGGGCTCTCCCGGATATGGGTGCTGATGTGGCGGTCCAACTGCATACACAGCAGCTGCAGCTCACCCTGTGGAGGAGGCGGAAGCCATGGGGGAGGGGCGGGAGGGAGGACCAGTCAGAGAAAGGGAGGGAAGCCTCTGGGTGACTGTGGGCAAGCTGGGAAGTGGGGCAGGAAGGGCAGAAGGCAAGGGTCAAGACCACTTGAGAATGGTCGTGGGACGTGGTGGGAGGAAGAGGCCCTGGCACCCCATCTGGCTGGTTTCATTCTGAGCCTCTCTCTGCAGTTCCTGGCAGAGGACTGGGCTGCACCCCAGCCAGCCCTGTCCCATCCTCTTAGGACACTTACCCACTGGTCTGGAGTAATGTCCTGGCTGCTGACCACCACTCCGGCCAGTGTCAGGAGGCTATGGCACATGTAGCAGACCTGGAGAGAGAGTGCAGAGAGGGACGCTTTCCTAACATGGCCCCTGCCTCTGCAGGTTCTTGGCTCTCAGGCCCAGTGGGCCAAGAGACTCCCGACCATGGAGGTCCAGCAACAGTCTCCAGGGGGGGCATCTTCAAGAGCCTGGGTGAGCAGGATGGGGCCACACCCACTCAGGCCTTTGACTGCTAGCATTCCCTCTAAATGAATGTCCCCTCTTCCTTCAGACAGAGAAGGAATCCAGGGCTAGGGATGTAGCTCAATAGGGAGCCTAGCATGCTTGAAACCCTGGGTTCATTCCCTAGACTGCAAAAACAAAACAAACAAATAAACAAAAAAGAAATTCCTGCCATTCAGAAACCCCCACTACCCTGGCCCCCTCCTTATGCTGGGCCTCCAGGAGAGAGAGGCCAGAGGTGCCTATTCTCTTCCATGTCTGCCCAGACAGCTGGAGCACACACACCTGTCCACACAGTGACCCAAAGTGCCACTAATCCCTAGGCATCTTTGTGCAAACAGCAAAGGGGAGTCCCCTCTGGAGGGTGACACACAGGTGCACAGTTCCTGGCTTCTGTTGCCCCTCGGTGGATAACAACCAGTACACACCCAGTGAGGAGAGGAGAGCAAGTGGAGGCGGCTGGAGTTGGTGCTGAGCACCGCTCGCCTTCCTCACTAGCTCCACCTCCTTCTTGCTACTGAACCCTTCAAATTGATCTTTGACTCCAGAGCACCCTTGGGCACCCTGGTACCGTTCATTTATGTTTTCCAGCTACATACGCAGGGCAAGTGGCATCCAGAGAACATCCTATGGACAAATAAGTCTCCAGGTGAGAGGCAGCCTGCTCCTGGCATTCTGAACTCCTGTCTGTGGACACATGCCACCCCCACCCAGAGGTTCCTGCTGCCTTGCTCCCTTCAGCTCCTTACCTCTAAGATAAGCAGGGTGGTTGGAGAACTGCCACCATGCCTGTGGCAGATAAATGGCTCCCAGGACAAGCCAGGATGGGAGAGGAGGGCCCTGGGGGTGGCCAACAGGGCTCCAACTTGGTGATAATGCAAGTGGGGCTCAGGACCAGCCTGGGCCTGCCTTGTTCACAGGCTCCCTCGCCCTTATCAGCCTGCCCTTCCTGGAGCACCAGGTGGTGCCCAAGAAACGGGAGCAGCTTCCTTGCACTGACGGAGGAAGGTCCCCAGAACAGAAGCCAGGCACATTTCTGAGGGCACCGACTTGGCACTATGAACAGATTTCTTAACATTGAATACATGGTATAAAACCCTGAGGACAGAGGCCGCCAGGGCTCCCACAGCCATGCCTGCCCAAGACCCACCTGCTCAGCACTGTGGCTAAGGCCCATGAGGGATCTGACCTAAACTGACCCTCCCAGGGGCACGGTACTTGGCAGGCCCAGACACACAGTGGGGATGTCAGGGTGCCTGCCAGGTGGGCCTCCAGGCAGGCTGCCCTGGGTGGCTGGTACCCAAGCTCTCTAGCTCAGGTTCCACTTGCCAGTTCTGGACCTGCCTGTGTGCTGGATGCCCTAGTGCCCCAGTCCAGCTGATGGTGGGCAAGTTGCCACTTCCCCATGCACTGGGTCCAGAGGCTCCTTTGGTCCCCTTTATTCCAGCATGGCCTTGCTAGGGACAGTCCAGCACTAAGGGACTCCATCCAGCCTTTGCAGTCCTGGCAAATGGCTCACTCCCCCTTCTTGCACAGGAGGCTCAGACCTGTGTATCTGAATTGTCCCTTGACTAAGGCACAGCCTCCCCAACTCAGGAGGAAACAGTTTAGAAAGGAAATTATTTGCTCAACAAACACCAAACCTTATCTTTCCTGTGGACAGGAGAAAGGGTCCTTCCAGGGTGGATTTTTTTGGGGGAGTGGGATATGCTGGGGGGGATATAGCTCAGAGGCTTCAGGGAGGAAGTGACTAAGCTCAAGAGAGCCTCAAAGTAACAGCAGGATTTGAGGCAAAGAGGGCCCTGTGGGGGTGGAGGTGGGCAGATGACAACCCCAGACAGATCCTGAGGGCTGATGCAAGAAACAGACTGGGCACCTGGGGACCAGGTGGCCAGGGAGCCCAGGGAGCAGGACAGCCTGGGGGCACGGTGCTGGAGGTGGCTTTGCAGGTGGGATGGAAGAGAGCAGAGTGGACCAGGGCCCTCTCTGGGGCAGGGACTGCAGGACAAGGGCTTTCATTTGCCTTTTTTCTTTCTTTCTGTTCTGTTCTTTCTGGTAGTGCTGTGTAGGCAGGCATGCTGCCACTGAGCTACATCCCCAGTTCCTGTCTTCCCTTTTTTTCCTTAAGAGTATTTCTCTACCATGTGTGTGCCTTACTCATGGAATCCAAATATAATGCAAGCTAGTTGTTTTGTTTTGTTTTTTAAAGTTACAAGCACTTGTCCTTGATAATTGACTGAACCTAACCAGTCTTGGGATAGGTGTGGGGCAAGGGAGAGGGACATGACCTTGAAAAGAAACTGAGGCCTTTTCCCTTTTTTTGTTGATACCCAGGATTGACCCCACAAGCGCTTAACCATTGAGCCACATCCCCAGCTCCTTTTTATTTTTTGAGACAGGGTCTTGCTAAGTTGCTTAAGACCTTGCTAAATTGTGGAGGCTGGCCTCGCCTCCAACTTGTGATCTTTCTGCTTCAGCCTTGGGAGTCTCTGGGATTACAGGTGTGCACCACCATGCTTGGTTGTAGCCCCCTTTTTGAGAGAGTAAAGCACTTGGCATTGTGCAAGCTGATGGTGCGGGGTGGCAGGGAGTGACAAGGAAAACACCCACTGCCCATGGGGTGGTTGGTTAGGATGGTGGCTGGGGAAAGCACCCCAGGACTGCTGCAGTGAAGGGACAGGGCAAGGAGGGAGAGAAAGGGGTCTGGAGATCCCACTCCCTGCAGACCTTTCACTTGTAAACACCTCTCTCTAGTAAATAGCCCCAGCACTGGAAGGTCTGCCCCTGGGTCAAAGGCTGAGGTTTTTGCATTAAAGAGGCGGGGCTCCAGAACTTCTTCGCCAGGGATGAGGGCGGGCCTCAGGATCTGAGGAATGCCCTGGAGGAATACCGAAGAGGAGGGAAATCTGTCAGCTGTATTAACCCTGTGCAGAGGGAATTTATTCAGAGGAAAAAAAGCCAACATGCACACAGCTCCAGTTTCACAACCTTGTTCTTCTACTGATTCCCATAACTGAATCTGCAGGGAAAATCCCAGAAAAACTATTCTGGTTTTTTTTCTCCCCCCTTGGGGGAAGGTGACGGGGAAGCAGGTCCTAGAGTAAAGCCATATGAAACCACATTTTATAAGTTTTTTTTTTTTTCCCTAAGCCAGGAGGACCCTCCCACAGCCTGCAGGCTGATGCGGTTCCCCCTTGTGCTCCAGGTGCTCCTGGAGTTGGACCTAAACTAGGGGAGGCTGAAGTCAGGCTTAGATCCTACTGAGAGGGGAAAAGTTCCAGTTGAGGCCAGAAATCATGGCCAAAGCTGAGACCCCCAGAAGTGCTTGGGAAAAAAGGCCTTGGGCTGGAGATAGAGCACTGCCTAGCCGGGCGAGGCCCCAGGTTCCATCCCCAGCACCACAACAAAAAACAGAGCAGTGAGGCACGGGGGGTTCTGAACATCTGTAATCCCAGCTACTCTGGAGGCTGAGGCAGGAGATCTCAAGTTCAAGACCAGCCTGGGCAATTTAGAGAGATCCTGTCTCAAAACTGGGTGCTGGGGAGGTGACTCAGTGGCAGAGCACTTGTCTAGTATGCCCAAGGGCCTGGGTTCCACCCCCAGCATTGTCCCCCTCCTCCCTCTCAGAGGTCAGAGAGGGGTCTGATTCCCTCCAGATAACTTCCCACTCCTGTGTGAAGGTCAGGGAAGCAAACTTTAGTGGGAACTTGGGGCTCAAAGTAGGAAGAATCTGAGTTTCCTTCTGAAATGCCATTGCTTGGGTGACTGAGGCAGGCCAGGAGCACAGGGCAGGCATGGTGGCGCTGCCAGCAGGACGGAATAAGCAGCCAGATGCAAGCTCAGAGCCAGGCTTCCTGCTTTGTCACAATGTGACCAATTCCTGAATTTAGCAAGCCTGCTCCTGTCCTGACTGGCACCGAAGAGACACCAGGCTTTGTCTTCCTCTTCAAGAAACAAGATGGGGTGGCTATGGCAGCCTGCTTGGCCATGTTCTCTATCACTGGAAACATAGGGGTCCCTTCCAGGTCTCTGTGGGAGGAGTCAGTGTGGCTTGGGGGAGCCCACCCTGCCCCTGTGGGTGAGGGCCATGCTTGTCCAGGCTTTAGGACTTTGTCTGGAGATGGGTCCTGACTGGCTCAGGAACCCAGCTCCTCCCACATGGACCTGAGTAGAGACTGGGAAGCCCCAACGTGAAATGGGACCCAGGAAACCTCAGCCAATGATGTGGGGAGAGACAGAGTCTGTGAAAGCCAGGAATAGGACCAATGAACATGCCTAGACCGGATACCAACAGGACAAGGTGGGATGTCCCGCCAGCAAGGCCAGTGCTTCCTTCCTGGGTCTCTCCCTGGAGCCTGGAGGGCTGGTTCCTCTCAGAGGTTCTATGCACCAGGGCCTGCCCCACCCCTGGAGAAGGACAGCCCAAATGAGTGATGGCAGCCAGCCACCAGGCTTGTCACCCAGCAGGGGAAGGATAACGTCTCTGTGTTCTGCTCCAGCTGGTTCTGACTCCAGAAACCAGGGGCCAAGTCTCCCAGGTCAAGCGGGATCCTTCTGCTGCACTTTTGTCTTTATACAAAAGGGAAAAAGGGTGGATGTTTCCCAGGAACTTTGTCTTGCAGGAAAGTCCCCTCTAGCGCATGCCAAGGGAACAGGGGGTGGCCCCGTTACTTACACCAGAGAAGGGTGGAGTGGGTGGGAGATGCTCCCAGGAAGACGCCTGCTCTGGCCCAGGCAGCATAGCTTCTCCCACCTCGGTTCATGACCGAGTCGTACCCTGGGCAGGTCTTCAAACCCAGCCTGTTCCCTGGAGGCTGCCAGGATGAAAGCGGGGTGGATGGCAGTTCTTGCCATGGGCAAGAGGCCTCTGGAGCAGGTCCCATCAGGCACTGGGAAAGCTGCTGAGGGCAGGGGGAGACCTGAAGCTGACCCAGGAACCCTGCAGGGAGGATGTGGGTAATGCACAGGCCTTAACTCTCCCCGCCAAGCTGCTGGGGCCTGTGGGTCCACCCCACAGGTGTCCCTATTCTTGATCAGACAGCTGGCCCTGGCTCCCTGCCATGGGTTCTGGGTAGTGGCCACCCCAAGGGGATACACATCCAGTCCAGTCTTGAAGGCCTGGAGGTCCAGCTCAGCCTGACCTGACACAAGGAGAATTCTGCCCTACGTGCCATCAAGGTCATAGGGTGGGGTTCCTCAAGGATTGGATGCAAGCCTGTGTGCTGAAGATCAGCTCTAGAACCAATGTACTCTGTCAAGCCATGCTGTACTGCTCCACTGTGAGCCATTTCAGACCTAAGGGGAGAGCCAGGCCATGATGCCTTCTCCTTTTTTACTAAATTGAAACCTTTAGCATCACGTCAGCATCCTGACTCAGGGGAACATGCAAAGAGGGTGGGGGGACCCCTACTTGTCAGCAGATATGGAGGCTGAGGCTTGGAGAGGTTCCCAGCAAGAATGACCCTGACTCTGTGTCTAGTAAGACACAGCTTACTAGACTCCTCCTGCTGGATGGAGAACCTCTGTGTGTGTATGTGTATGTGAGAGAGAGAGGGGGCGGGGATTTTTAAAGGGGACTGACTCTGTGGACAGTCCCCTCAAGAGACAGCAAACTCTGTACTCAGCGGCAAGGACCCAAGGGCCTCATGAGGCAGGACAGAGAGATGCTGAGGCCATTTCTGGGGTGGATGGGGATGTTCTTTCCAGCCTGAGCCCCAAGGGCATGGTCTGGGTGCTCCACTACTACTTAGGTAAACAACAACAATCATTATTAGTGGTGAGTAATCCTGAGGTAGGGCTACTTGTAGGCCTAAAGGGGTTGGCTGGGGGAGCCAGGTCTCATCCACCAGGACACAAGATCAGAGGACACACATTTTTCTGGGCATACCACACATGAGCTGTTCCTGGAATGTGGCACCTGCCACATCCATTGCTAGGACACGATTTCTTCCCTGTCCTCAAGAGTAAACTATATGAGCCCTGCCTAGGAAGCTCCCGTTCAAGGTTACACTCTTTGACCTTGGCTTCTGCAGGCACTGAAGAGTAGAGGGCTGCACCCAAAGTTCTGTTCCCAAAGGAAGGCTGACTTTGGAAGTGACTCTGCCCAGGACAGGTCATCTGTCAAAGGTCCTAGCAAGAAGGAAATGACAAGGACATATGACCAACTACTAGGAAATGAGGCATGTGACATAATATTACTTCCTAGCCCAGAGTCCCTGAAGACACAGGGTTGAAAGGCCAAAGAGCAGACGTCACAGGCAGGGCCTGCCCAACTCACCAGAGGGTTTGCCAGGCAGGACACCCAGTTCTGCATATGAAAGTGACCGGGTGAGGGGTAGGTGGAGGGCTGAGCACAGACCAAGGATGAGGCCACTTTAGGGTGATGGAAGACAGGCTGAGAAGCATCTGCACAGGAACAGGGCTTCCTGCTCGGCTGCTGGGACGAAAGTTGCTCTAGGGCCCCAGCTGGGAGGAGGGGCAGAGGTCTCTTCCCAGGCTGCAGGAGGACCTAGTAGGCCATCATGCACGCACATCCTCCATTTCCTCAGAACAGGGGCAAGCACCTCACCTGCATTCCTAGCTTCCCAGAGAGGGAGTGCAAAGGCCCAGACTCCTCACAGCAGTAATCTCTCTCTCTTTTTGGAACCAGGGATTGAACTCAGGGGCACTTGGCCACTGAGCCACATCCCCAGCCCTGTTTTGTATTTTATTTAGAGACAGGGTCTCCTTAAGGTGCTTGGAGCCTTGCTAAGTTGCTGAGGCTGACCTCAACCTTGTGATCCTCCTGCCTCAGTCTCCTGAGTTGCTGGGATTATGGTGGGCTCCACCACACCCAACTCTTTTTTTTTTCCCCCTAGTATTGGAAATTGAATTTAGACCCTCATCCATGCTACGCCAAGGCACTCTACCACAGAGCTACATCCTCAGCCATTTTTATTTTCTAATTTGAGATGGGGTCTCACTAATTTGCCCAGTCTGGCCTTGAACTTGCCATTCTCCTGCCTCAGCCTCCCAGGTAGCAGGGATTATGAGTACTCACCACCACTGTGGCCTATGTAAACTTCAGTCCTTTTTTTTTTTTTCCCGGTACTAGGGATTGAACGCAGGGGCACTCAACCACTGAGCCACATCCCAGCCCTTTTTATTTTTTATTGTGAGACAGGGTCTCACTGAGTTGCTTAGGGCAGTTCTCTTTTACGCTCTATTCAGACATTGAGACTGGGCCTTCACCAGTCCTGGCTCCTGCTCTTGGTACTGAGGGCAGGATGGGAACCAGGAGGCCATAGTACAGCAGGTTGGGGGTTGGGGTGGGGGGAGAGAAATAGGGGCTGGGACAAAAGCAGGAAGGTGGAGGGCCTTTTATTCCTGTGTGCACTTCAGGGAGGTCATCTCGGACAGTGTGACCCATTCCATGTCTGTGGGAGAAGAACCAAGGGGTGCATGCTCAAGAGATGGCTCCCACCCAGACTACCCTTCCTTCCCAGCTTCCTGCTGGGAGTGGGGCAAGGGAGAGTACAGGCAGGGACTGGCAAGGGGTTCTTCCTGTTCCTCCAGCTGGGACTACAGACCCTGACCTCAGGCAGTTCTGGACAGGAAAGCCCAGCTCTGCCAGTGGCCCAGACAGCAGCAGGAATCTCAGTGCGCAGAGTCTACTCGTGTGCATGAGCACATCAGTGTGTGGGGGTGTGACTGAGAGTGAGCATATAGGGCCATGTGGCAGGTGACGGAAACTGGGCCAAACATGCACATGGCTATCTTGATAGAGCAGTGGCTTCCTCAAAAGCCAAGGCATGGTGGTGCACACTGCCTGTAATCCCTGTGGCTTGGAAGGTTGAGGCAGGAGAATCATGAGTTCAAAGCCAGCCTCAGCAACAGCAAGGCGCTAAGCAACTCAGTGAGACCCTTTCTCCAGATGAAATACAAAATAGGGCTAAGGATGTGGCTTAGTGGTTGAGTGTCCCTGCGTTAAATCCCTGACATTGAAAAAAGAAAAAAAGAAAAGAAAAAACAAACCTAATACCAGTCAGTCAGTCCTTTTTCTCACTCACTGAATTGTCTCCTAGAAGGTAGGCATGGCTGGAGCCTGGGAAGCAGGGCCCTCCTGTGCTTCCTGAGAAGATCAGAGTATAGGGATATCATCCATGACAGAAGATCAGGGGGTACTGTGGAATCCAAGGTTTCTGGGCATCTAGGATCCACCCCTGTCCTCTGTAAGAGTATCCAGCACTTAGGCCATATTGTCCTATGGCAGTGTCTTTAGTGCTGACTCCAGGGGAGCTCATGTGATGACTCCTGGGTCAGCCAATCATCATACACCAGCCTGACTACATGAGTGGCCTAGGGATGGGCACATGACCCAAGCCAAGCCAATGAGACTCAACTCTGGGACTTTGGTTGGGCCTCTAGGACAGAGGCTCTTTCTTTCCCCCTGGCTAGGGTGGCTAAGGAAAGGAGGTAAGCCTGGAGTTTCATACAACAGGAGAGAGCCTTCCCAGGAATACTCCAAGGGGAAGGGCCCAGATGTGGAGACAGCAATGCCAAAGTTTCATGGCACTGGATCCAGTTGAGCCTGATGAGCTGACCTGCAGCTACTGGGATTTATGCTTGTCACTAAAGATGCTTGGTGACGAAGAGGTGACAAGGCAAGGGCACCTGAGAAGGCCCCACCCACTCCCAGTCTTCCCAAGGCCTGAGGTGCCTGGACAGCTCAGAAAGTCCTGCTCCTCCACCTGCTTTGAGCTGGTGTCAGCCTGGAAGGAAGAAGAGGCAGCTGGCAGGGCTGGGTGCAGGGGGGCAGCCAGGGGTCCCTCATATCATGGCACCTGCTCAGGCCAGGCTTTTCAATGGGAGCCTGGGGATGAGGTGGAGACGGACTGTGTACCGGGACTCATGGACACCTCAGTTCAGGTGTGTGAAGCAACACATGCACAAGTCACAGACTGAGTGGACAGGCTGTAATGGCCACATGGACCCAAGGACAGGAGAGGACGCTGGGCACTTCAGGGAGGACCAGCAGGAGCAGAGCCACTGGCACTGGAATGGAGGGTTTCTGGGAAAGATATCCACTGCTTGGGTCCAAGCCATTCAATCTGATTGGCAGGGCTATATGCACGTGGATGACATAGGACCAGCTGGCGGAGGCTCTGGAAATCAGGGTTTGGGGTAGGAAATGACAGGTCAGAATGGGAGGAAGACAATCCACAGAGCCTTCCAGGGGGTCTGAAAGGATCAAGAAACCTAGGTCAAGTGTTAGGTCAGAAGCTGATCAATCACCTGTCTAGGGAGAAAGACCCTAAGGGGTTACCTAGAGGACTAGTCTGGCTGGGGTGAGGCAGAGAGTGGACCTAGATACCACCACAGCCTCCAGCTGCCTAGGCTTCAATGAAAGCTGCCTAAAGAAGCCCAGACTACCCTTCTAGCTTGGCCCTGTCACTTCAAGCCCTGCTCACTAGCTTGCAAAGAAGTCAGAATTCCTGGGAGCCAAAGCTGGCCTGGGCTACCAGTCCCCAGACCTGCAGCCCTCTCCCTGCCCCAGCAGGGCCAGCTCTCCGGAGGTTGCCTCTTTGAGGTTTGTGATGAGCCAGATGTGGTGGTGCTCACCTGTAATCCCAGTGCCTTGGGAGGCTGAGGCAGGAGGATTGGGAGTTCAAAGTCAGCTTCTGCAACTAAACAAGGCCCTAAGCAATCAGTGAGACCCTGTCTCTAAATAAAATACAAAAAAAACGCTGGGGATGTGGTTCAGTGGTTAAGTTCCCCTGGGTTCAATCCCCAGTACCAAAAAAAAAAAAAAAAAAAGATGACTGACACTCCTCATTCTAGAGGAAGTAAGACAACCAACCACTTGCTGGGGAGGAACTTAGGAGTCCTGAATGTTTATTTTCTGTTCCTCAGATCCAATTTCCTCCCAAACCTCCTAACCTTGGCCTGATTCAGGTCCCCAGTCCTGTGGGTGAGGGGCAGGAGGAAAGGACAGGTACTTCCAGGTGACCAAGCAGGGAGCACAGATGGCGGAGAGGGGCAGCAGAGGCTCCGGCCCCACTGGTGTTTCAGGGTGATACAGGACCAGAAGCCTGGGCTCAAGTCAAGCCTGAGGGAACACACTTTCCTTTGCTGGGATTGAGAGTGGCAGCGGGAGAGGGCAGAGGCAAACCCAGAGCAGCCATAGCCCTGCCCTGCCCCTGCAGCGAGAGCTGAGCCTCTCCCACCATAACCTCCCATTAAGGCGGCTCTTGGCAGGGTCACTGAGCACAGGGACAGACAGCTGCAGTTGCAGTAGCCTGAGCAAAAGTAGCAAAACTTGTTTGCAGCTCCCTCAACACACGCTGCACACCCAAGGACCTACAGGAGATGCACAGGATACACACACACACACACACACACACACACACACACACACAGTGGCCCACATCCTCCACAGAAGGCGGCCGAGTCAAGGGTGTGCGAGGGGAGTCTGTGCAGGTAGGTGGGGCTTACCCCCAACCAGCATCACCCACGCTCAGGAGCACCCCGTCATCTCTTCATCAGACCTGTCTCTTCCACAAACAAGCCTTCCCAAGCTCCAGGAGACAAGGCTGGGGATCCTCCAGGCACGTACCTGGTGGAAGTACACAGAATCAGATGCTGAGGGAGCCCCAGGCGGTCATCCCCTGAGGACATCATCAAGCAGGGTAGAGGCACTTGAGGAGGCTGGAACCACATTCCTAATCCCACCCTTGTTTTTTTTTTTTAAGTTTTTTCCCTTTTCTTTTCAGGTACCAGGACTTTCCATGAGCTAGACGAGTACTCTGCCACTAGGCTGCATCCTTAGGCCTTTAAAAAAAGTTTTGTCTCACCAAGTTACCCAAGTTGGGCTTGAACTTGCCATCTTCCTGCTTCAGCCTCCTGAGTAGCTGGGATTGGATGTGTGGCACCAGCCTGCTGACTCTGTGATTCTGTGAGTCCCCCAGCCCTGCCTTCCTGGAGGCTTCGTTTTCTTCCCAAACAACAGGAGACAGCAACTTCCTCCCAGGCCTCAAATTTAACCAGCTAGAAGAAAACTTCCAACCCACCATAAAGATCCTGGTTCCTTTTACCTCCCAAATCTTTATGGGAAAAAAAAAAAAAAAAAAAAAAAAAACAGAATCAAAAACTCCCATCAATACAACATCTGAGCTGGAGTGTGGCTCAGTGGTGAAGTGCATGCTTACCATGCACAAGGCCCTGGGTTTGATCCCTAGCCCCACCAAAAAAGGAAAAAAAAAAAAGTATTTATACACAAAACATGGAAAATGTGTGCATGTTTATACACGTGAGTATGTATATATGTGCATGTGTTTACACACATATATGTGCACATAAAAATGTGTGTGCGTGAGCGCGCGTGCACGCACACATACACACACTAGACATGGGGAAAAAGCAAAAACCAAAAGAAAGTAGGTAAATTGGAACATGATAATGTGATGGCAAGCTTACCAAGACCAAAATATCAACAATCTCAAAAAAAGGGAATGGGCCATGACCCCAGGATTGGCAGAATACAACTAGACCAAATTCAGCCACATTCAGCTCACATTGCCAGTTAGAAGGAAGCCAACCGGTGGTGCTGGAGTAGGTTATGCAATGTTTGTCTGCCGGGGGCTAAAAGGCTATTATTCTCAGAGGCCTGGGAAGACACCTATTTCTTGCAGAATTGAATTGTGGGCCAAAGGGAAACACTTGGGGACCTGCCCTAGAGCACTACAGTCTCCTCTCTGCAAAGGTCCTTTCTCTCCTGGTTCTGCCAGTCAGTCAGGGCACTTGACTCTCGCCAGGCTGTGCCAGACTCCAAGCATCTTCTGACCAGATGTTCATTCTTGTGTGAGCGAGCCCAGCTCAAACCAGGAAAGCACAGAGCTGCAGACAACTGCCAAAGGGCTCAGAACTCTGGATTACTTATTTTGGGGATGGGTCTCAATATTGCCCAGGCTGGCCTTGAACTCAAGTGATCCCCCTGCCTCAGCCTCCCAAGTAGCTGGTACTATAGGCAGGCAGGTGTCAGGATGGGTGAGCACACTTTAAAATGCCCAAAGAAAGTATTCTAATTGGCCCTTTCTTTTGTCCTTTTCTCCCTCCCTCTTTGTTTGGTCTTGGGAACTGAACCCAGGGGTACTCTGCCCCTGACCTGCATCCCCAGCCCTTTTATTTTTTATTTAGAACCAGGGTCTTGCTTAGTAGCTCAGGGCCTCCCTAAGTTGCTGAAGCTGGCTTTGAACTTTGTATACTCCTGCCTCAGCTTGCTGAGCTGCACGCATTTACAGGTGTGGCCATTGCACCCTACTAATCAATTTCTTAAGCAGGATATTCCATGGAAGCTTTCTTTCCCCCACTTATAAGCTCTGTTGTCATTTGCTAAGTGACTCTGACCCAGTTAGGACAAACAGTGCAGGAACACTGGCTGCCCACCTCCCCTCCAGCTCCCCTCTCCTGGCCCCCACACAGAGTTAAGGAGCTGAAAGAGCCATTGCTTCTTTTGTTCAAGTACTTGATGGCTTGATTTCCCTGGCAGGAGCTTCCTAATTACCAACAATGCCCTGCAATGGGTTCTCTTGTTACAGGGGTGGCACTTCTGAAGCCCAGGGCCTTAGTGACCCAAAGACATGAAGAGACCCAGCACCCACCACTGGTCAGAAGGTGTGCAGAGGGTACTTTCCAGAATGGGGGCAGAAGAGCAGATGACTAGAACAGAATGGAAGGAAGTTCAGAAAGCGAGAGGGGATTCTAATACAATCCCTTTGCTTGTCCATCCTTTCCTCTGTCCATCTAGTGGCAAAGAGGGACACAATGCACAGAGGTGTGGTTGTGCCCAGGTCCAGTGAGACAGCTCAATGCAATGCACAGAGGGACATGCATTGAGTGAATGGTGTGAAGTGGCGTGCCCTGGGCCTCTTCCCAGAGGGAGGGAGGAGGCTGGGCCAGTGTCTGAGAGAGAGGAGGTGGGGAGACCAGGGGAATTGCTGGGCAGAAGTGTTTATTTGCAGGGCTGGAGGAGGGCTGTGACCCGCAGAGCAGGGCAGGAAATCTCCCAGACAGGAGTAGGATCTGGGCTGGGGGATGGGCAGGCAGCTCAGCATGGCAGCCCCAAGGGCCTGGAAAAGGAGCCATTTCCAGCACCAGAGGTCACCTCAGGATGACCTAACTCTGGCCTCAGTTTTCCTAGTGCACTCAAGGGGCCAGAAAACAAAGACTTTGAGCTCTGGGGATAAAAGGCTGAGCCCCCGCCCAGACCACCACTCCCGTAAAACAGGGTGGATGACGCCGGCGGCTCTTTTTGGCTGGTGAGTATCCCCATCTCTGCTTTGAAGATGAAACATGCTAGGGCCTAATGAGGAGTCAGTCGGCTGAGGTGGGAGCACGCCCAGTCATCTACCCCACCGCGCCCCTCCTAGTCAGAACAGTGCCTAGGCCAGGGGACACAGCTCAGCCCACTTCATATTCGACTTCACCTGGCAGCCCACTGGCTCCACCTGTGCCCCTTTACCCTCCTCTCCCTCACCCCAAGAGCCAAGGTGGAGGGGAGCTGGCAGGCTCTGTCGCGGTCCCGGTCTGTGTCCAGGGGTTCTGAGTGCTGCAGTGGCCTCACCTGCTCCTTCTGCTGCCTCCTCACCAGCACACTCTGCTTTTGGGCTATTCTGCCAAGACATGTGGCCCCCTGAGCTTCTAGGCCAAACCAGCCCTTCCCAATATGGCGGTCAACCAGGAGGTTCTTTTCACAGGTTCCTCTTCCTGTGTGACAGCACCCCTTAAAATAAAGGATATCCTTAGCTGGTTCATCCAGCTCCACCCCCAGGCTGTTGGATAGCTTCTGCCACAGGCAGATTCAGAAACAAGGTGAGCCAAATGGGAGCCTGGGCCTGGCAGGAACCCTGCCTCTGCTGGGTGAGGTTGTGGGGCTGACCCCAGGGAGCCTGGAGGCCACACTCCTCACTCCACCAGACCAGACATAGCCTCTTCTTTTCTCTCTCATCACTCCCTCCTAGTCTAGTCCTCCTGTGTCCTGCTCAGAGGACCCCCAGAAGCTGGCCCTGCCTTCTTTCTAGAGGCCCCATAACCAGCTTCTGCATTCAGCTCCTGTGTCCTGGGAAGCAGTTGGCAAAGGAGAAGGGGCGCAGGCGGCTCATGCTCTCCAGGGAGGCTGCAGCCTTCTAAATGCACTAATATTAGGCACAACTGAAAGACAACCTTCCCTGCGTGTCCTGGAAGGGCTGTGCACTGGGGACTATCGCATCTTCTTAATGGTTCATTTGTGTTCATTAAGTAATTAATTCGTTTATCTGATTTGCAGAGTTGTGCCCAAAGGTTGGACTTCTGGATCGTCAACATCCAAATCTGAGTGAAGTTTTGGAATTACTGCCTTTCAGAATTAGAAGATCCCCATCTCCATTCTTCGACTCCAAGTACCCAGGGATAGGGGAGCCCTTGTGCCCCAGGGAGCTGGGCCTGTGGCACCCACTCTGAAGCCAACCCACCACTGTCTCTGCTGTGACATCCACCTCAGTCTCCTTGCCCTGCAACCTCCTGGCCCTGGGGTGTGTACCTTGTTGCCCTTGGCTTCCCAAACTAAAAGCCACACGGTGGTTTTTAGGAAAGTCGGTGACGTCTGGAAAGTTAATTAGGAAGAACTGGAAAGAGGCCAAGGAAATGGCCTCAGCAACAATCACTGGCAATGAGCAGAGGCTGGCCCAGCTCTGCCCTGCAAAAAGGAAAACGATGCCCCTCACATACAGATGCCCCTGCCCTCCTGCTAAATGCGCTCCCATAGTCCACCCCAGCCCACCCCAGCACTTCCACTCCCCCATCCCTTCCAAGCTGTCCCCAAGGGCTAACCATGAGCCTGCCCCTTGGCTAATGAAGCCAGGCAATGGGGTGCAGCAGACACACAGTGGCCCTCTGGCCTGCACGCCTGTGCCCACAGCCCTGCACCTACATGTGTGGTGTGGGCAAGGGCTCTAATTACAGGCTTGAGAGAGCTGAGGAGTGCTTCCCTCAACACAGGAGGAAGCCCGCTGGTCTCTGTTTGGGCATGGCCAGGGGCTGTAAGAGGACTGGCAGTGGCAGGCCCTGTAGGCTGCGCAAGGCAGACAAGACAGCCTGGTGGAAGCAGACAGTTGCTGGGTGCTCACCTTGTGGTCTAGCGCAGCACTGGCCTTTGGCTGTTGCTCCTGGCAGGGTGGCAAAGGCTCAGAGCCCAGGTATTGCCCAAGGGACGATGGCCTCATGAGGCTCAGGAGCTGACTGAGCAAGGACAGCTGGGGAGGAGAAGGAGGCTGTCACACATTGAGGGCAGCGGCAGCCAAGCAGGTGCTCTGGGGACAGCCTCGGTGGGCACCCTCAGGTCAGAGAACCTGAATCCACCTCTCACACATAAGCTGGTGGCTCTCATACCCTGAGTATTTTCATCTGTAAAGAGTCTGTCTCTATCTCTCACACATGGGGCCTGGCACATGGTGAGCCCTTCCTTAACCAGATGAACTGGGAGACTTCCTGAGTCAAAGGGCTTTGTCCAGGGCCCTGGAGAACCAAGAGCCGCAGCTTGGTCTTTTGCCACTAGCAGGACCCTGCCTGGCGAGTTGCTCCTTTTCTGCCAGCCCACTAGGCAGAGAGGGTGTTGTCCCTTTCTTTTCATTGAACTTGTCACTGTGGCATTTCTCACATACATGAAGAGGAGAGACCATGAGCCCTGTCTGTCCGTCATTGTGAGTGATGACCACCATCATCCTCATCTTCTCCAGCACATCCTTTTTGGTATACATGATATGTATTATATACTTATTATATATGTGTGCATGTGTACATATATATATATGCATATATATATACATTTTTTATTGTGGTACTGGGGATTAAATTCAGGGGTGCTCAACACCGAGCTACATTCCCAGACCTTTATATTTTTAATTTACCTTTTTTTTTTTTTTTGCAGTACTGGGGATCAAACCCAGAGCCCTGAGCACGCTAGGCAACTGCTATATCCCCAGTCTACTTTATTTTTAATTTTGAGACAGGGTCTCACTAAGTTGACCAGGCTGGCCTTGAACTTGCCATCCTCCTACCTTGGCCTCTGAGTATCTAGAATTACAGGCTTGTACCACCACACCTGGCCCCAGTCCTGTTTTTTGGCACCGGGAAATGAACCCAGGGCACTTAACCACTGAACCATATCCCCAGCCTTTTTTTATATTTTATTTAGAGACAGGGTCTGACTAAGTTGCTGAGGCTGGCTTTGAACTCATGATCCTCCTGCCTCAGCCTCCTGAGTTGCTGGGATCACAGATGGGGGCCACCACACCTGGCCCCAGTCTTTTTTTGTGTGTGTGTGGTACTGGGGATTGAACCTGGGAGTGTTGCATCTCTGAGCTATATTGCCAACCCCTTTATATTTTTATTTTGAGACAGGGTCTTGCTAAATTGCCCAGGCTGGTTTTGAACTTGTGATCCTCTTGCTTTAGCCTCTGGAGTAGCTGGGATTACAGGCATGCACCATCAAGCCCAGCTCCTCCTATTTTGTTTTTGAAGAAACTGCCCATTCCCTCTGAACAAACAGGCTCTGAACCCCCAGGGCAGAATGTGACTGCCTAAATCCACATGTCTGCAGCCAGCCCCTCCTTTGAGCCCAGCCCAAGCTCAGGGTTCAGGCAGCCTCCGTGGGGCCCAGCAAGGACTGTCCAGTTACCCTGGAGCTAACCTGTGGGGTGACTGGGCAAAGGCAGGCAGGCTCCCACTGCCTGGCCTCCCTGGGGTCACGTGCAGCCCTGGGGTGGGAGGATGCAGGGTGCAGAAGCAGAGCCAGGGTAGTCTGCAGAGGCACTGGCTCCTTAGATCTAGCAGATGCAGTGTGGCCATGGGCTAGAGTGGAGCTCCTGGCCCAGCTCCCTGCTTGGGCCTGGTCAGTCGGCACACCTGGCTTCCTCTTCTAACTTACTCACTGACACCTGCTCAGCACCTCATTGGGCTGGGGCGCAGACAGCCCACAAAAGCAGCTGGGCTGGGGTTGAGGACTCAGACGGGCCTGGGCTCCTGGAAGACGTCCAGAACTTTTCTGCCTCGTTGTCTGATCCCTTTTGAAGGGGAAAGGAGAGGAGGTGGCAGGAAAGAGAAGGAAGGTTCTGGGTGAAGAGAGGCTCCATTGGGGGTGGCACCAACACGAGAGTTGCACTGCCTTGCTCAGGCCTCCCTAGGCTGGGGACAGCTTCCAGGGCAGCCCTATCTGCCTGGAGCTCACAGCTGTGCAGGCGCAGGGGTGGGGCCCAGTGCGGCCTTCTGTCAGGCAGGCCTCACCCGGGCTGGGTGGGACCCTCTGGTTTTGGAGCCCTGGGTGGGGCAGGGCAGGGTAAGCACACAACCAGGACGGTTGCTGCTCGCTCACTGCTGTTTTCCTTGCACTCCATGAACACAGCTCCGCAGTGCTGGGTGCAGCGAGCTGCCACCCCTGGATATCCGACTGCTAACTTCCTTTTGTTCCCAGCTCAGGCCACTCTAGCCAGTCTCTCCTATTAACAAACCTATCTGCAGGATCAGGGCTTGTTGGGACCCCGTGGGGCTGGGGTCCAACAAGCGCCCTCCCTACCCCCACCCCATCCCATTGCTGGGAGCCACCTCAGCAAACATTCAGCTCATTAGGGCAGACACCTCGGGGTAAGAGCAAATGATTGCCCAAGACAGGCCTCCACTGGCCTTGTTAGTTGCCTGGCCAGAGGAGGACGCTCATCCCAGCAAGGCAAGTCTTCCCAGCCAGTGACTAGCTCAAATCCTGGCAGAGGCTCCTATTGTACATGGAGGCAGCCCAAATCTTAAGTGTCTGCAAGGCCCTAGGGTGTCCCATGTCTTGCTGCTGCTCCTGGAAGCCTGGGTCCCCTGCAGGGGCTTCTGACCAAACCCAGTAACTTCTAGCCTTGGCTCCAGCCCACCTTCTCAGAGAGGCTTGCCCATATGAGCTCCCACCTGACCTGCAGCCTTATGCTGGCCACACCTGCCAGTCCCTTAGCCTGAACCTCTTCTTTCCATAGCATTTATCACCACCTACCAGCCCACGTAAATTAGCTGCTTATTACCCATATTATTATCTGCTTCCCTCTCCCCACTAGGTGTTTTTGGTACTGGGATGGAACCCAGGGGCCCTTAACCACTGAGCCACATCCCCAGCCCTTTTTATTTTTAATTTTGAGACAGGATCTCACTAAGTTGCCTAGGGCCTTGCTAAACTGCTGAGTCTGGCTTTGTACTTGAAATCCTCCTGTTTCAGCCTCCAGAGCCTCTGGGATTACAGTTGTGCACCACCACGCTCAGCCCAAAGGCAGTTTATTCACTGCAGTGGCTCGGAGTCCAGCACTGAGTCTGGCACACAGCTTTGCTTAGTAAGTATTTCTTAGGTAAATGAATGAATAAATAGCAGGTCAGGATTGCAGCTAACTTTTCCATACTAGATGCAAACTTTTATCCCCTTTGATTTCAGCCACTGAAAGCCCATTTTCCAAACTGGAAGACATGGTTTGACAAAAGAGGTTGACTGTGTTGGGAGAGGGGGCCTGGGATAAGAAAAACTCCTGATTTTTTCCCAAGCCTGCTCCACCGTGTCTTGCCTGGCTGGGTAAAAGGCGTCTCCCTCCTGCCACATCTGAGTGAGCTCCTCTGGTGCTCCCCGTCTTCTTCTCTCACATCCTGCATTCTATTCATGGGAAGTACCCATGGCCCATGCTGCTATCCCCCCGCCGAGCTGACTGCCATGCAGGATGACTGCAAGGAGGCAGATCCCTGCCCTAAACACAATCTAGGGTCAAGGTGGCAGCCAGAGGAAGTTTTAAAGACTTTACAAATTGGATGTTCTCTCCTCTATTCAAAACCCTCCAGTGGCTTTCCACTTTAGCATAAGTCAAAACCCTCAGGGTGGCCTGAGGCTCTGGCTAGATGAGCCTTCACCTCCCTGACTGACCTTGACTTCTGCTAGTCTACCCTGAGCCCTCTGCTCCAGCTGCACTGGCCTGTTTTTCCTCCAGCCTCAGAGACCCTTGTACTTGCTATTCCCACTGCCTGGAGTACTCCTCTCCACAGACCTACCTGCCTCCTTCATGTCCATGTGCAAGGTCCCTTTTTTGTTCACTCTTAATAGCATCCTCCCAGTGCTTCCTCTTCCCCACCTCTCATCTTCCTCCCAGGGCACCTCACTATCTGGTATTCCAAATTACACTGCCTTCTTGGTGCCTGTGTCTGCCTGGCCCCAGACTGTATCATAGGAGAGGGACTGAACCCTGTTCTGCTCTGTCTTCCATGTGCAGATCACTGCCTGGAGCATACTGGGGCATGAAGCTGAAACACTGTTATTTCTGGAACATTCCCAGTATTCAACACAAGAACAGGGATTACTGGTTAGACCCTGGGACTCTCCTGGAAAATGTAATCCTTAGGCTTGGGCATCCCAAACACCTATAGAAGTCTTGTCCCTCAAGGTCAGTTCCCAGCACGTTTCTTGCTCCTGGGGCCTGAGAGTTCAGTCTGAGGAACCAAGTGGTTTGGACATGGTGGACTCCTGCTTCCTAGTGGTGCTCTCAAAATCACTTGGCCCACCCCTAAGCACAGGCCTCTGCTTCTATAAGAGTCCGAGTCTGTTCTCACCCCCCCCACCCACCCCCCGCTCCCGCGTGCAGCTCCTTCACACTGAATCAGCCAAGAAGTTTTACCAAGTGTGCACTGAGAGGGGATAGGGAACAGGCCCTTGATTCCTCTCTGTGACCAAGGACAAAAGCTCAGGGCCAGCTGGACATCTTCAGCATGAAGTCCCAGGCACAGTCCAGGCTGCTGACACCTGGGGCAGGAGCTGGAGACACTGTCATGGTCAAAGTCAGGACTTGAATCCAAGCTCCACTGCCTCCTTGCTATGACCCTAGAGAGGTTCCCTGACTCGGTTGCTTCATCTGTAAAACATGGCTGAGAGTAACAGTACTAGCAGTCCAGAACTGCTACTAGCGGTAGGCACTGAGAACAGTACTCAGCACACAGTGAGTGCTGCCTGTCTGGTGGTAGGCACTATTTCGGGTGGGGTATGATAGGTGGAAATGGAGAAGGGGTCAGTGCATAGCCAAGCCTGTGTGCAGGGGAGGGCTGGTCTGGTCTGTGGAGAAGGCTGAGAACAGGCATTGCTGGGCAGGCTGTAGAGAAAGTTATGCACGGGCCACGTGGGCTTGACATGGGCAGTCATGGGACAAGGTGGCCCTTTGAAGCCATGTTTCAGGAAGATCTGACAGGCCAGCTGGGAAAGCGGAACACCTGGCAGCCCAGAGACCTGGAATAAGCCTATGGAATGGCAGGGCATGCAATGGAAGACAGGAAGTGCATCAGGTGGGCCTCGGGCAGGCCCCTGCTGGTCCTTCCTCTCCCTGGAGCTGCCTCAATCTCTTGCTCCCTCTCTTCTTTGTGGTACACGCACAGACTCATCCTCCAAGACCTGGCTCAGGGCACCTTCTCAGAAGCCGCCTCACTGTCCTCGGGCGGAGTTAGTCACTGTGGCTGCAGTCAGCTTGCTCACCCTCTCTCCAAGGTCGTCTGGGTGCTGTCTCCCCAGAGCCTGTTGGCGCCTGGTGCCTGAGGCAGAGCCTGGGACAGAGGCTGCTCAGCTAGTGTCTACAGAGCAGAGGAACACGTGGTAGGCACAGGCAGGTGGGCACCTGGTGTGTGGAAAGGCCCTGCAGCTGGGAGGCACAGGCTAGAGCTGGCTCAGCCCCGATAGGACTTGAGATCTTTTGGCAGCTGCTGAGATCTCCAGGGCCAGCTTTCTCTGGGGCAGGCGGCACTCAGGGTTAGGTCCTTGTCACTCGCCTCCCCTCCCTGTAGCTCCCCTTATCTTCCTGTGCAATCTCTGGCCAATAAAAACAAATCAAGCCAGGCAGGGTGGCACATGCCCCTAATCCCAGTGGTTTGGGAGGCTGAGCTAGGAGGATCACAAGTTCAAAGCCAGACTCAGTAAGGCCCTATAACTAAATTAGTGAGACTCTGTCTCAAATAAAAAAAAAAAAAAAAAAAAAAAAAAGGAAAAAAGGGCTGGGGATGTGGCTCAGTGGTTAAGTGCTCCTAGGTTCAATCCCTGGTACCAAACCAAACCAATTCAAAGCTAAACTCTAGAACCCAAAATGGCCATCTTTCTGATCACTGGCAGAACTGCTCCTAGTTAAGCTACCCCCACCCTGCCCTGCTTTCCATCCCCACTTTCCTCCTGCATTCTTGTTCTCTGTGGGGCTCAGTGACCTCCTCTGGCCACAGCTTTCCCTCAGGCTGCCATCTGAGTCCTCTGGGGAACCACTTTGCTGTATGCTTGCTGCCCCTACCCCCGAATGCTGGGCACCATGCCTCACAACACTTTTTTTTTTTGGCACCAGGGATGGAACCCAGGGGTATTAACCACTGAGTCCTTTCTATATTTTATTTAGAGACAGGGTCTCGCTAAGTTGCTTAGCACCTTGCTTTTGCTGAGGCTGGCTTTGAACTTGCGATCCTCCTGCCTCACCTTCCCAAGCTGCTGGGATTACAGGTGTGTGCCACCGTGCCCAGCTTTATAACACTCTTAATCCCTCTGTTCCTCCTTCTTCACGGACCCCATATGTCTACAGATTATCAACCTTAGCTGAGGGCCTCGTCCCCCTGGTGTGGCTGGGGTGGGAGGGTGGTTCAGTCGGATCTCCATAATGCTTCAGAATTCCAGGGCATCCCTGAGATGGTAAGATGCTCCCATCTTCTCTGTCCCCATCCCTGGTCCCCCCAGGGCCTCTGAGATGCTAGCAGGCTGCCATCAGAGCTTCTCAGAAGAATAGGAAAGAAGACAGCTAACCACCACGCTGCCAGGGGACATGCCACACTGGGCCGAGGGACAGGATGAGAATGACTTTAATTTAATAGCATTCATTTTCATCTTTTTTTTTTTTTTTTTGGTACTAGGGACTGAACCCAGGACACTCCACCACTGAGCCACATCCCCAGCCCTATTTTGTATTTTATTTAGAGATAGGGTCTCACTGAGTTGCTTAGAGCCTCGCTAAGTTGCTGAAGCTGGCTTGGAACTTGCTATCCTCCTGCCTCAGCCTCCCAAGTGCTGGGATTACAGGCCTGCACCTCCGCACCCAGTTCATTTTCATCTTTATGGTTCTTTCACTTACAAAAAGTCATATAACCAGGGGCTGGGGGGCAGGGGGAGATGGGACATTAGTGTTTAATGGGTACAGAGTTTCAGTTTAGGAAGAAAAAAATCCTAGTGCTGAATGTGGTAATGACTGCACACTGTGAGTGTTGTCATGCCCCTGAACTGTGAACTTAAATATGGTCAGAGCTCGATACTTAACAGTACCTGAGCAGCTGGGCATGGTGGCACACACTGTAATCCCAGTGGCCTGGGAGGCTGAGACAGGAGGATGACAAATTTGAGGATAGTTTGGACAATTTACCAAGACCCTTAGCAATTCAGTAAGACTATGACTCAAAAAAAAAAAAAAAAAAAAAAAAGAAAGAAAGAAAGGACTGAGGATGTAGCTCAATAGTAAAGTATTCCTGGGTTCAATCCCTAGCACAAAAAAAAAAAAAAGAAAAAAAAAAGTTAAAAGTTGCTGGGAGTGGTGATACAGACCTGCAATCCCAGCAACCAGGAAGGCTGAGGCAGGAGGATCCCAAGCTCGAGGCCAGCCTGAGCAACTTAATGAGTCCTTCTCTCAAAATAAAATCTAAAGGGCTGGGGGTGTAGCTCAGTGGTAGAGCATTTGCCTAGCATGCAGGAAGCCCAAGAATGGCAAAAAAGCAAACAAAAAACAAACTGGAGTTAAAATGATAAAAAGAAGTTGAGGTGATAAATTTTACATTAAGCATGTTTTATATTTTAACATAGTAATATATTAATATAAAACATTATTACTACATTAATATAATTTTGGGGGCCCCCAGCTCAATCCTTGGCAAGCAGCACATAGGTAGCAGGCAAACAAGAATATTTTTCCCTAAAGATGGCAGAATCTCACTCTGTTGCCCAAGCTGGCCTCAAACTCCTGGGCTCTAGTGATCCTCCTACCTCAGCCTGAGTAGCTGGGGCTTAGGTGTGTGTTACAGCAACCCTGTAGGTCTAGGGATTGGACCCCAGGTCTTGCCTAAGTGGGGCAAGTGTCTACCATTGAGCTACGCACCCAGCCCCAGGGAACCACCGCATAGAAGAACATGAGTAAAAAATTTTCACCCAACTAAGTCCTCAGGGCCGAGGCTCTGGGGTGCTAGCCAGGACTCAGTAGTGAGCAGGCCTTGGGGAGGGTCGGCCACCCACAGGTCTTCCTGTGCTGGCTGAGGCAGACTTGTGCTATGGTTTGGGTCTGGAACCTTCTCCCAGATCTCATGTGCTGAAGGCTTGGTTCCCAGGGCAGCAGTGTACTGAGGGGGGGATGGGTTGGGGAAGTGATGGAACCCTAAGGGCTCTGACCTCATCAGTGGTCACTGATGGATTCATTTTTGATGGCATTACTGGGAGGGGGCAGAAACTATAGGCTGCGGGGCCTAACTGGAGGAAGTAGGTCACTGGGGGTGTGCCCTGAAAGATATATCTTGACCCTGGTCCCTTTCCCTTTCCCTCTTTGCTTCTCAGCTGCCATGAGCTGAGCTGGTTTCCTCCACCTGCCCTTCCACCATGATGTTCTGTCTCACCTCAGGGCCAAAGTAATGGAACTAGCCGACCACAAACTGAAACCCCTGAAACCATGGTCCAAAGTTGTTTGTGCCAGATATTGTGGTCATAGTGATAGAAAATTGACTAGCAGACTCACCTGCATCTTCTCTTGCCAGAGCGGGAGTTCCTCTTGGCCCAGCATCCGGGCAATGACCACAAGACTGAGTTGGCTTCGAAGCTGCCTGGGAGAGAAGAATCAGAGAACCTGAGGAGGGGTGACAATCTAAAAGGGGGTGGGCTGAAAGTTGGGGAGCCCATGAAAGGGGCAGGATGCCCATGGAGAAGGAACTGTTTTTCTTCCAAGTTGCTGAGTTGCTGAGGCTGGCTTTGAACTCATGATCCCCCTGCCTCAGCCTCCAGAGCTGCTAGGATTAGAGGCATGTCCCATGGTACCTGGCAAATCTGGATTTTTTTCAGTGTCCAGGGTACATTCTTTTGGAACTCCTGATCTGTCCTGCCTGGCCCAATCTGATTCCCAGGGTGGGTTTGGGAGTGCCCCATCCCTGGACAGTCAGTGGAGCATGCTCCTTCCCAGAGGGTCACTAAGGTGGCAGGAGGTGACCCTGCAGTTGCTAGTGGCTGTGGTGTGCCCTGGTGGGATAGCTTGAATAAGCAGCAAGAGCAAGGCCAGCAGAGGCAGGAGCATGAGACAGAGCCCTAGAACGCCCAGAGCCAACAGTGCCTGGAGCCACCAGCCCAGGATCATTTGGTCTGTGGGCCCATTGTGAGCCAGCAGAGCCCCACAGGCTGCAGTCAGCCATCAGCAGTGCCAAGCCATCCAGGATCCACGAGGACAGAGCCAACAGCAGCTCCTCCTGAGTGGACACCCCACCCCCACCCCGTCAGGCCTTCACCGTCAGGCCTTCACCAGCAAATGTTTGGGCTCTGATTTCCATGGGTCTCTGAGCCCTGGGGAAGGAGGAGGAGGGAAGTGGAGACAGATGGGCCAGAGTGCCTGTGGGCTGGAAAGGGGTGAAGTGACTCAGGGATGAGGGCTCTAAGACAGGGTGACAAGGTGAACCCTTCTCCCACCATAACTCCCAAGGCCAAGATGCTTTGTGCCTCGTCACCAGTCCCTCCCTCCACACACTTGTTCCCAAGGGCAGGATCTGTTGGCCCCTGGACTGGATTTTTTTTTCTCTTTTCTTATTTTTGGTGCTGGGGATCAAACCCAAGGCCTCATGCATGCTGGGAGAGGGCTCTACCACTACCAGGGAAGCAAAGGAAAGGTCTAGAAGATGAAATATGATGGAAAAATACGTGGCCAAGTATCGATATCTTAGAAGAGAAAGGCCCTCAGGTAACAACATTGTTATGGGGACCCCACAGGCATTCTTAGCCACATTGCCGGAATGACATCACAAAGAACCGAAGCACCAAACATGGGGAACAGCAAGATGAGGGAGATGCCCTAAGGAAGGACTTTGGGCAGCACTGAACCTGGTCACTCTGACTGATGCTGAAGACTCCAGAGCAACTTCCCCAGGGCCCCTGCTGTCCCGGATGATGGGGAACTGAGGCAAGAACAGCTTCCCCAAAGCTCCCCTGGGGCTGGGCAGTTGGGGACCAGTGGCTCTAATGTGGGGCTATTTTTTTAGGAAACAGTGAGAAAAATCGACAAAGCAGGGTGCTCTTGATTAGAAAAGAGAAAAGGCAGCGGGTGGTACCACCCCAAGGTAAATGGCTGCCTGGAGAAGACATGCGCCATGCTGGGAAGGGTGCAGGGCAATCCAATTCAGAAAGCATCTGGCAGAATCTACTATACACACACGCTCTTCCCATGACCCAGCCATCCTACTCCTAGATTCATAGGTACTCAGAGAGGTACTAAAGTGTTCCCACTGCACAAGCATCCTGGATAAATGCTATAGGAGTCAGGGTTACAAATGAACTGATGACCTCTAGCGACACAGATCATCTTCACAGCCCAACACCAAAGAAAGTAAGAGTACAAATCCATTTATGTAAAGCCATAAATGGGCAGATTTTGGCAGCTGAGGCAGGTTCAGGTCCTGCTGCATTTCTTGATCTGGGTGCTGGCGTCACGTGTGTGACTTGTGTGCTCTGTTCTGCGTGTACACTACAGTTTAATAAAACTACTACGTTGAAAAGAAATGCATCCGGGAGGGGAGCTAGGCTTCCAGAGTCAGCAAATCAAAATATACGATGCCCGTTAAACCTGAGTTGCAGATAAATGAAGGATAATTGTTAATAGCATGCTTATCTCGTGTGGTGTTTGCACTGCATCTGGCAACTGCGAAGACCCGACAATGAGCAGCCTGGGGCCTGATTCTGTCTCCCTTTAGCACTGATCCCTTTATGCTGAGTACCCTGGCCAAGCCAAGGTGTGGCCCAGGGCCCTTCATCGCCACACCCCCTGCAGGCCCCGCCCCACCAGTCTCCTCCCCTGGCCCTGCCCCCAGTGGCCTCCTCTGTCAGCCAGAACCTGCTTTCCAGCTGTTCCTGGGAGCCCAGCAGCAGCTGGGCTGGGTGCACAGTGGGAGGTAAATGGCCCCTCCGTGTGGCTGCTTCTCTGCAGCGAACTTGCTGCCAGAGTCAGGATCCTGCATCTGGGCTTCATTAATCCCAAGTCTAGGCCTGCGCGGGAGCTCGCTGACCGCCACGGGCCAGGAGGGGCTTCTAGGGGAGAGGACCCATGCTGGCAGGCTGCACAGCAGTGCTAGGGGTGGCTCCAGAAGGGAAGAGGCGGGCCCCGTGGGTCAGGCCAGGACGGTGATCCAGAAACTGCACCAAGTGGCTGAGTGGATCTCAGGAAACTGCAAAAGCCAGCAGCCAGCTGCCCCCGCACCAGCACCTGCCCACCGACTGTCCTCCTGACAGTCTGCCCAGCTCTTCCTCACAGTCCCGCATCCTCAGTTCCCACTGAGACCTGGGGAGGAGGCAGGGAACCACTTTGTTTCCTAGACGGAGAGCTTACTCTACAGAGGAGAGAAAAAAGGGCTCGCACACCAGCCCAGCTGTGCAGGGGCAAACAGAGGGCTGTGGGATCTTCCTCCCACAGAAATTGCCCAACCCCATCTGGCAAGGCTTCCCTAGAACTTAAACCAGGCGGGCAATGGACGCATCAGCCACTGGCACCCTCCCAGCCACTGTCATACAAGGCAACAGGCTCCAGCTTACAGGCTCAGGCCAGGCCAGGCCTCCACCCTCCCGTCTCCAAAGGCTTCTGAAAGACCCGGACACTGGATCAGCATTTGGAGGAGCCTAAGGCACTAGGAAACTTGGAAGCGGCTTTTCTAAGCTCAAAGCAGAGATGATGTAGGCACTGTATCCAATTTAGTGCTGTCCCTGTACTTCCCACAAGGGACACTGGTTTGGGCACCCTGCAGGGCACTCAGGAAGGCAAAAGCATTGACCTGTGTGACTCTGACTGAAATGCTGGGGTGAAGATGGGTGGGTGCAGCCCGTGGTGTCCCTGCCCGGACGTCATTCCCTCCAAGGGGAGCCAGGTTCTGCTAAGACTTAACTGCCCTAAAAGGCCATCAGGCAACTGGCCAAAGGCGAGGGCTACCTTTTTTCCATGTCTCCAGGGCAGTTCAGGAAGCAACAGCAGTGGCCTGTTCCGCTGTGGAAATGCTGCCTGACACCCGGCCTGGGGGAAATGCATTTCTGGGCTGTCCATGCTGCCTCTCATCCTTCGTAGACACTGCTGTGCCACCCACTCCTTGTCCCTCACTTGGAATCTTCTGTCTTACATGTCAGCATTGACAGGAAGAACCAGGGCTCGGGCACACCAGTTGGTGTGACCTCCCCAGTGGGCTGTGCTCCCACCCATCGCACGTCCGAAAGCCCAGGGCTACTAGAGTCCCATCACCCACATCTGTGTTCGGGCACTCACATGTGGGGACATACACAGTACGGACAGCAAGACACGAGGGATACAGTCAGCCACCAATCCAGGTGCAGTGAGTCCGTCCACAGAATCACTCACAGGAACCCAGAGCTGTGCCCCAAACAAAACCTGAGCGGAGGACACCAGACACAAGACCGAACACCACACAGTCCCTACTTAGAGAAAAGTTCAAAGACAGGCACAACAGAGTGCCTGATGGAAGAGCACAGGAAAGCAGCTTTCTGTGCAGGGAGTGCCTTGGAGGGGCCGAGGGAGCTTCAGGGGAGCAGGGGATGTTTTGTCCTGGGCTGAGAGGCAGCACACAGGTGGCTTCCCAGTGCACTGAGCATCTACCTGTGGGAACTTTCCTTCTGTATATTATAAAGAGACACAAAGGGACCCAACTCCTCCTGATTATTATCACAGAAACTCAGGCTCAGGGGGTGCCACGGAGGACCCTGGTCTTGCGGGCAGTGCTGTGCTCTTCACTCCCTCTGTTCCACCCGCACTGAGCGCTCATCTCAGCAACGGATGGCTCCCATCTGCCAAGGCAGCACAGTCTACTTTGGGACTCCACAAGAGAGTTGTTCCCATGTTTTACAAAGACCTGCCCTTCTGGGCCTTCTCCCTGAGCTTCTGGATTCTATGCCCTGGAAACTTCCAGGCTTGGGCTCCATGTCCACAAAAGCACCGCTGTACTCCTGAGGCTACCTCTTTCTTGAGGGGCAAGAGCCCCTTCTTTTCCTCCTTTGGCCTTTCCCCTTGTGTCTGCCAAAGGCCCTGGGGTTGCGCATGTCCTGCTTCAACTGCATCGCTCTACGCGGAGGCTAGAGGCTAACACTCGTTTTCTTGGCAGCCCTGAGACACGAAGCAGTTAACAGATTGAGCCCAAGTCTTTTTTCACACATCTTGCTGTCAAACCCCATTTCCCAGATCCTGTTCTTAATTGTGCAGTGGGGCCTCTCTTTCTGACTCAGCCTGTCATTACAGTCTGTTGAGATCTTCTGGGATCTTTACTTCACTGTCAGTTATATTCATGTTGTCTGTGAATCGGACCAGTGTTTCACTAATGGCCTCATCCAAGACCTTGGTTCTGCCCTGGCAGACCCGTCAGTGAAGGTGGACCTCAGGGTGACCACAGGGCCTGCCCTGCAGGTAGACTCTGATAATCCACCTAATTTTACCAACTTTCAGCCCACGTTTCTCTACGATATGACGACAGTCTCACCAAGTATCTGAGGAAAACGCAGACACATGCACTCTACTGTCCTCTCCAGACCGTGATTCTAGCTGACCTGTGAAAACCAAAGGGGCTACCTAGCAGGATTTATTCTGAGGACTCCCAGAAACCAGTCTCCTTTTCTAAGTATTCACACACCATCCCTTGGGACTGTTGTGAGGGGCACATCAAGCACATTGTCCCCATCTTCCAGAAGCCCTCCCACCTCCAGAGGTCCCCTGGGGCCAAGGGGCCCCATGCGCACATCTCCCAGCACAGGGGTGGGATGTCCTTCCACTGGGGTGGGGTGGGGGGTGTCTGAGCCACATTCCACACAGCCAGCAGCCTTCGTACAGCAACTCCATGATCTGAGGCTTCAGCACCCTGAGCCACGATCTGATTCTAGATGAAATATCTCTCTCCATACTGGATGCCATGGTGCACCCTGTGATCATCCAGAGACTTGGGAGGCTGAGACAGGAAGATCACAAGTTGGAGGTCAGCCTTGGTAACTTAGTGACACCAGATTTGTGACTTGTTTTAGGAAGCTTTCAACCACTCTTCCACCTGACCGGGCAGGCTGTGTAAGCTGTTCCGTCTTTCCTTCTTTTTGAAGGCCATGGAGAAGCAGCAGGCTAATCAGCAGTCACAGATGGTGAGGGAGGTGGGTCCTGTCCCTGTATCCCAGGAACCTGAGCTCTCAGCGGAGCACAACCAGAGCAGCGCTGGCTTCCCTCTTCCTCCTGATGGGGCTCCTCAAGTGTCTGCAGGGGTCTGCTCTAAGCACAAAAACATGTTGGAGCCCCTGGACAGAAGCTGGATGGCATGCTGCTCTTTCCAGCAGCTCCTCAAAGCCACCCCACTGGGGCCACCTTCTGGGGGCAGAGTTCCCTCCAGGAACCTCTTTTTCCTTGGCCCCATTTCAGGTGGTGTGCTCTTCTATTTACTTTCATTTTTCATGGTTAAGTTCAATGCTTCCTTAAATCTGCATGAAGTCTGGACCAACAGGATGGGGCTGGAGGTGTGTCCCACAAATGTACAAGTGTCAGTGGGAGTTCCTGCTTTGTGCTTAACGAGTCAAGCAGGCTGAGAGTGACAGCCCCTCACACAACAAGCCGCCCTTCTTCCTGGGGTCAGTCTGGGCACCAAGCCCAGTGGGGCAGCCACCAACCAGGGCAGAACAAGGAAGCCAGCAAGCTCCCTCCAACACTGCCACCGCAGGCAGTGTGGGGGCTGCGCTCCCTAGACTACTCTGAATGCAGCAAGGCCGTAAAACAGAATTAGAAGCTCTTTACAACCCAATTTGGAAGGACTGCCAAAACACACCTCGAAGTGAAAAGAATTCACAGAAGTACATGCATGTGCGGGCACAGGCACAGAGACCAGCGGCTCAGCGGGGCGCTTGTTTTCTGTATCTATCTACTCCTTGGTACCTTCTAAATTCTGTATCACTTGAATGCTCCACCTATTGGAAAAAGAAATTACGTTTCTACACAAACACCTTCATCCAGATGAGGAGCCCTCTTTCCTAGTAAAGATCTTGGCCCAAGGCATTACCCTGCTGATGTGTCTGTCTGAAAGGTGAAGGACGCGCCTTCCTTCACTTCTTGGCATTTAAGGGGCCCTGGAGCTACAAAGAGGCCCTGCAAGACACTTGATTCCCCAGATCACAGATTGACATGGCTAGCAAACTCATAAATCTGGGATATGACAAAGGAAGCTTCAAATCTCTTGGGGAACTACAGGTTATTAATGTGAGTGCACACACACACACACACACACACACACACACAGAGTATTGTGTCCACTTCCGGAGCAGGAAAAAAAAATCAATTTAGGTTCTTGTCTTAAATGAGGAAAAATAGATTCCACCTGGGAGTAAGACAGGACTGAATGTCTGTCAGTAGATACCGAAAGAAACACAACAGATGTTTTTGTGGTCTCAGGGAGGGGAAGGTCTTCCTACTTATGGCAAACATTCAATTGCACAAAACACCCAGTCAACTCTGTAATTCATTCATGCCAGTTTCCTGGAAATACAAATCTTTTCTAGAGTGAGTGCTTTAGCATGCGCGAGGCCCTGGGTTCAATTCCCAGCAATAAAAGAAAAAAAAATTGAAAAAGTAAAAAACAAAACAAACCAAAATCCTGGTTCACTGAAACTTGTCACACATAATGGTTTAGAAAGGAGAACTTGCAACCTTAGGAGAAAATATGGTGTTTGCAACATATGTAATGAGCAATATGTAAATCAATATAGTTAACAAGAAGAAAAATCACCTTATAGAAAAATGGCTAAGGAATATCAAAAGGTAATGACAGTAAGAGAAACAGGAAAGACCAATAAACATATGAAAAGATCTGTGTCACTGCCATGAGCAAAACTGGAACACAGATGACATTTTCTGTTCATCCCCTGGGTGGACTAAAACGTCCACAAAGCTGAGAATATACAGAACGAAGGGCAATGTGGGGACACGGGCACTTGGTAGTCACTGGCAGTAGTATGAATTAGTCCTGCTTGCCTGGAGGAACAACCTTACTCATACATGTTAGGACTACCATTTCCCATTAAGGAGTTCATCTTGTAGAAATATCGGCCCTAAGCCTGTGCACGAGGACAGTCACGTGGACAGTCATTAACTGATTGGTAGATAGTGCTTGAAAGTCCCTTAAATCATAGATTTCTCAAAGTATCTTTTTTCTCTTTATTTAATCTATCTACGAAGGTACACAGTACACAGTAGATTTACAGATTTCCCAGGAATTTGGGAGTAACAGGCTTCGAACAGGCTGGCCTAGGGAATGTTAGGGCTGAAAAGTATGCATAACTTTTTTTCCCCCTTAGTACGAGGGACTGAACCCAGGGGCACTTAATCCACTTAACCACTGAACTACTTCTCCAGCCCTTTTTGTTTTGTTTTGTTTTTGAGTTGCTTAGGGCCTTGCTAAATTGCTGAGGCTGGCTTTGAACTTGTGATCCTCCTGCCTCAGCCTCCCAAGCCACTGGGATTACAAGTATGTGCCATCATGCCCTACAAGTATGCAGAAATTACAGGGAGCAGTGGCACACACCTGTAATCCCAGCTACTCTGGAGGCTAAGGCAGGAGAATCACAAGTTTGAGGCCAGCCTCGGCAACTTAGCAAGATCCTGTCTCAAAATAAAAGGCTGGAGCCGGGCGCGGTGGCGCACACCTGTAATCCAAGCAACTTGGGAGGCTGAGTCAGGAGGATTGCGAGTTCAAAGCCATCCTCAGCAACTTAGCGAGGCCCTAAGCAACTCAGTGAGACCCTGTCTCTAAATAAAACACAAAATAGGGCTGGGGATGTGACTCAGTGGTGGACTGTCCCTGGGTTCAATCCCCAGTACCAAAAAAAATTAAAAAATAAAAAAAATAAAAAAGGCTGGGATGTGGCTCAGTGGTAGGGTACTCCTGGGTTCAATCCCCAGTAGTACTGCAAAAAAAAATTTTTTTTCCCTTGTGCTTCCTTTATGTCTCCTTTCTACCAATTTCTTATTTCTTCAATTTTACCTCAGTTCCATACACACAAGGGAATACTGTGCAACTTTGAAAAAGAATGAAGTTCATCACACACACATACACACACACACAAAGAAAACCAACCATTAACAACATGGTCCTGTCAAAGCAAATGGGAAATTGGGCGGGACCACATGGGCCTTGGAGACCAGCCTCAGGCACTTGGATTTGGTCATGCAGGCTGGAGGGAGTAAGCCAGGCAGAAGGTTGATAATCACAGGTAACTATAGGTCTCTGCAGACAGACTATCAGAGGAGGAAGGAACAGAATGCCTCTGTTCCCCTCCAGATGAAGACAGGGAAGTGAAAGAAGGAAGAGGCAGGAAGGAAGTGACTGATTAGAGTGACCCAGATGAGGTATCAGTCATCATGGAGTTGACATGGAGAGGCAACCATAAATATGGACATACTATTTAGGGTTCAGAAGGCAGAAAGCACAGGATTGGGGCATGAAAGGGATAATGAGGTGGGGTGGGAGAACTTCTAGGACTACAGCTTCTGGCTTGGGCAACAGAACAGATAAGCTATAGGGAAGAGAGAAGGCAGAGAGACTGGGAGGCAGGGAAACAGGGAGGCTCGGGCTCGGCCTCCTCAGATCAAATGGAAAGAAACCCTAGAATCTGGGCTGAGTGGAGACCTCGCCCTCTGAGGCTCCTAGAGACCTCTGGCAGCTTTCAGAAGCCTGGATCTTTCAAATATAGAACAAAAGCTTCCCTTTCAAGTCTGTGGAGAGGCTGCCTCTCTTTCCACCAGATTCACAGCAAGGAGTCTGAAGGAGCCCAGCAGGACCACCTCATGGAGTTGGCCCATGGACACAGCATTTACCTGGCTGGTCCCTGGGGTACAGGGAGGCAGCAAACTCCAAGCCTCCTCATAGGAGCCACCCTCGGGGGCGCTGCAGGAGAGTAGCCCCAATGGCAGGCAACTGTGGAGGTGTCTGCAGAAGGCTGGGGTGGACACAAGCAGGCCTGGAGAGGAGATGCAGAGTGGTCTGCTCAGGGCAGGGCAGGGCACTGCCTGTCACTGTGGCTGGAAGCAGAGAAGGAAGGTGGAGAGATATGGGGAGATGAGGCCAAGTCCAGCCAGTGGGTCTTATCTTCTGGGCTGGGTTTCTCTGTTCACCTCAATTATCATTTGAAAATAATTCACAAAGTAGGGTGCCCGCAGCGCAAGACCATAGAGTAAAAATAACAAAGAATGGAGCCGTAGCTAGCTCAGTGGTAGAGCTCCTGGTTCCATCCCAGGACCTCCAAAGGGGAAAAAAAATAAAAGAATTCGCATGCACCATTCCACCATTCCAGATGTACAGTCATAAGGCAGTGACTGAATATTAAGATGACCAACGGCAGAAATAAATGCTGTGCAGAAGAGAAAACAGAAGATGAACTGGGAGTTATGGGGATGGCATGAGGGGTTGACCAGCTGAGGTCTGAATGATGAGAAGGAACCTATAGCCAAAGTTTGGGGAGGAAGCCCCAAAGAAGAGAGAATAGGGCACTGTAGGGAAGCTAAGTCTACAAGGCGGTGTTTTGCTTAATAAGAACACATTGAGCCTCAGGAGGCAGAGGTAAGAGGATTAAAAGTTTGAGGCCAGCCTCAGCAATTTAGCAAGGCTCTAAGCAATTCAGAGAGACCCTGTCTCAAAATAAAAAAATAAAAAGAGCTGGGGATGTGGCTCAGTGGTTAAACAACCCTGGGTTCAATCTCTAGTACCAAAAATCAGGCTTTTTTTTTTTTTTTTCCACGTGTAAAGCACTCATTAGTCAATTGTATTTTTAGTTCTCTTCCTGGCCAGGGTTTGGGAGGCTTCCCAGAGTTTTGGGGAAGACTCTGGAGTCCTGCAGGGCTCCAGGAGTGAGTGCTGGAGGGAGGAGGCAGAGTGGAGAAGCACCCACCTGCCCCGGGAGGTCACATCCAGGAAAAACTGCACAAGGGCCAGCAGGTTGTGGTGGTGGTCGGACACCCAGCTGAGGGCGCAGCACAGCGGCTGGAGCTGTGGGGACAGGGACACCTGGCAGGCCACTTTCCACTCTGACCTGCCCCCAAGCCCACCCAGGGTAGAGGGGGTCGTGGAGGCCAGGGACATCCCCATTCAGGCTGCTCTGGGAACACCCTGGGTTCTTTGCACTTGACCCCACACCCAGAGCACTGTTGGGTCATATGCAGTGCTCCCGGTACCTTCCCGGGCCACTCGCGGATATTCTCCAGGAGCAGGAGCAGGAGCTGCTGGAGGTCGGTCTTGGGCATTAGGCGGAGCCCCACATCCAGGCTGGCGCGGCAGAGCAGCTCTATCAGACCCAAGAGGTGTGCGTCGGTGTAGGCCCCCGGCTGGGCCAGGGCACACAGTGCCAGGAACTGGAAGGAAGGAGTCAAGGAGGGCCGTGAGGGGGGAAGAAGGGACTGGGGTCTGGTTCCCTGACAGATGGTCGGGAGGGACCTGCACTGTGAGTCCCTCTGTCTGCAGCGTGCTAAGCTAGCATACTGGGGGTTCCTAGTGCTTCCTGAATCGAGCTGCTAAGTAGGTCTGCCCTGAGCACCAGGGCGCTTCTGGCCAGACAGGCCGATAGGCGTATGGCTGGACTCACCTTGTAGATGTAGCTCAGACTAAGGTCCAAGGCCACTTCCTGGGGAGGGTCCTGCTGCTCCAGCCAGCGCAGGCTGGCCTCACTCTCAAGTAGTCTAAGGGGAAAGACAAAAGGAAGGCATGTGGGTGAGGAGGGTGAAGAGGAGAGGGCAGAGCAGGGACAGATCACGGAGGGTCCCCTGTCCAAGGCCACCACCACTGGCTGTTGCCCATCCAAATGGAGGGTGGTAAGCACTTGGCCTCTTGGCCTTCTGGGAGCCAGGAACCACAGGCAGTGCAGCCAGTGGGGTTGCTGAGGGGTTGGATGCACAGATGGCTGAGGGGTTGCAGCCACCTTGGGTGTGACTGGGCAGGGACAGTGGCCTCTGAGACCACTTACATGGTCATCCATGGCAGGATCTAGCTCCTGGCCACTTGGGCCTCTTCACAGGATCCTCAACATGAGAGCTGGCTCTCCCAAAGCGAGTGGTGTGTGTGCACACATGTGTGTGAGACAGGGAACCCACCAGCATGCTCAGGGCAGAGCCGAAGCCTGTCATAACCTGATTTTGGAAGTTACATCCATCACTCCTGCTGATTTCTGTTGGTCACACAGGGCAGTCTGCCTTGGTGGGGGAGGGTCTCTTCGAGTGTAGACACTGGTGGGTGGGGACCATTGTGGGGCCAGCTCTCACATGCTTTCCATTCAGGTGGGGTCTCCAGTCTGTTTTCTGGGACTTGGGAAGAGGGACATCACGCCCAATCCTTTCCCTGCAAGGGTCTCCCTCAGAAGCTCTCTTTTGCTTCTGTGACTGGATGATGCACTGGAAAGCTCACCATCTGGGGGCTGAGGTGGGATGTTTCTAAAGTTGTCAAGTGAGGCAAAATACAGAATAAAAACAACCCTGGAAAACCCCCGTCAGGGTGCTGTCTCTGATCTGCCGACAGGCCGTCAGGACAAACCCAACAAGGCTAGTTCCTTAGTGGTGGGAGGGATCCACTGAATGGCAGCTGGGACTGGGCGCCAGGGCTGTGTGATGAAATCCCCTCTTTAAAGACCAGGGTCACACTCAGCGTGGTGAGAGTCGTATGGCAAAGACAACATCAGTGGACAGCAGTCATGTCAAGCTTTCCATGAGCTTCCAGGCACACTCTCACTGGTTGAAGACAGCAGACTCACCCTCTCTAAATTATTGTTTCTAACCAAATGTACACTGGTTATATTGATTTTTTTTTTTTTTTGTACTGGGGATTGAACCAGGGGCACTTAACCACTGAGCCACATTCTCAATCCTTTTTATTTTTGAGACAGAGCCTTGCTAAGTTGCTGAGTTTGGCCTCAAATTTTCGATCCTCCTGCTTCAGCCTCCCTAGTCATTGGGATTATAGGTGTGGGCCACCACACCTGTCTGGTCATGTTGATTTTAAATAAGTGAGTTTCCAAGAAGGCTCCAGTTTGCTGTCTCATCTGCTTCTCTGCTCTTAGGAACTAGCTTATGGCTCCTGATAACAGGGGGTTCTCAGTTAACTGAGATGCTGCTGATAACAGTGCTGTTGAAAGTAATGGCTCTGGTGCAGTCATCCTGGTCATGGGAATGGGAGGAGCATTGCTCCTTCTGCTCTGGAAAATGTCTCTGCTCTTCTTCACTCCTTGGCACTGGTGCTTTTACTCAGGGAAAAAGGAAAGATCCATCTCATAGGTATCTGGAAAGCTGGCGCCAACGAACCAAAGTTGGTGGTGGGGAGGTTGGGCTGGGCTCAGCCCTTCTTCCAGATTTTAGCATTTATTAGGGCCAGAGATGGGTGAGACTGGTGTTTGCTCATCTGGGCACAGACTGGGCCTGCATCAGTGCGTGAGGGGGTGTCCTGCTTTGTGCCAGCCTGTGAGCAGGCACAGGGTACACAAGAATGGGGGGCATGCTTTCAGGTTTCCCACAGGGTGGGGCAGCCTGAGTCTGCTGTAGAGGAACACTTCAGACAGTCTGCTGCTGCCACAGGGGTGACACGTCTCCTCGGAGCAGTGGAGGGAGTGGCTGTGACAGTGCCCCCTCCTCCTTGGGCAGGCATGCCAGTCTTGCCCAGTGGAGTGGCCCCCGGATGTGAGCACCGCTGTCTCTCCAGTTCTTGTCCATGGAAACAGCAGGTGAACAGGCAATGGAATGGGGGTCCTCTGCTCCCGCTTTCTGAATAGTCACTGGACTGCACTGGTGGCATCTGTGACCACTATGCTGAGATGCAGCCTCAGCAGGTCCCCAGGACTCCACCACTGCTCCAGCGAGAGACCAAGGATCACAGGGGACTTCTTGGTCCACCAATCCGTGTTCCCTGTGACTCAGCAGGTTGAGAGTGAAGTGATGGCCCCGTGTTGGACCTGGGAGCCAGGACATCATGCCGCAGCCCTCTGGTCCTGCCCCAACTGTGGCTTAGGGATCAAAGTCTGCAGCCAGGAGCTAGAGCTTAGGTCTGGGTGACACTGTTTTGCACTAAGTGATCTTACAAGGGACACATCTCTGACCTCTACCTATGTTTCTATATCTGTCTTCCTCCTTGGGTTGAAAAAAATATATAGTGACTATCTGTACAATGCTGTGACATCCAGAGGGAAGATGGCAGGGTATGAGCCCTGCTGCCACCATCATCAGGATCTACCTGACAGCAAGCAGGGTGCCCTACTGCAGGTCTGCACCAAACTGCAGCTGTTCCCTCCTGTCATGGGGAGGAATGGCTGCCGAGCCAATGGAAGGGGGCGAGAGGCTAATTTTACCTGGATCCAATTATACCGTCATAAGAGGCCTGTTAGCAACTGCCCCGTGCTGGACAGGATGTCCTTTCAATGTGCTAATTGTCATTTTTTATCTGTTTGGCCTCTGCACAGGGCTGTCCTAACAGCCAGGCCGTGTATCTGAGCAGGGCTCGTCAGCTGGCTTTGTGGTTAGGAAGCAGCCTTGGGGGATCAGCCAAAGCTGGACAGTCCCTGTGTTCCCAGGTGAGGCTGCAGCACTTGATGAGCCCATTCCATGTGGCAGTGCGGGTTCAAGCCCCTCCCAAGGGTGCTGATGTTTTGGCTCCTCCTCCTCTTCCCCTTCACCCCAAACATCCTCTTGTGTTCTGTCCCCAGCCTTGTGACTGTGCAGGGGCCACTGGATTTTCAACAGGGTGGACATCAGATGATCCGCATGGTTCTGCTGCGAAGGACTGTATCCTTCTGAAAGGAAATCCTGAAGCTCATTTAGATGAGAGGTGGTGATGGATTTGAAAGAAATCTGAGATTAAAAACCAGTAGTGAGAGGGCTGAGGTTGTGGCTCAGTGGCAGAACACTTGCCTAGCACGGGTGAGGCATTGCATTGGATTCTCAGCACTGCATATAAATAAATAAATAAATAAATAAAAATAAAGACTCATCCACAACTAAAATTATATATATATTTACATATATAAATAAAACCAGTAGTGAGAGCTGGGCACCATGGTCCATTGTCTAATCCCAGCGGCTCAGGAACCTGAGGCAGAAGGATCACAAATTCAAAGCCAGCCTCAGCAAAGGAAAGGTGCTAAGCATCTCAGTGAGACCTTGTCTCTAAATAAAATACAAAATAGGGCTGGGGATGTGGCTCAGTGGTCAAGCACCCCTGAGTTCAATCCCCGGTATCCCCTTCCTCCCACCCCCCAAAATCAACCCCCAATAGTGAGGCTGGGAGTGGTGGCACATGCCTGTAATCCCAGCAGCTCTGGAGGCTGAGGCAGGAGGATCATGTGTTCAAAGCCAGCCTCAGCAACAGTGAAGCACTAAGTAACTCAGTGAGACCCTGTGTCTAAATAAAATATAAAAAAGGGCTGGAGATGTGGCTCAGTGGTTAAGTGCCCCTGAGTTCAATCCCCAGTACAAAAAAAAAAATCCAATAGTGAGGCTGGGCATGGTGGTTCACACCTATAATCCTAGTGACCTGGAGGACTGCTGAGGCAGGAGAGTCATAAGTTTGAGACCAGCCTCAGCAACTTAGCACAACCCTGTCTCAAAATAAAAAATAAAAAGGGCTGGGGATGTGGCTCAGTAATAAAGCACCCTGGGTTCAATCCTCAGCACAAAAAAAAAAAAAAAAAAAAGATTAGGGAAAGGCATGTTTTTCACAGCAACAACAGAGACAGCTGGGTCAGGGGACACGTGCACAAACAGCCCTCCATTTCTAGTCTTGGCCATTATGAGGCTCTGTAGGTACCCCCCTCCCCCAAAGATGACCCAGAGGCATCTGTTCTGCTGGGAAGCCCTAGATGAGGACATCCCTAGAAGTCATCAGAGAAGAAGAATGCCTGGCATGGAACCAGCTGGCACAGGGCAAGCTCTAGTGTGGTCAGGAGCAAGGAGGAGCAGGGCCATGGGGAGAGGGCGCTACTCGGCTGTTTCTCCTGGGGCCCCCTCCCTGAAGGGTGTTGTGCTCTGGTGGGGAGGTGCTGGAGCCTTCCTGGTGTTTCCTGAATGTTCTGGAGCAGCTGTTCTCCAGCCCCATGATGCCATCCACAGCCTTCCCACGCGCAGCAGCAGCAGCTAGCCAGGGAGCAACCTAAGCATCTTCACCTCCACCTCCCCATGGACGACAGAGGAGGGGGCTCCAGGCAGAAAACCTCCCAGCTCTGAGTGCCTTGGCAGGGGAACCTCAGCCTGCTCTTATAGAGCCCAAGCAGGGAGCTTGCCCATGGCCATCGGCTGATTCTCTGGGACAGCATGGAATCCTCCTGGGGAAATGGTGTCAACAGCCAGGTTAAGGTCTGGGGTCCAAGGAAAGGAGGCAGGGGGTCAAAACAGCAAGTCTCAGCATGAGACCATGTAGTATTGGCAGCTCTGAGCTCTGCCCTAGGAGAGCATGGCTCCCTGTGCCTGGTGAAGCTGGAGGCCTGTGTGGTGCTGGGGTTTGTGCACCACAGCGCCGAGATGACGAGGTTAAAGGGCCACAGTTCAGAGCCAGGTGCAGTGGCACATGCCTGTAATCCCAGTGGCTCAGGATGGTGAGGCAGGAGGATCATGAGTTCAAAGCCAGCCTCAGCAACTTAGTGAGACCCTAAGCAATTCCGTGAGACCCTGTTTCTAAGTAAAATATAAAAAATGGCTGGAGATGTGGCTCAGTGGTTAAGCACCCCTGGGTTCAATCCCCAGTACAAAAAAAAAAAAAAAAAAGGGGGGGGGGGCTACTGTTCTAATGCCCACCTGCCCCCTGCTGCCGCTGGGGACAACAGAGTTATTCTGCAGTTTGAAAGGCAGGAAGCAGGCACATCTTGGGAGAATCAGAAAGGGAGCGGAAGGGGAAAGTGGCTTTGGAGGCTGGAGTCTAACCTGGCAGGCAGTTTCCAGGGCCACCTCCCACTTCCCAGGTAGAGCTTGGGGTTCATCTAGGCAGTCAAAAGTGGCTCTTCTGACCCCTCCACTGGTCCCCCTCCACGTGCATTTGCTTTTCGGAGTGAAATTCGCATGTCCCCCCATCTGAGACAGGGGTGTGACTGAAGCTCTGCATTAGGAGGCGGCAAGTGGCTTCTTACACCAGATATGGAATGCTAAGCTCCAGAAGGGAGAGGGGCAGGAGCGGCAGGCTGGCACATGCGTGGGGTATTTATAGCAGAGCTGAGTGTGGCTGGTTTGGCAGACAATTACTAAACAGTTGTGGAGCAGGTTCTTAAGGAAGCTCCCGCTTTCCCTGCAGAGGAACATCCGCCACTCAGCCACCAGAAGCAAGGGCGAGGCACCTCCTGGGGTGGAGGGACTGTTAGCCGGAAGCATGGGGGAGCTCCTTAAAGAATCCTCCAGGAAGTCAGGATGTGCAGTGATTTGTACAACAAGATCATAACACTTTTACAACCTGGATCTGGCCACTGTCTGCTGATGACAGTTATGTGTGCATTGTGTGGCTCTGTCCCTGGAGGGCAGGGACAGTGCACATGCAAATGACCATCACTGTCCACCACCACCACACCCAGCCCAGGCACAAAAGGGGCATGCATGGAACAAAAGAGCGTTAAGGAAATGACTGTAAAACTCTAGCTTGCTGTGCACCAGATGCTGTTAGGTAATGGGCCCAACAAGAGGCCTGAAGTAAGGCTAATGAGATTGGAATACACCTGGGGAGATCCTAACCAGGCCAGAAGTCTGGGCTCTGCCTGGGAGGTGCAGCAGCAAGGTCTTACTCAGCAAGTGGCAGAAACAAGCACCAGATGAAGCTGTGAGGCTCACCCACCCCATTCTCCCCAGGCCAGAGGCCCGGAGCTTGGGAGTGCAAGCACCGGCCCTGGACTGGTCCTGCGTTCCCAGGTGGGCTCTGAAATTCCCCACCCTGAGGGTTAGAGGCAAGTCCAGTAACTGGTGAACAAAAGAGGAAGGGCAGCAGAGAGGAAGGGAAGAAGGAGAGGCACCCACCTGCTGCCGTGCTGGAAGGGCCCCAGCGGGTACAGGGCAGGGTTGTAGGCTCCCAGGCTGTGGAAGGCCTCCATGACCTCCTGCAATGAGGGGTACCACAAGCGCATGTCCTCATCTGTCAGGACAAAGGAGGGCAGAGTCAGATCAGGGAGAGGAAGACAGGGCACTCTACCCTCTCCAGAAGGCTGGCCATGACCTTGACCTGGTTCAAGGTGGCTCCTAACTGATTTCTCTGGCATCAAGAGTGTTATCAACAGGAAGCAAAGAATGGTTTTGGATCCTTACTGGAGCTCTGGGAGCCTGTGCACGTTTCATCAGTCTGCAAGGAGTGGCTACAGACAGGTGTGCAAGGGCCCGAGGGTGATCATGCCCTGACCACCCATGCTGGGCGGCCACTGAGTGCTCAGCTGCACACAGCTAAGTGACACTAGCCTCTAGCATGGCAGCACCTGCCTATAATCCCAGTGACTCAGGAGCCCAAGGGAGGAGAATCGTTGAGTTAAAAAAAAAAGAAAAAAAGAATAGAACGAATGAAAAGAAGGCAATGCCAGCATCAGAATCCCCAGGCTCTCTGCCACCAGGGATAAAGCCCACTGTGGCCTCAGCATCGCCCTTGCTGCTATATCTGGGTCTCCCTGGGCTCTGCCTCCCAGCAGCATGCCCTGCTGTCCCGTCCTCTTGGTACAGCAAGCTCTGGGTGCAGCAGCTCTGGAGCAATTGAACGAGACACAAGCAATAATCTGCCCACAGCAACAGAGGAAAAGTTGTGTGTATGCAGGACCTTTTTTCCTGTCAGACCATTTAAGGACATTGTCACAGCCAAGGGAGAAGAATAACAAACAACGTGGTTGAGTGTATCTTCCAAAGATGGCCACATCGAGGCGGCTATCTCAGTGGCTCTTCTGCACCACAGCTCCCACATCCTCATCAGGAGGGAGAGGCCATGTCTCCACCCTACTGGCCACTCCTGTGTTGTCTTATTTATCAGTTCACTTGCTTCTTGCCCATCTCTCACCACTGGAATGCAAATTCCATGGAGGCAGAGGCCGTATCTGTGTCACCCCACATGCCAGGACCCAGAGGAGTGGCCAGTGTACAGGGCAAGCTGAATGAATGAGTGAATGAATGAAGGGTATCCAAAACCAAGCCCAACCTAGTACTTCACAACTAAGAGGGAGCAGGAAGCAGTCACAAGATGAGCTGGCAGTGTCAAGAACACAGATGCTGTCAGACCTTGAATTTGACAGTGGGCAAGGCCATCATCAAGACCTTGGAGGTCTGGGCTCAGAAGGCATGAGAGTAGTGGCTGGTTGAACCACTCCTGTTTCTGGAGGGGGAGAGTTCTGCAGAGTTCTGCCTTTAGGGTCCACTGTGAGCAGAAACTAGCCAGGTGTGCAGGGTAAAGAGGTACCTATGGGAGACCTTGACCTCAGAGAGCTCACCGCCCAGGAGGGAGAGGAGCCAAAGCAGGTAGTCACAGAGGTGCTCGGAGGAGGGGGACCTGATTTTTGGTGGACAGCAGAGCCAGACAAGTTGCCTGTCACAGGAGATGGGAAGGACACTCTGCCCAGCAGTGGGACAGATGTGACAGAGGTAGGGCAGCATGAAAGAGTGGCAGGGGTCAGGGACCAGAGGCAAGTGCAGGGCACAGAGAAGGGCAGGCTAAGCGAGGCCAGGGCCTCTGCAGGGACCCTCGAAGAAAGCTCCCTCCACTTGGGGTTTTAGCAAGCACCATATGGCAGAAGCAGAACGTGGGCAGGGGGTCTTCGAGAACTCTTAAGGACATTTCTTCCGCAGGAATCGAGTGTCTGTCTTTGGAAACGGATATGGGTCCAGACTCACCAAACAAGTAATTAGACTCTTGGAGGAGGAAGAACTTTCTCGTTTGTTTTTTTCCCTCTCAGGCAACAAGACAGCAGTGACAATACCTCTGGCCGGCTTCACAAACAGGCTGGGAAGAAGGAAGTGTGCCGGGCACAGGGAGAACGTGTTTACCAGGGCCTCTGGGGCTTGTGTGTGCATGTGCACACACCGGTGAGAGGAAAGAGAATTTCCCAGACAGGGACGTGCATCACCCTCAGGTGAGGCTGCAGCAGCCTCAGACCCCACAGCGGGCCTGACCACCTCTGCCCACACAGGTGCACATGGGCTGCAAAGCCCCCTGAGGGAAGCAGCACCCACCCACCAGGGCCAAGTTTGGAGCCTGGCACCGTCTCCCTCCCCTCTCTCCTACCCAGTGATGGCTCTGCACTGTGGGTGACTCTGGCTAAGGTGGGGGCAGTTTCAGAGGAGGCTGCCCGAATGCCTTGGGATAAATCAGTCCCCCTCAACAGCCCTGGAAGTTGGTGACATGATGACAGGAAAATCCCACTCCAGAGCCCATAATTAACGCTGCCTGTAAGTAGGCCATGTGCTCAGCTTTTCCTTAGCACTGTTTGTCCCAAATGAGAAATTTCTGGAGAGCTGACACAGAAGGAAACCCAGACGTGAAGCTGCCAGGCTCCGCCTCCCCCACTCCATTTCTCCGCACAGGACGCAGTTACTCTGGATGAGCGCTGGGGCAGTGCCTGGGCACTGGGCCTTTTAGAATGCCAGCATAGGCAGCCCCTGGCAGCTGGGCTCTGTCCAGAGGTGGAGGCCACTCCTGGGATGGGGCTGATGCTCTGTGGAGGAAAGCAAGCACCAGGCCTAAAATGCAAGTGACCTTCTCATCTGTGTTGTGGAAGAAGCTACGTGACCAATGCTCCTGGCACAGCTGACACGGAATGGTAAATCCACACTCATCCCAAGAATACGCACTGGCTCTGGCTCCCTCCCTAATGCTCGGCTTGGGTCTTGCAGGTGTATTGGTAGTGGGGTGGGTCCTTAGCTGTAGGCCTCTGGTCTTGTCCTTCCTGAGTCACCTCAAGGGCAAGTAGCTCATGAGTGCTGGGGCTGGCTGCATTGGAGGTCCATGTAGTGCCACCTGCCTGGGTCCTAATTCTCTGTCACCACCCCTGACACCCGATGGTGCCACAGGAGGAGGGAAGGTTTCCATTAGTTTTTTTTTTTTTTTTTTCTTTTGCAGCGCTGGAGACTGAACCAGGGCTTTGCCATGTCAGGCAAGTGCTCTACCACTGAGCTTCGTCTCTAGTCTCCCGTCAGTCTTAGGCAGGGGAGGGGGCCAGCCTCTGGATTGAGTCCCCCGATCCTCCCTGGAGTGGGGGGCTCACAGCAGTCACAGGAGGCCTAAAACTTATTTCGTATCCCAACCCTAATTACTCAACTTCTCACCGCACTTCGGTACTTCAATTTAAACTTGTTTCAGTATCCCTAGCTTTGGTCAATTAGCTTTAGCTTTAGTCATTTAAGATGTTTATTCACTCAGCAAATGGGAACTGAATGCAGTGCTGTTCTAAATTGACTGGGGACCCAGCAGAAAGCAAGGCTAAGAAGGTTCCTGCTCCTGGGAGCGGATGGTCTGGCCGGGGACACACACCACACACATGTGGAGACTTCTGTACAGACTGATGCCAGCTGGTCAAGATGGCCTAGAAGCGGGGGGGAGGGGAAGCTAGACCAGGCCTCCCCAGGAACACAGGTGTGGGTACACAGCCCAGGTGTGGGGATGACAGAGGTGGAGGCAGCATGACGTGAGACAAGGCAAGCGAAGGGCAGAGGGAAGCAGGCGGTCTTGGGAGGGCAGTGCGTCATTATCATAGGGATCTATGTCCTCAGTGGAAAGGCGAAACCTGGCATCAAGTCCTTTTTAGTTTAGTTGTGTGCATGTGTCACCAGGGATGGAACCCAAGGGCCTCATGCATGCTAAGCAGGTGCTCTGCCACTGACCTTCACCCCAGCCCTCCAGTCTGTTTCTTTTTGTTTGTTTGTGTTTTGTTTTTGAATTTGGCACCAGGGATTGAACCCAGGGGTGTTTAACATTGAGTCACATCCCCAGCTATTTAAAAATTGTATTTAGAAATGGGGTCTTGCAAAGTTGCTCAGAGCCTCAATAAATTGCAGAGGCTGGCTTTAATGTGTGATCCTCCTGCCTCAGCCTTCTAAACTGCTGGGACAACAGGCACGTGCCACCATGTCTGGTTTTGTGTCTGGCTTTCAAAGCCATGCACACACCACCACCCGAACTTCAGTGTGAGCATAGCACAGGGCGCATGTTCTTCCTGACACCGAGCTAGCTCCTCCAGGGGGACGCTGATGAATGCCACCCACTCCTTGTTCATGGTCTCCCCCCTCCTTTTCCAGGCCTCAGCCTACAATCTTTAAGAAGTTTCTTTCTGTTTCTTCTCTGTCCTACCACTCCAAGGGGCCCCAGGCCCTCCCTTGTGCCCCAACAATCTCCCTGCTTGCTGTTTCCCCACTACATTTCAACCCTATCACTGGAGGCCCTGGCCTGTTTGTCCTTGAGACCGTGTGCTGGGGTAGGTGATGCTGTCCCTGGGCCACCTCTCCTCTCTCTTGACCTCTGTAACTCACACCACTGCCTGTGTCACCTAACACCGTCGAGCCTTCGAGGCCCCAGTGTGCAGGACAGAGCTGCGCTGTACCAGACCAGAACAACACACACCTGCTGGAATTAGGTTAGGCTGTAAAGAATCAAAAGAAAATACAAAGTAAAAACCCACCTGGGTTTAAAGAGACTAGGATTTTATGTCTTTGTGATGAAAAGAGGTCTGTAGTGGGGAAGACCACACTTGCAGGGCAGGACCGCACCTGCAGGATCTTGGTGCCCGCTTTTTGCTCAGCCACCTAAGCATGTGCCTCTCTTGCTCCAGGTCATCCCAGGGTCCAGGATGTCTGCTGGAAGACCAGCTATCACATCTCAACTCCAGACAATCACTTTTCCACTTTGCCACCTAAGTACGCATTCCTGGGTTGTTTCTGTGGCTGCAGGCCTCCTCTGTGTGACTTGCGAGTTAGTACCAAACCACCTTCCCAAGTTTAAAAAGTAAGAATTTGAGACAGATTTAGACACAACCAAAGAGCTTGCCAGCAGGGCTCCTAGAAACATGGTCAACACCAGGTTATCTCACTGCATTTCTGAACCTGAGATTTTTGGACTGTAACTGATCTCTGGAATAAAATGAAACAGAAAACACCAAATGCATGCTAGAGTGGGAACCAAGGGGAATTTTCTTTCATTGCTGGTGGAAATGTACACTAGTCCATCCACTTTGCAGACAGTCTGGCAGTTTCTTTGGAAGTTAAATATGCTCTTACCATACACCCTGGCAACTGTACCTGGAAACTTAGGTCCATACAATGTGAGCTCTTTTTGTTTTTGCAGGGGTTGGGGTCCTGGGGATTGAACCCAGGGGCATTTAACTACTGAGCTACATCTCCAGTCCTTTTTTCATTTTATTTTGAGACAGGGTCTGAGTTGCTTAGGGCCTTAGTTGCTGAAGCTGGCTTTGAACTTGCAGTCCTCCTGCCTCAGCCTCCTGAGTCGCTGGGATTACAGGTTGATGTTTATGTCACCATGCCTGGCTACACATGAATGTTTATAGCAATTTTATTTGTAATTATGAAAAATTGGAAGTAACCAGGATGACCTTCCATAGTGAATAGTCGAACCATGGCATCAGATATTATTCAGCATTAATAAGGAAATGAGAGCTGGTGCAGTGGTGCACACCTGTAATTCCAACTGAGGCAGGAGGATCACAAGTTCAAGGCTGGCCCCAGTAACTTAGTGGGATTCTGCTGTCTCAAATTTAATTTTTAAGAAGGGAAAGGGATGGAGGGATGTAGCTCAGTGTAGAATACCCCTGGATTTAATGCCCAGGACAAAAAAAAGAAAAAAAAAAAAAAAAAAAAGAAGAAGAAGAAGAAAAGAAAGGAAAAAAGAAAATGAGCTATCAAAACACAGAAAGCTGTGGGCTAACTTGAAATGCTTATTGCTGAGTGAAAGAAGCTGGTCTGTGAAGCCTACATACATACAAAACTGTATGACATTCTAGAAAAGGCAAAACTATGGAGAAACTTAAAAACACAGTGGTTGCCAAGGACTGGGTGGGGTATAGATGGGATGCATGGGCAGAACCCAAGGGCACCTTTAGGGAATGAAACTTCTGAATGATACAGGAACAAGGGACACATGTCAGGGTGTTCATTAAAACCCACAAAACAACACAACCTAACCCTAATTTAAGCCACAAATTTTACTTAACAGTAACATCAATATTGTTTCATCAATGATAACCAATATTCACACTAATACAGGATGTTGATAATAGAGGACATTGAGGGTGGGAGCAGAAGCCAGTGTATGAGAACTCCATGCTCCTCCTTATCGATTTTCTGTAAGCTGAAAACTACTCTAAAAAAATTAAGGCTGCTGCCAGGCGCAGTGGCGCACATCTGTAATCCCAGCGGCTAGGGACGCTGAAGCAGGAGGATCTCAAGTTCAAGGCCAGACTCAATAATTTAGGGAGGTCCTGAGAAACTCAGTGAGACCCTGTCTCTAAACAAAATATAAAAAGGGCTGGGGATACGGCTCAGTGATGGAGCACTTGCCTGTAGACACAGAGGCCCTGGGTTCCATCCCCTTTACTGCCATCGACAAAGCAACTGAAGAGGCGGCTCGGGCTGGGGATATAGCTCAGTTGGTAGAGTGCTTGCCTCGTAAGCACAAGGCCCTGGGTTCAATCCCCAGCACCGCCAA